>CAUOFW020005170.1:0-506573 GCA_963454935.2 Ilex paraguariensis | reverse complement strand
TTTTTTATCAAGCCAGGTATAATGAGAAGGAATAATACCAGTTGCTAAATAATTAGTTATATCTGCATACCATGGTACTTTTGTTATTGCAAATAGTTGTTCATTGAAAAGGTTTCTTTAAATCGGAGTTGGTTCTTTCTTTATTCCATAATTTAACCTTGACAAGTGATCTGCTATCACATTTTCTACTCTTTTCTTATCCTTAATGATAAAATCAAATTCTTGAAGTAATAATATCCATCGTAGGAAACGTGGTTTAACATCTTTCTTAGTAAGTAGATATTTTAAAGTTGCATGATCTATAAATACTACAATTGACGATCCAACCAGATATGAATGAAATTTATCTAAGGCAAATGCAACAGCAAGTAGTTCTTTCTCTATAGTTGAATGTTCATTTGTGTATCATTTAAAGTTTTGCTCGCATAGTAGACAACATACGATTTTCTATCTTTTCTTTGACCTAATACAACTCCTATCGCAAAATCACTTGCATCACACATTAATTCAAAAGGTAAAGACCAGTCTGGAGGTTGCATAATAAGTGTAGAAATAAGCATATTTTTTTAATATATCAAATGCTAATTGACATGCATTAGTCCATTCAAATAAACCATCTTGACATAAAAGATTACATATAGGTCTAGCTATTAAACTAAATTTTTTTATAAATCTTCCGTAAAATCCTGCATGACCTAAAAATGAGAGAATATCCTTTACTGTTTTTGGTGATGGAAGAGTTAGTTATTAAATCGATTCCTTTTTCAGATACTACATGACTTAAAACAATACCTTGTGTAACCATAAAATGACATTTTTTCCAATTTAAGACAGTTTATTTTTTCACATTGAATAAGTACTTTTTCAAGATTTTGTAAAGATAACTGAAATCAATCACCATATACTGAAAAATTGTCGATAAAAACTTTTATGCATCATTCTACCACATCACTAAATATACTTAGCATGCCACGCTGAAAGGTAGCTGGAGGATTACATAATTCAAAAAGTATTCTTTTATATGCAAAAGTACCGAAAGGACATGTAAATGTAATTTTTTATTGATCATCTATTGCAATTTCAATTTGATTATAACCAGAATATTCATCTAAAAAACAGTAATATGCATGACCAGTTATTCTTTCTAGTACTTGATCTAAAAAAGGTAAAGAAAGTGATCATTTTTGGTGAGGGAATTTATCTTTCGATAGTCAATACACACACGCCACCCCGTGACTGTACGTATTGGAACTAATTCATTTTCTTTATTTTCTATTACAGTGATACCAGACTTCATAGGGACTATTTGTGTAGGACTAACTCATTCATTATCAGATATAGGATAGATAATATTAGCATCTAATAGTTTAAGTACTTCATTGCGAGCTACCTCTTTTAGATGTAGATTCAGTCTTCTTTGCATTGGACGAGATGGTTTAGAATTTTCTTCTAAATATATACAATGAGTACACAAAAGTGGTCATATACCTGTTATATCTACTAGTGTCCATCCAAGAACACTTTGACAATTTTTCAATATTTTTGTTAATTCTTTTTCTTAACTATTAGATAAATTTGATGATATGATTACGGGATGAATTTCATCTTTTTCTAAGAAAACATATTTTAGATTAGTTGGAAGCGATTTTAAATCTGGTTTTAAAGATTTTGACATTTGATTCTATAGATTTAGGCAATAGATTTTTCACATTTTGAGTTCTTTATCTTTTCAGACTCATTATCAGATATAGATTCTAATGTATATAAATCTTTTTTCAAAAAAACCTTTGAGTCCGGGACTCAACACAATTTATTTCATGCACTTCATCTTCTTCTCTAGGTTGTTTTGCACTGTTAAAAACATGTAATTCCAAGGTCATGTTTCCAAATGAAAGTTTCATGATTCCATCCCTACAATTTATCAATGCATTTGATGTAGCTAGGAATGGTCGACCCAAAATAATAGGTATGTACATAGATGCATGAAAAATTGGTTACGTATCTATCACGATAAAATCTACTGGGAAATAAAATTGATCAACTTGGATAATAACATCTTCCACAATTCCTCTTGGAGTTTTTATTGATCGGTATGCTAATTGTTGTGTAATACTATTAGGTTTTAGTTCATTTAATCCTAATTGTGTATACACTAAATATGACATTAAATTACAACTGGCTTTGAGATCTAGTAAGGCTTGTTCAATTCAAAAATTCGCAATGATGCATGAGACTATTGGACTACTTGGATCTTTGTACTTAAGAAGAGTGTTATGTTGTATTATAGTACTAACTTGTTCATTTAGAAATATTTTCTTTGGTACATGATTTTTTCTTTCTATCGTACAAAGATCTTTTAAAAACTTAGCATAAGCTAGTACTCGTTTAATTCCATCTAACAAAGGAATGTTAATATTAACCTGTTTAAACAATTCAAATATCTCATATTGATCTTTTTCAGATGTTGGTTTCTTGATCCATTGAGGAAAAAGTAAAGGAATAGGAAATGGTTGATCTTCCTTATTCTGTATTTATTTTTTAATTGACGGTTCGGGTTCAATTGGTTCATTAATAAGAATTGACTTACGCATTTTCTTGGAAATTTTAGGTTTATAGTCTTGTCAATCACCTTACCACTTCTTAGTGTTATGATTGCTTGTACTTGATTTGGAGAAGGTTCAGAGGATACATAATTAACTTGACTCTGACTTTGCAAAGGTTTAGGCTGAGATGAGAATTTTTTCTTTTCTGGCATACTAAGGGACTGAGTCAACTTAGCTAGATGACTCTTAATATCTTCAATACTCTGAGAAGTTTGGGCTTTAAAATCATTAAAAGCTTGAGTTGTTTGAGTGTTAAAACTCATTTGACTTTGAATAAATTGATTCATAGTATCTTCTAGAGTTCTTCTCTGTGGAGGTTGATATGGTGGATATTGTTGTTGATTCTGTGATGGTAGTGCACATTGTGTTTGATTTGTAGGTTATGTGTTTCTCCAACTCAAATTTGGATGATTCCTCCATCTTGAATTGTAAGTTTCAGAATATGGGTTCAAATAAGGCATATTATAAGTTGGAATGCCATTAGATTGTTCAATCAAAACTTCTTTGAATGCAGATATAGTTGGACATTCAGCTACAGGATATCCTGACAACACACAAATTTCACATATTTGATCGGTAGTTGACACAACCGACACTTGTTTTATTTTTTCATTTCTAAGGCTTCTAGTTTTTTGGATAAATTAGTCATTTTAGCTCTTTAATCATCATCTTCTTTTAACACATATTTTTCTCTTTCGGATGTAGATGACTTAGTTTCCACTATATTTGAAGAAGTTGAGTCCCACATCTAGGAACTTTCAGAAATAGTATCAAAAAATTGAAATGCTTCTTCAGGATTTTTATTCATAAATTTCCTCTAGGCCATAATTTCAACAAATTGACGAATTGCACATGGAAGAGCATCATAACAGAAACTAACTAAAGTCCAATTTTCAAATGCATGATGTGGACAAGCTTGGAGAAGATCTTTAAATCTTTCCCAACATTGATTACAAATTTCACCTTCTTTTACCGAAAAATTCATTATTTAACTTCTTAGGGTATTAGTACGATGCACAGGAAAAAACTGTTTAAAGAACTCAGCTTGCAAAGCTTGCCAATTTGTGATAGAATTAGCTCCTAAAAAGTTAAGCCACTATTTCACTTTATCTTTCAAAGAAAAAGAAAAAAGTTTTAATCTAACCATTTCAGAATTATCTTGCGACGTTCCATAGACTTCTTCAAATTCTTTCATATGCACATAAGGATTTTCAGTTTCCAAATCATGGAACTATGGTGATAGCTAGATTGTTCCTAGCTTAATATTAAGATTTGGAGCATCTTTTGGGAAAGAAAAATATGACGGGACATTAGTTCATGTAGGATGTAAATATTCTCTTAATGGTCGAATATTTTGAACTACT
This sequence comes from Ilex paraguariensis, assembly GCA_963454935.2. Taxonomy (NCBI): domain Eukaryota; kingdom Viridiplantae; phylum Streptophyta; class Magnoliopsida; order Aquifoliales; family Aquifoliaceae; genus Ilex; species Ilex paraguariensis. The sequence continues at coordinate 502,606 of CAUOFW020005170.1, read as the reverse complement.
TCTTGTTCTCTAGGTTGTTCTTCCCTATGTATGTTTTTGGCCATACTTAATTGAAATGATTCTTGTGTAGATGAAGATGATGACTAATTTACAGAACCTACTGATGAATGAACAAACATAAACTATTAAAGAAAACACACAAATTATATATACACATAATACAAATAAACAACTTTCTTATTTTATTTAATTTCAGATTACCTAAACTCCCCGGTAACTGCGCCAAAAACTTGGTTCAACCTTTTTTTTCATCTGATATTTATATTATACACCCAAGTATAAGTGGTCATGTAAACCCCCACATTCGTATCTTTATATAACAACGTAATTATGTTTTTGAAATGCTAATTTATGTAATAACGTATGCATGAACTATGTAGATTGTAAGAGTAGAAATAAAAAGATTAGTTAAGGTAATAGGGTATGTTGTAGAAGTTTGGAAGTACTCCGGAATGAAAGCACACTTTAGAGAGAATTTGGGTAAAAAGGATTTTGGACACTGCTAGTATTTGGATAATAACTCTTTATCCTGATGTCCATTGGATCTAAAATTTTGACAGTAGATAGCAAACTTGTAGAGCTACAAAAGTGTATGTCATGAACATGTTCCAAATCGACCTCTAAATAGGCCCAAAATGCACTGGAAGTTCCAACAGAAATAGGAATGACGTTCAAATGTGAATGACGTTCGAACGACAGTGCGTTACAGTACTTTTTGTCTGATGAGCTAAGGACTGGGAGCTAAGGACGTTCAAACGTCAGTTACGAATTATAACTCTAAAAATCACGCACAAGACATCATTTCTTCCACTATAAATACCTAAGGACACCTCCCTAAGCCCCATTTCAACATTTCTAACCCTAGAAAAACTTAGAGATGAAGAAAGGAAGGGAAAACAAAAGATTAAAGGGTTGATTCAAGTTTGGAAAAGATCAAATCTCAAGTTCTTCAAGAACACTAAGGAAGAAGAAGGTAGGGGGTTTCTTCCTATTCTCTTACATTGAGGCTAGGGCTTAATTATATGTATTCTTTGGACTTTAAATCTTATATATATGTTATGAAATCATCTTTACTTGGTCTTTTGCAATTATTAGCATGTTTTAAACAAAGTTAGGGTTGAATATCCATGAAATCTCATTTTCTTGATATAAGACCCTAGTTTTCAAAAGAGATGGACTTTCTTCTTGATTCTTCCTTTGTTCTTGACTTTGAAACTTTAATGCTTGGTGTTGAGTAACAAAATGATATTGATGATGATCTCTGCATTTTCTTCAATTGTTCTATTGAAACACTACATGTGAAATTGGGAATTTATGAAATTGTTGTTATTTGAGGAAATTGTTGGTATTGTATCTCTTGTGTGGTTGTTGGATAAACATGGACTACTATTGACCGGTATCTTGGAGTGTGTAGACGCCTTCTTACTCCGTGTGGGTTTGAACTTTTTCTACCACTCGTAGTGGGGTTAGTGTCTTGCGAGGACTAAACCTGTGAGATCCTGGTGTCCCACATCGATTAGGGAGGGGAAAGTTTTTGGGCTTATTAATAAGCCCCTTGCCTTACATGGCATAAGGTCTTTTCCTAGGGATATTGGTAGGAACAAAGCCATGAGGACTAGTGGGCCCAAAGCGGACAATATTATGTCATGTGGAGAGTGGGTGTTACAAGTTGGTATCAGAGCCGACTCTCACCTAGATTGAGTGTGAACCCCTGACGTGCTCGCGTATATATGGATAGGCAGGTAGCTGGCGAGCTACTGCATGGGGACATGCAGCCCTAAGGGAGGTGGATTGTGAGATCCTGGTGTCCCACATCAATTAGGGAGGGAAAAGTTGTTGGGCTTATTAGTAAGCCCCTTGCCTTACATGGCATAAGGCCTTTTCCCGGGGATATTGGGAGGAACAAAGCCGTGACGGCCAGTAGGCCTAAAGCGGACAATTTTATGCCATGTGGAGGGGGTGTTACAAAACCATTATTGCTCACGGGGTATCTGTAACGCCCCAAAACCTACCCCGGGCGGCATTACAAACTAAAAACCATTTACATCATGAGAGCAACTGAATAATTTATCCATAAAGAAATTTCATATATCAAAGGTAATCTTTACTATCTTGTTCCCAAAAGAATACGCCAAAACATGATGAATATATCCCCAAAAGAATATGATCCCAAAAGTAAGATAATTACATCCCAAAAGAATTAAACATAAACTCGCAGCGGAATTACAAAAGAGTCTAGACTTCACAATATTTCCAAAGTAAATTTCCTAGTCTAGAATAAAAAGTAATGTTGTTCTAAGCATTCACCTCAGGATCAACATGCCCGTCTATAGGAATCTCCCAGTGTGCCGGTTCCTCAATTCCCAAATCCTCCTCTAGTACATAATCTGAAAAATGTAGTTTGTAGGGGGTGAGCACTAAGCTCTATAGCAACATTCCTCTCAAACTCGAACAAGGTTTGAAAAATCATATAAAAACGGTCGAACAATGTATTTCCCAAATTTTTCATATTAATATTTCAAAAGAATTAATAACTTGCTATACAAACCTACATACATATATAAAGATAAAAGTGTGCGGTTTACAATCCACCCCCCTTAAAAAAAAATTCGTCCTCGAAACTTACCTCAAGCAGCGAATAAGTAAGGGTATTTCCCTTGCATCTCCAACTCGGGTTCTCAAGTAGCTTCCTCCATTCCATGATGTTGCCACAAGACCTTCACTAGTTGGATGACTTTGTTGCGCAGTGTCTTCTCCTTGGTGTCGAGAATCTTCACCGGTTGTTCTTCATATGTTGCTCCATCTTGAACTTCAATATCTTCCAAATCCACAATCTGTGTAGTATCCGATTGACATTTCCTCAACATTGACACATGGAACACGTCATGTACTCCTGATAAATGAGCTGATAGCCGAAGTTGATACGCCACTTTTCCTATCACCTTGATCACTTCAAAGGGTCCGATATACCTTGGAGCCAATTTTCCCTTCTTGCCGAATCTCAAAACTCCCTTCTTAGGAGACACTTTGAGGAAAACATAGTCCCCTTCTTGGAACTCCAATGGTCTTCATCTTCTGTCCGCATAGCTTTTCTGTCTACTTTGTGCCATGCGTAGTCTCTCTCGGATGAGTTGAATCTTCTCTGTAGTTTTCCGCACAATTTTTGGCCCGAACAAGCTACTCTCGCCCGCTTCTAACCAACACGCTGGTGATCGACATGGCCTTCTGTATAATGCTTCATACAGAGCCATTCCAATACTTTCCTGATAGCTGTTGTTATACGTAAATTCCACCAATAGAAAATGGTCACTCCAACTTCCTTTGAAGTCCAATACGCAAGCACGGAGCATATCCTCCAAAATCTGTATCACCCTCTCGGATTGGCCATCCGTTTGGGGATGAAATGCGGTGCTAAAGCGTAACTCTATCCCCATAGCTCTTTGTAGACTTTGTCAAAATTATGCCACAAAACGGGAATCACGATCCGATACGATAAAGAGTGGAACTCCATGCAATCGCACGATCTCGCAGATATACAGCTTGTTCAAGGTCTCTAGAGTGTCCGTGGTCTTCATACTCAAGAAATGTGCAGACTTGGTGAGTCTATCAACTATAACCCATACTGCATTCTGCCCGTGTGATGTCCGTGGTAAACCCGACACGAAATCCATGGTGATGTGATCCCACTTTCACTCTGGGATAGGCAAAGACTATAGTAATCCTACTAGCTTTTGATGTCGATCTTCACCTGCTGGCACACCGCACATCATGTTATGAACCTTGCCACATCCTTCTTCATTCCCTTCCACCAATATTGGTGCTTCATGTCCCTATACATTTTTGTGCTATCGGGGTGGATAGCAAACTTAGAGCGATGACACTATCCAAGTATCTCCTCCTTTAGGGATGAATCATTGGGAACACATAGCTTCTCCCCATATCTTAGTTCTCCATTTCTCAAAGACCAACCCTCCATTGTTTCTCCATTCTCCAATCTAGCTCGAATCGACGCTAAGTTAGGATCTAAGCATTGCAATTCCACAACCCTACGTTGAAGGGTAGGTTGGGCCACAAGGTTGAATAAGTATGGCCGAGATCTATCTTTTCCCACCCATAGATCATAGTCTCCAAGGGCATCACTCATCTTCCATTTACTTGCAAGAACATTCAGTTCACCCCAAGACTTTCGGCTAAGTGCATCAGCGGCTACATTGGCCTTCCCCGGATAGTAGTTGAGTGTGAAATCATAATCTTCTAGATACTCAACCCACCTTCTTTGCCGAAGATTCAAGTCTTTCTGTGTGAACACATACTTGACGCTCTTATGATCAGAAAACACTTGAAACTTTTTCCCATATAAGTACCATCTCCACAACTTAAGAGCAAAAACCACCGCGGCAAGCTCTAAGTCATGGGTGGGATAATTCTGCTCATGAACCTTGAGTTTCCTAGAGCCATAGGCAACCATCTTCCCTCCTTGCATTAGCACACACCCCAAGCCTCGTAGCAAAGCATCAGTATACACATTGTATCCTTCCCCACTACTTGGAATAAGGAGGACAGGAGCGGTTGTCAACTTCTCCTTCAAGGTGCGAAAGGCTAGTTCACACGCTTGAGTCCACAAGAACTTTTCTCCCTTCTTCGTAAGGCGAGTCATCGGCATTGCTAGCTTGGAGAACCCTTCCACAAGTCTCCGGTAGTAACCTGCTAAACCCAAGAAGCTACGTACTTCAGTCACATTCTTAAGTGGTTCCCATTTCATCACGGGTTCAATCTTTCTGGGGTCAACAGCTACTCCTTGTTCCGACACAACATGACCAAGGAATTTCACTTCTTTCATCCAAAACTCACACTTACTCAACTTCACATATAACTTATGTTTTCTCAATGTCTGTAGCACAGTAGAGAGATGGTGTCCATGTTCCTCGTGAGTCCGGGAATAGATTAGTATGTCATCAATAAACACAATAACAAACTGATCGAGATACAGTCGGAATACCCTATGCATTAAATCCATGAAGGCTTTTGGAGCATTAGTCAATTCAAACGGTATCACCGTATACTCAAAATGACTATCCCGGGTATGGAAAGCAGTCTTAGGAATATCTTCCTCCTTGATTCGCAATTGATGATACCCTGTGTGAAGATCAATCTTGGAGTAATACTTAGAACTCCTCAGCTAATCGAATAAATCATCAATCCTTGGCAATGGATAGTTATTCTTTATGGTAACCGATTCAACTTTCAGTAATCTGTGCATAACCGAAGTGTTTCGTTATGCTTCTTCACAAAGAGGACCGGGGCTCCCCAAGGTGAAGTACTCAAGCGGATAAACCCAATAGCCAACAAATGGTCTAATTGCTTCCTTAGCTCCTTCAACTCCAAAGGTGCCATCCGATAAGGAGCAATGGATATGGGTTCGGTTCCCGGATAGAGATCAATCTTGAACTCAATCTCTCGTTGTGGGGGTAACCCAGGTAATTCCTCAGAAAAAACATCCAGAAAGTCTGACACCACCAATATTACGTCCGAAAGGGATTTGTCCCGATCATCTCCCATTAAGCTGGCCAAGAAACTCAAATTGCTCCCTGCCTTAGCTTTCAAGAATCTATTTCCTATCGTGGGAAATGGATGAGAAGAATTGCGATCATTCTTGAAAGTAAAAACTACTCCTCCCGGTAGTTGAAAGGAAATACGCTTGCGAAAACAATCCATCACCACACGGAAAGCGGACAACAAGTTCATCCCAAATATAACGTCGTACCCCTTCATATCTAACGCAACCAAATCGAAAACCAACTCTTGCTCCCCAATGCGAAGCACACATCCTCTACACACCCTTATTGTATCCAACCGTTCTCCCATGGGCATGTCAATACTAAGGACATATTCTAGCTTCTCAAATCTCAATCTCAAATTAAAAGCATATGCAGTACGTATGAATGGGTGAGTTGCACCGGGGTCAAATAAAATTCAAGCCCAAGAGTTATAAAGAAGCACGATACCTTCCACTACGGCATTGGAGGCATCTTCCTCCAATTGGGTCAAAGCAAATGCCCTTCCTTGGTGAGCACTGCTGGGGGCTATAGCTCCTAACGGCCTCTGATTTATTGGCTTCAGTAGTGGTGGCTTGTTTGCATTCACCTGCCCGATTTCTGGATTGGTCCTCGATGGAAACGATTGGCATTGATTTTTGAAGTGCCCAAACTTTCCACATGCAAAGCAATGTCATGGGTCCGTGTCTGTCCTCTCTAGTACGCCTCAAGCTCCTCGGGCTATTTGAAGTCTCTGTCCACCCGCCTGGTCTAGACGTCGGTATGGTGCCGCCCACTGCACTCCGCTGGTGCTAGCACCCGCCCAGATCGGACCTCCTCTCGTGAAGCTCTGTCGTCGCTAGCTGTCCTCTATATCTCTTTCCACAAGTGCGGCTCGGTCAACTAAATCCCCATAATCCCTGATCTTGAGAGCCACAAGCTTCTCCCTAATGGCAGGCCTCAAGCCCTGCTCAAAACGCTTGGCCCTCTTGGCCTCAGTAGATATAAACTCCGTAGCATAGTGGGAGAGCTCGTCAAACCTCCTCTCATACTTGGCCTCCATCATGTTGCCCTGTCGTAGAGCAAGAAAATCGGTACTCATTCTGTCTCTGACTAACTCAGAAAAGTATTTGTCTTGGAAGATTTGGTCGAACTCCTCCCAAGTAAGCGCATCGATGTTCCTCCTTCTCTTCACTGAGTCCCACCAATGGTCGGCCTCTCCCTCAAACAGATATGTAGCCAAGCCAACCCGAAGGTCCTCGACAACTCCCATGCCGTCACACACCTTCCTTATCCATCGGATCCACCTATCCGCATCCAAAGGGTTAGAGCTCTCTTGAAAAGTAGGTGGGTGTTGTCTCAAAAACTCCCAAAGGACGACCATCCTCTGATTTTCCTCCCCGTTGCCCGGTACTTGGGCTAGTGGATAAGCCCCACCATTATGGTTGTTGTTCCCATTCTAGTGTTGTACCGAGTGATTAGCTCCCTCAAGCATTGATAGATGTCGTTCATAACATCAGGAGGTGGTGGTGGTGGTGGTGGTAGGTTTGCTTGGTCACCACGACCTCGTTCACGTCCACGCCTACCATCCATCCTACACATCAATTCAAAATTTAGTTTCATTAATGTACAACACATCCTAAACATCACTTTAGTCTAAAGTGTAAAATTTAGATAAAATTTCATCCAACAATATCATTCAACCTAGTCCTATTTCCCTAGCGGTGATCCATAACCTACAGCTCTCATGTAAGACCTAAAGCCTAAGCTCTAATACCAAAACTTTGTAACGCCCCAAAACCAACCCTGTGCGGCATTACAAACTAAAAACCATTCACATCATGAGAACAACTAAATAATTCATCCATAAAGAAATTTCATACATCAAAGGTAATCTTTACAATCTCGTTCCCAAAAGAATACGCCAAGACATGACGAATATATCCCCAAAAGAATATGATCCCAAAAGTAAGATAATTACATCCCAAAAGAATTAAACATAAACTTGCAGCGGAATTACAAAAGAGTCTAGACTTCACAATATTTTCAAAGTAAATTTTCTAGTCTAGAATAAAAAGTAATGTTGTTCTAACGTCCACCTCGGGATCAACATGCCCGTCTACGGGAATCTCCTAGTGTGCTGGTTCCTCAATTCCCAAATCCTCCTCTAGTACATAATCTGAAAAATGTAGTTTGTAGGGGGGTGAACACTAAGCTCTGTAGCAACATTCCTCCCAAACTCGAACAAGATTTGAATAAGCATATAAAAACGGTCGGTCACCTTTCAGAAATAGCATATATGAATTTTGCAATAAAACATGGACATTTAAACGGATCTCAAGTTTAAGCAACGATAGTAATTTAATGCATAAGTGAAACCAATATACAACTAATAATTCATTCCACCATAAACTGTTTCTCCCAAGTTCTTACGGAATCCCAGACTTCCCAAAATCCATGTATAAACTATTTCTAATACAATGAACAATAACCCACCACTGTATTCGTATCTCTGGTATGAAGTAAGACCTCGCATGGATACCATCGAAAATATCATAGCCCACGTACAATCCACACAAATCCTCGCAAGGATATCCAATCTTTAGGAAGGGCATATGCCAACATCATGGCAGTGACGTATCCAACAAAAGAATATTATACTAACCCCTTTTTCCACGATAGCCCATAAGCGATAATGGTTTAGTCCTCGCAAGGCACTAACCACATTACGAGTGGTAGGAAACGTTCTAAGCCACACGGAGTAAGAAGGCGTCTACACACTCCAGGATACGCAGTCAATAGTAGCCCATGTTTATCCAACAACCACACAAGAGATACAATACCAATAATTTCCTCAAATAACACACAATTCCATAATTTCCCAATTTCACATGTAGTATTTCAATAGAGCACGTGAAGAAAATGCAAGAGATCATCATCAATATCATTTTAGTACTCAACTCAATGCATTAAATTTTTTTAAACTAAATTTAAGTGAATGTAGAGGGAGAAACCCATATTTCCCCCAAAAACTAGGGTTTTAAAATAAGAGCAAGAGATTTCATGGGTATTCAACCCTAACTTGTGTAAAACATGATAACAATTGCAAGAAGACCAAGAAAAGATGTTTTTATAGCAAATATATAAGATTTAGATTCAAAGAATACATATATATTAGCCCTAGCATCAATGTACAAGAATAGAAGAAAACCCCTACCTTGATGTTCTTGAAAAGACTAGGTTTTGATCTTCTTGAAGTTAAAATCCCCTTTGATCTTGTGTTTTTCTCTTCCTTTACTGCTCTCTAAGGTTTCCTAGGATTTTGAGTGTTGAAATGGGGCTAAAGGGGTTGTCCTTAAGTATTTATAGTGAAAGAAAAGCCGTTATTCGCGACTTAAAAATTCAAATTTTTTGAAGACCTTTCGGAAGGTTGTTCGTCGACCTTCTGGAAGGTTTGCCTATTTGACAAACCATTTTCATTAACCTTTCGAAAGGTTGTCATCAACCTTCCAGAAGGTTTTGTCTACTAGACAATCATCTTCCTTAACCATTTGGAAGGTTTGTCTTTTGGACAAACATTTTCGTCAACCTTCTGGAAGGTTTGTCATCGACTTTCTGAAAGGTTTTCCTATTAGGCCAACTTTTTCAGAGACCTTCCGAAAGGTTTTGCCTACTGGTTAAATCTTTTACCTTAACCTTCCGGAAGGTTTTTCATCGACCTTCTGGAAGGTTTTTCATCGACCTTCTGGAAGGTTTTGTCTATTTTTCTACAAAATCTCCCTTTTTCATTTCCAATCCATTCCAAACCTTTCCAATTCCAACCCAAGCTTCTTCAACATGCTTTTGTAAATCAAACCTAGTTGGTATAAGTTTTATTACAATGATTTCATATGTTTGCTAGCTAAATTAAGTTTTAACTACTATTTCCCAAATTTTTCCATATTAATATTTCAAAAGAATTAATAACTTGCTATATAAACCTACATACATATATAAAGATAAAAGTGTGGGGTTTACAGTATCGTGGAAAAAGGGGTTAGTATACTACTCTTTGGTTGGATACGTCACTGTCATGGTGTTGGCATACGCCCTTCCTAATAGTTGGACATCCTTGCGAGGATTTGTGTGGATTGTACGTGGGCCATGATATTTTCGATGGTATTCATGAGAGATCTTACTTCAGACCAGAGATATGAATACAGTGGTGGGTTATTGCTCATTGTACCAAAAATAGTTTCTACAAGAATTTTGGGAAGTATGGGATTCCGCAAGAACTTGGGAGAAACGGTTTATGGTGCAATGGGTTATTAGTCGTATATTGGTTTCACTTATGCATCAAATTACTACTGTTGCTTGAACTTGAAATATGTTTAAATGTCCCTGTTTTATTTCAAAATTCATATATGCTATTTGTGAAATGTGATCGACAGTTTTATTATGTTTTTCTAAACCTTGTTTGAGTTTGGGAGGAATGTTGCTACAGAGCTTAGTGCTCACCCCCTACAAACTATTTTTTTTAGATTGTGGTCTAGAGGAAGAGCTCGGGGTGAGGAGCCGACACATTGGGAAGCTCCACTAGACGGGCTCGTGGATCCCGAGGTGGATGTCTAGAGTTATACTCTCTTAGGAGCTAGACTAGGAAATTTCTTTTGAGATTATGTAAAGACTACTCTTTTGTGATTCCGCTACAAGCTTAAATGTGATTCTTTTGGGATATAAATATCATAGTCAATCACATTCTTTTTTGGGATGTAATGGCCATGGTTGGCCTATTCTTTTGGGATAATATTGTAAATATTATATTTGATGAATGAAATTTCTTAAATGACGAATTTATTTAGTTGCTCTCATGATATGAATGGTTTATAGATTGTAATGTCGTCCAAGGTGGGTTTTGGAGCGTTACAAGTCAAATTTGTAGTTTTCTCGATTTAAGTCCAAGATCGATCCCGCAAAGAGTTATAATAATTAGGAAATAAAATGAAAATAGTGAAGTTGTTGTTTAAAGGAAGATAGCATGAGATAGCTTGAGATGTGAACTTAGATTGATAACTAGTCTAATTAAATGTATGTTTGCAGATAGATTGTTAAAAGACAATAATATAAAAAGTACCCTTCAGTTTAAGGATCGCATCTACGTTATATTGGTTAAATACTGAAAATGCTACCTTACAACAATTAACTTTCATGTTACTGGTAAGTCAACCGGTAGGCCTGATGTATATAAACCATCAGACAACAACTTCTTAGGTTAGTTGGTGGTATTAATAAATCATAACATAGCAACTTCTTAGGCTAGCTGGTTATATATGTGCCAATTGACTAACCCTAATAACCCAGAAGGACAAGCCATTCATGAGGATCATTTGAATTACTCAATTGGAAATATTATAATATATACATACATAATAAACCATAACACAACAACTTCTTAGGTTAGTTGGTGGTATTAATAGGCTATAACACAGCAACTTCTTAGGTTAGTTGGTTATAGTGTGTACCAGTTAAATAATCCTAGTAATCCAAAAGGACAAGCCATTCATGAGGATCACTTAGATCGTTAGTTTGATGATTATATCATGCTAAAGTAAAACATCCTCAGTGCTCCGGTGGAGGTTATGTGACGCCACTAAAATCGGGGGTCCCATTGACCACCGTCAACCTACGAAAATATTTGTGAGTGTCGCATAATCCAACATCACATAATAGTATCCCTTTACTTGGGATTTTAACTCACACGTGTAACCCGTGTGTGTTTTACCATTTAATTTAACCATGGTTCACAGTACCACAAATCATGCCACTTTATTGTCCAAACACATCATTGGAACCAAGGAACCAAAGTCCAAAGGCATAGCACTTTAGTTTTAAAATTTAAAAATTTTGAAAAAGCGTACCGGTACAGTTTACCTTCTGGAAAATGCGCACCGGTACTGTGTACCAGTACGGCTTTCTTTCTGGACCATACTGTACCGGTACACGTTGCCCAATTTTGCCTTTTTTTCACCTATTTTCCATTTCCAATCCTTTTTTAACCATTCCAACATTATCTCAAACATACACAATGACATTATTCACATAAAACTTGATATCTACAAGTTCTATTACAAGCCATTTACACGGTTATATGTCAAAATGAAATTAAACAAAAGTTTTACACAAAACTTGTTTTCAAAAGCCACAACTCGGCTTTTCTTCATCGTTGAGGCCCCGAATGTGAGTCCTCTCTCGGTACGAACCCCGCACCTGAAATGTTTCTCGTATAGGGTGAGTCAATGCCCAGTAGAATATTTCTTACAGAGGCTACTCCCCAACCTAAGTGCATATGCAATGTTCATATATGACATTCACAATTTTACAGTCATTCGAAGTAAGAATATACATGCTTCATGTTGGAATCTACCATGTCATGTCATGAATGAAATGAGATTCACTCACGCACATCAACCTGAGCCCTCATCGGCTCTCTCCACACTATGCAATGCAAGTTTAACACCCTTGTCATTGATGAAATACATCAAATGATCATCTTTGAAACAAAACTCATATGTTCATAAAAACCAATTCATTTCTGGATGTTTCCCATCAAATGAATCATTTGTACAACCAAAACCATGTACCTTTATTTGGATAATGGACTTTTGGTGTTGCACCGCCGGCTCCACACGCCGATACACTTTTTTGGACTTGCACTTTCGAAAGTGTATACACCAATAGCATGGCCTTACACCCAAGGGAGGATCTATCCCTTCTTGCTATACTTGACACAAGTTTTTCATGTATGCAACCGTGCAACTCAGTAGGATATTCAACCCCACTTTCCCGAACCCACCCATCAAACACCAAGTATGGTGATTGATCCAACTATGCACTCACACATCCATATTCATGGCCATTGATGCATTTTCCTCGTGCAAATGCAATGTAATGCACCATTGCTCAATCAATGTCATGCTCAATGTGATGAGTGCTAATGAGCCAAATTTAAACCACGCATCTCAACATGTGTCATGGCAATTTATATCACATGTATAAAATCACCAAAATCCATTTTCATATCAATACATCAAATTGCATATATCAACACTTATATACCCAACACATATCTCAAACATGGCATTACACAAACTCATGCCAACCACATTCAACCACAAGGCATAATGTTAAACATATAGCATGCCCATACAATCACTTTTCCATGGAATTACCAACCAAATAATTTCCACATCACAATTTCAAGTTAGGAAAATCTATTCTAACCCATTTACATACTCCTATTTAATACCCATTTCACACATTTCATATGCATAAGTGAGTGACATACATATTCCCTTTAACCCATACATTTCATATAACACTATAGGTAGGAAATGAACAAAAGTAGGACAACCCCTACCTCTTGGAGGGTAAAAGAAAGGGAGAAACTCAAGAACAACTCCCAAGCCCCAAACCTTTGATTTCTCCAAAATTTCTTCCCTGAAACTTTGGTGAAATTATTCATTCTTGGTACGTACGCGTAGTCCTCGTCGCATAGACCAACTTTAATTCTTGGTCCGAAGGAATCCGACCGACAGAACTTCTTGGATCGAAGAAATAAAGGTAGAAATTTTATTTTCTATCTTCTCTCTCTTCTAACATCTGAACACAGCTACCAAGGATGAGAAACTATCTGATTTTTCAGGTATTTTTCCCTATTTATACTTTTAATTTCGCGGTCCACATCGTTCCGCTCATTTATCACCTCTAGGTCCGTTTTTAACCCGAAATGACATAATTAAATTCTAATTTTAGTTCAAATTAATTTTTATTTGAAATTTTACCCAATTATAAGGAAATTTTATAATTTCTATTTTTGGGGACCTTTGAAAGTTCATTCGTCACCCAATTGTCTCGAAAAATGTGTAAAATCTGATTATTTCAGAATTCGATGAAAATTGACATGATAACTCAATTTCACGATACGAATCCAACGGTGAAGTCTGTTGCTCCATCCGAGCCCTATAAAAATGTGTATTTTAAACCCGCATATTAGTGGCAAATTACTTTTTACCCTTTTTCAGAAAAAGTTTAAATTTTTCCGGGTTTTACAGGTCAAGTCATACCGGTGGAACACCATAGATATTCAACCAACAATATTATTATGTATACCAGTTAAACGATCTTAGTAATTCAGAAGGACAAATCATTCATGAGGATCACTTAGGTCATTAATCTAATAGTTATGTATAGTAGTTAAACAACCCTAATAACTTAGAAGGACAAGCCATTCATGAGGATCATTTAGGTTTTGTACCATACAATAGTAAAACATCATCAGTGCTCCAGTGGAGGTCAAGCCATACTGATGGAACACCGTAAATATTTAACTGGCAGGTTGATGATTCACTGATATATATATATAACTTAATAAAACATCAGCATTGTCTGAAGTTAACCAATATTATACATATGTTTACCTCTCACTGAAGGATATAAGTAACTACTCACACCTCATTTCTACAGATAAGTAAGGAGTGCAGGTAGTTTTCATTACAACAGTAATTAAAATACAGACTCGGACATTTCTTTCACAAGGAACAACTGAAATACAAGAACCTTTCGTATTAGTTAAGACAAAAAGGTGGTAGCAGTTCAACTATCCGAATAGAAAGATAACACGAAAATGTAGAAATACAGAGTTTTGGCTTGTGAGTTGGACGGACCGGATTGTATCTGACTTTCTCTTTCTTTTTCTCTATTGGATTTCTCTAAGGAGCTCTCTTCTCTCTCCCTCCAGCCACCTTTAGACAAGGCCATGTATGGCATATATATAGACTACAGGAAGCATGAGGTGGAAGGATTTGCATGAACTACCTTTGGCCACCATCCAAACGGTGAAGCCTTGCTGGATGTTGATCTTGTTATGTGCTGACTCTTTCCTTGGTTGATTTACACTTTGGTCCCTTGCTCTTTTAAGCTTTGACATATTATTCCTTGTATTTTCTAGTAATTCCGCATCAAACCCTGAAATTTCAGACATAACACACGTAAAACCTTAGTTTATGCATAAACCCTAATTTATAGTTTCTTAAATGATTTATTTTACAAATTTATTTATTTAATTATTTTAATTTATACACTAATTAGGGTTAATCACTAGTGTTTTCAAGACAAGAATAAGAGATTTCATGGCTATCCAACCATAGCTTCCATCAAAGCATAGTAATATTTGCAAGAGTATCAAGAAACAATGATTTCATAGCATATATATAGGATTGACAGTCAAAATATATATATATATATATATATATATATATATATATATATATATATGCCCTAGCCTCAATGAACAAGAATAGGAAGAAACTCCTACCTTGCTTCCTTAGCTTTTGTGTGAAAACTAGAATGTTTGATCTTTCCCAACTTAAATCAACACTTTAATCTCTTGTTTTTCCCCTTCTTTCTTCCTCTCTAAGCCTCTCTAGGATTCGAATTGATGAAATGAGGTGAAAATTGGAGAAAACACCCAAAATAGGTCTGGGACATGAAGCCCCCAGTATGGCACATCCGGACGCATGTTTTTTATTGTTCGGACGCTTGTTTCTTTGCCCAATTTTTGCCAAACGCATCCGGATGCGTGTCTGTTCTCGTCCAGACGCGGTTGACAGTATACCCTCAACCTTCATATCAATTTTGACCTATTTAGAAGCCGATTCAAAAAATGTTTGTGAAATACACTTTTGTAACTCTTGAAGTCTAGTTTCTTTTGTCTAAAAATAAGATCAATCGGAGTTAGGAGTAAAACGTTATGGTGAAAATACTAGGCAGTGTCCAAAATCCTTTCTACCTATATTTTATCTAAAATGTGTTTGAACTCCAGAATACTTCCTAACTTCCAATTCATACCGTACTATCTTGCCTAGCATTTTTTATTTCTACTCTTACAATTCACATTGTTCATGCATATATCATCACATATATTAGCATTTCAAAAATAATTATGTTGTTATATAAAGATAAGAATGTGGGGGTTTACAACTTAGTAAACCATTTCCATATCCATGGTAATATAGTCAGACCATCCTTTGTTTCCACCTTAGTAAACCCAAATATCAGTAAAAAGGCTCTAACGAGCTCGTATCTAGCCCAACCTATATCCTCGATTAGGCCATCTCAGTTGACAAACCCATATCCAATAAGACCAACCTAATCAACCCAAACCTACAAGACCGTGAACGTTCCAAAACCAATAGCACACGATTCATTATCAAACAGGTCTATGCCTTTTAACTAACCCAATTGACCTAGTCAATGCATACCTTGAACCAGAATGGAATTTCATTCCATTGGATCCTAAGAAAACATTCCAGCTTTATTAGGATATCTTGTTTCATACCCAATCAATATTTATCAAACCTATCTTTGATAGGAATGATGCCAGTAAAATAGCATATCATTCTTTGTATATACTTAAGTTCATTTCAGTGAAAGAATGGGAATCGAACCCTTACTTGCTCCAAGAACTCCCTGGTTACAACAAGCAATTTAGCTACTATGAGTACATGGAGTCATGGTTTAAATTTAGACTCTATTAGGATGAGTCTTACACTCATTCCTGGTTCCTTCAGTTCACCAAGGATTTTAAAAGCCAAATCCTTTCTTGGTTTTTGAGGTGGTGGCAGATGCATCTATGATTGAAATCATCCTGGTCGATCTTCAAGATTAAGTAACTTACTTTTACTCCAGCTTTTAAATTAGTCAACATAATTCATAGTTCCCTGCATTACTCCTCTTCATGAGTAAATACAAGGTTTTGTGGATTCTTAAATGGTAGTACTCTGTTACTCCTAATACAGTTATCCATCAGTTTTACGTCAAATGGTTGACTAAGTTTGACCAACAATGTATCATTAACCAAGTTAAAGTAGAGAGTTCCCAGTAAAGGTTCCTACTCTAGTCATAGTTACAGGTTCAACTACTAATAAACCACCACCAGTGGTAAAGTCAGCAGTTCCAACGCTCTAGATCTTGACTCCAAGTGTTTCAGCACTACCGGTAAAACAAACCAAGGCTTCACCTAAGAATTCTAGTAAGTCTCAGCCAAGGAAATCCCAGTTAATTGTATTAGCCAAGGCACTACTTATAACTCTTGTAGCACATTTCTTTATACTCTTTAGTTAGAGTAGGATTCTTGAATTGTGTATTGAATATCATTATTAATACTATTATTCATTTATTTTTCATGAATGATTTATCATTTTTAATATCCGATTAAATGAATATTTCTAATCAAAGTGATATACTCTTTATACTTGTTTGATTATTCATTAAATGGGTTGATTCCTTGGTATAGATAATTCTTATAATTCCCTACAAATTTATATTGCTAGTACTTAAATTCTAATTTTAATATTGATCACACTTTGGTTTAATTGGTAGATCCTTTGATTGATTACACCGATGTTAGAAGTCAACTAAGATAAGAGATAGTTGCATCAATAATATATCCAATACGCATGATTAGTTCTTGATCCCAATGCTGAAGATTCTATTTTCATACATAAGAATTTCTTTATAATTGGGTACAACTTCTCATTCTACAATTAAGATCAAATCGTTCCTTCTTTTCATCTTCTCTTTCATCTAATTCATTTCCCTGAGGATCGACCTCGGTATTACCAAGTTATTACTACTTCTTGACCACTTGCATTTGGGTGTACCTATTTGGGATCAAGCAAGCTTTTGATGCCATTGTCGAGGATGGAAAGGATACAAAAGCCAAAAAAAGGAATCCACAGTCATAACGAGCTGTTTGGATAACTTGATTTTTTGGATAAACTCATTCCATCTTTTAGATTCATGTTTAAATATTATGTTAGTTTTTAATTCTATTTATTCTTCTTATTTGATTTTTAGTTGTTAGTTAATTTAATTCATAATTGTTTAGTTCTTAGTTGTATGTCTGGTGGGAAAACTTCAAGTTCTGATATTGAATCACCATTCAAAGAGTCAGTAGGATCTGTAGGTTCATCTACATCTTGTGAATCAAATCAGTCAGTTCTTAACCCCACATTTGTTCTTAGTCAAATAGGTAGCGAAATGGGATGTAATGCAAGTAATCCTAATCGTGTTCAACAGGTTGACCAATAGTTCAGAACCCTTAGGGATTATCTACACCTTAGAAGGAATAGTGTCCTATCTTGTTTTGTCTTCCCACAAAATGCACAAAGGCTCACGGTGAAACCTTACACTATCCAAGTTTTGCCACAATTCTATGGCCTTGATTCTGAGAATCCATATCTCCACATAAAGGAATTCAAGAAAGTATGCGGGACCTCCAAGACAGCTCTAAGTTGGCCAACCTGAAGGTTTTTCCCTTCTCACTGAAGTATAAAGCCAAGTAGTGGCTTAATATTATGAAACCACATTATATCCAGGATTAGTCTTCACTATAGAAAGAGTTTCTCGAAAAGTTCTTCCTCATTCACCACACCAATGCTTTAAAACATCACATCATGAATTTCACAATGAAGGATGGGGGAACATTTTATCAGTGTTTGGAGAGGTTCAAAGATCTCCTTCATGCATGTCCGCACCATGGATTTGAAAGTTGAACCCTTGTAAGTTTTTTCTATGATTCTCTTCCTACTCCTATATGTCAGTTTGTTGAGACGATGTCACAAGGAAAGTTTATGGACCAAAATCTTAATTAAGCTTTTGAATTTTTTGATGTCTTATCTGAGAGCTCCTAGATGTGGGACTCAGCCTCACCTATCTATTCTAAGAGTAAGACTGCCATTTCCCATGGAGGAAAGTATATATTGAGAAAAAATGATATTTTGAGGGCTAAGATGGCCTCTTTATCTCGAAAGCTGGAGGCCTTAGAGATGAAGAAGGTCAATAAGGTTTAAGTTGTGCAACCCACTAAACGTATGTGTGGGACATGTGCATTATTGGGGCATTCTACTGAGGTGTGTCCCATAATTCTTGCTTTTCAAGAGGTGTTGTTGGAGAATTCTCGACGTCGTCTCTTCTTTTTAGAAGTCATATAACAACCCCTACTCCAAGACTTATAATCCAGAGTGGAGACAACACCTGAATTTTGGTTGGAGGGGTGCATAGCAACAGTCAGCCACACCACAACACAACAACAACCACCACCACAACAACAACAATATCCCCCTATCAACCACCTCAAAAGCATAATTTCGAGGATGACTTTAACCAATTCAACTAAGCAGAGATGCAATACAATAGTCAAAATTCACAGGCCTACAGTGAATTCAAAGAATTTAAAACCCATACTCCGTAGTCCTTTGATGATAAAAGGGGTCATGTATAAAATTTACCTAAGCTATTGTTGTACAAGAGAACGACAAGTTTCCCGCCTAACCAAAATGGCCACAAGGTCAGTTTCAACTATGTAACCCTCTATCCATGGAAATTCAACATGAACAAGTCCAAACTATCACCACCCTTAGGAGTGGTAAAGCAATAAAAAAGCACACACCACTGTCACTCACTAAGTCTACTTCTATACTATAAACCCCCACACTCTCATCTTTATATAGCAAGTAATCATTTCTTTTTGAAATGTTAATATGATAAAACCTGGGTAAATATATGAAATCGTTTGTAATAGAACTTATACCAACTATTTTGATGAACAAATTTATGTTGTATAAGTTTGAGTTGGTGTTGGAAGGGTTTGGAATGGATTGAAAATGAAAAACAAAGGAAACAAGCAAAACTGAATAGACTGTACAGGTACTGCATCCTGGTACGCCCGGAAGTTACCGTACAGGTATGCTACTGTCCAGAGAGTTTACTGTATCGGTACTACGTACCAATACGCTTTGTAAGTTCCAAAAATTTTAAGTCGCAATCTGAGGTCCATTTTTCACCCTATAAATACATAATGACGCCTTCATTAGCCCCATTTCAACATTTTTAACCCTAGGAAACCTTGGAAAGGAAGAAAGAGAGAGAAAAATACAAGATCAAAGGGGATTTGCACATTGAATTAGATCAAAGCCCTAGTTTTCTTTCAAGACCAAGGTAAGGATTTTCTTCCATTCTTGTTCATTGAGGTTAGGGTTTATATTTATGTATGTTTTTCTTCTAAACCTTAGATATGCTATGATATACTTGTTTCTTGAAGTTCTTACAAATATCACCATGTTTTTGAAAGTATTAATGGTTTGATAGCCATGAGAACCCTAGTTTTTGAGAAAAAATGGATTTTCTTCTTAATGATTCAATTACTCTTGATTTCAAAACTCTAGTGCCTGATTAAATACTAAAGATTATATGTTTGAGGATCTCTTGCTCATTTTTCTTATATTGTTTCCAATGGGGAAAAATAAATGGGGATCATGGATTTGATTGTCATTTGAGAAATTTGTTGGGAATTGTATCTCTTATGGATGTTTAGATGACCATGGGTGGCCATTGACCGGATATCGTAGAGTCGATTAGATGTGTTTCTTACTCCGTGTGAGTTTGAAGGTTCCCTATCACTCGTAGTGGGGTTGGTGTCTTGCGAGGATCAAACCACTATTCGCTCATGGGTACCATGGTTGAGGGTTAGTATACTATTCTTGGGTTGGATTCGTCACTGCCATGATTTGGTATACGCCCTTCCTAAAGGTTGGATATCCTTGCGAGAATTTGGGTGTGTGTGTGGGGGGGGGCAGGATATTCTCGATGTGTTTATTCATGTGAATCATGCATCATACCTAAAATACGAATACAAGTTGTGAGTTTATGATTTATTGTACCAGAAACAGTTTTCTACAAGAGCTTGTGGAAGTATAGGATTCTACAAGAACTTGTGGGAAATGGTTTATGGTTGGAAATGATTTGTTATTTGTAATTTGACATTATTACTTCACTTAATTTATTGCTATTGTGTAAACTTGAGATCTATTGAAATGTTTCTATTTTTTTTTGAAAAATTCATATATGATATTTACGAAAGGAGACCGACTTGTTTTACATGTTTTCTAAATCTTGTTCGAGTTTGGGAGAATGTTGTTACAAAGTTTAGTGCTCACCCCCTACAAACAATATTTATTCTTAGATTTCGGTATGGAGGAAGAACTCGGAGGTGATGAACAGGTAGCTTGGGAAATGCCATTGGATGGAAGCGTGGATCCTATGGGGGATGTCTAGAATTGATCTCTCCATGTCCTAGACTAGGAGATGCATTTTTATACAATGGATAGATGTTATTTTGTTTATTCCGTTGCAAGTTTTAAGTTTGATTTTGAGTTGTAATTACCATAGTTCGACATACTCTTTTTGGATGTAGATGTCATGGTTTGGTATATTCTTTTGGGTGATGTTGTAAATGTTATGTATGATGAATGAAATTTACCTTTTTATGGATTTTTTTAGTTGCACTCATGATGTGCATGGTTTAATTAGTAATGTCGTCCAAGGTGGATTTTGGGGCGTTATATATACGTGTGGTTAAGCCTTCTCAAGTCTCCCTTGATGAGATTGAGTCTAGAGAGGTTTAGGAGCTTCCATATCCTATTCCTACTACCTTCCCTCAGAGACTCAAGAAATGTAAACCCCGGGTAAATTTGAACTTTTTCTGAAAAAGAGTAAAATGGTAATTTACCACTATAATACGTATTTAAAATACTCATGTTCTAGACCTCGGATGAGGAAACGGAATTTGCCGTTGGGTTTTTATCTCAAAACTTAGTCACTCTGTCAAATTTCGTTGAATTCCAAGATAGTCAATATTTTGCACGTCATTCGAGGCGACTGCGTGGTGAATGACATTTTAAAGGTCTCCAAAAATATTTTTTATAAAATTTCCTTAAAATTAAGTTAAAGTTCTAATAAAATTTATTTGGACTTAATCCGGGACTTAATGAATTGTTTCGGGACGAAAAAAAGACCAGAAAGTCAAAAATATGTGGTGCGATGTGGACCACACATTCGGGACTATAAATATAGACTTAAAATCAGATATTATGAAGAAATATCTTCATTATTCACCCAAGTGGCTGGCCATAGAGAGAGAAGAGAGAAAAGAGAGAAAAGAGAGAAAAAAACTTAATTTTCAAGGCTTTCTCCTCCGATTCTCGAAGCTCCGTCGCTCGGATCAACTCAGACCAAGAGTTAAAGTCAATCACCGTGACGAGGGTTATGTCTACGTACCAAGAAAAGTGAATTTCACCGAAAATCCAAGAGGAAACTTTGGAGAAATCAAAGGTTCTTGGGCTTTGGTTGGTGTTCTTGGAGGTTCTACTACTTCCTACACGCTACAAGAGGTAGAGTTCTTCCTACTTTGGTTTTATTCCTATTTTAAGGGGCTGTTAAGGGGCTGAATTTGGGCTGTTTAAGGGGCTGATTTTGGGCTGTTTAGTGCCTAAATTGTGGGCTATTTTTGGACTAAAATTGTGACTATTTTTGGACTAAAAGTGTGACTATTTTTGGACTGAAATTGTGACTATTTTTGGGCTGAAATTATGACTATTTTTGGACTGAAATTGTGACTATATTTAGAATGAAATTGTAAATGATTTTGGACGAAAAAGTGGACTTTTTTGAATAAAAAAATGGACTATTTTTGGACTGAAAAGTGGACTATTTTTGCGGACTATTTTTAGGCCATTTTGTGGGCTATATATGGGCTGTTATATGGTGGTTTATATAGGTTATTTTGGTGGTTTATATGGGTTGTTTTGGTGGCTTATATAGGGGTTATTTTGTGGCTTAGATAAGGGGGTTATTACGTGGGCTATTACATGAGCTGTTATGTGTTATATTATGCCTTAATGATTAAGTGTGTTACTGGCATAGATTATGTAATAACATGCTTGTGAATTGTGTTGGATATGAATGTTAATACATGCTAGTTGATGTTTTGACATTGTGAGGAATTATGGCAAGCAAATGCATTAGATATTAAGTACCATGACATATGTTGAGATATGTAGTTAAATTGGTTCATATAGCATTCATTGTATATGCACGGAGACCTCACATATTGAGGGTGTGTGTGTGCATGGTTGTCATCTTCGCCTCATTTGGTGTATGACGAGTGGGTTTGGGAAGGTTGGATTGATGATTCAACTGAGTCGCATGGTTTTATAGAAAATTAGATGGGGGTTAGCAAGAAGGGCTAGAATATCACTCAGGTGAATGACCTGATAATTGGATTCGCACTCCGTTGGTATAAGAGTCCATAAAGTGTGTTGGTGTACGCAGAACCGTTAGTAGTAATCCATGAATTCCGTGTCGACTAGGTGCCGTTGGTGTAAGTCCATAAATACCCACCCCCAAGAAAAACCCTAGATTTATATAAAAATGTCATTTGATGTGTAACATAGATGACGGTGACACTGCATTGTGTTGTGGGAGTCGGTGGAGACTCGGGATAAAATGCATGAGTGGGTCTCATCTCATTTCATGGTATGACATGGTAGAATTCCAACCTAGAATTACATATTCTTACTTGAAATGTTGATGTGAATATGAAATGTTAAATGTGAACATTGTATGTGCACTTAGGTGGGGAGTAGCCTCTGTAGGAAATACTCTACTGAGCGTGGCTCACTCTATACGGAAAACATTTCAGGTACGGGATATACGCCGGTGGACGGCTCTAATTCAGGGCCACAAGGGTGAAGAAAGCCGACTTGTGGCTTTAATAACTTCTTTTGTAAAACTTTTGGAGTAAACTAGTTTTGGCATGTAATTTTATGTAAGAGAGTTATAATTGAACTCATATGGACTGTTTTCAATATAACCTTGCATGTTTTTATATGAGTATGGATAAATGGACTGGTGTGGTCAATTTTTACTCATAAATGGATCCGGTGCGATCATTGTGTCATATTGGGCCTTGGATGGGTCATATGAATGTATATTGCACAAGTTAGGTTTTGGGTAAAGCTTCTCGTACAAAGGAGACTCTACCCGAAATTTGTTAAATTATGGATCCCGATAAATGGGACATTACGGCACGATATCGAGTTATATGATATCCATAGACATTTTGCGGGTTGATGGGTGATCAACGGAACCCCAGATTTTTGGGGTGTCACAAGAAATGGCAGAAGTTATGTAGTTATGCTAATATTTATGAGCTTTTCAAGCAAGTAAAAATCAACATTCTACTTTTGGATGCCATGAAATAGGTCCCCTCTTATGTCAAGTTCCTAAAGGACTTGTGCACAAAATAAGAAAAAACAAAATGTCCAAAAATGGACCTTTTGACTAAACAAGGCAATGTCATAATTCAACACAAGACTCCGCCTAAATTCAAAGACCTAGGGTGTTCAATGATCTCTTGTGTCATAGGGAACTTCAAAATTGAGCAAGCTTTGCTTGATGGAGCTAGTGTCAACTTACTCCCCTACTCTATCTACCAACAATTAGGATTGGGTGAACTTAAGCCTACATCAATCACTCTATAGTTGGCATGCCATTCTTTGAAAGTCCCTTGGGGTATAGTTAAGGGTGTACTTATTTAGATATACAGTTTTATTTCCCTATTGACTTCATTATTCGGGCACCCAACCAATTTTGCATTCAAGGAGACTAATTCACATCATACTTGTTAGCCCTTTCCTCGCAACTGCTAATGCTATAATTAGTTGTAGTAATGAGATAATGAAATATTCTTTGGTAATATGACAATGGAGTTGAATATATTTAATATTGACAAACAATGGTTGAGTCTATTGTGAAAAATTAAGTTTGTTTGACTAGTTCTGTTTATGATGGAGGTACTGGTGGGTGTTGTAAGTTCTCACACTTTAAAAATTGGCTCAATCTTTCATGGGTAAGCAGTACGAGCCAATGGAAGCTCAGAGAGTGTTACCATCGGATAAAGTGAAACGGGTATTGAGAGGTGGTAAGGCTAACCACTCAGAATTGAAGCCATCTTATTTGAATGTGAACTTTGTCTGTATTTTAGCGTAAATATAATTTTTCTTTGTTTTATTAAAGTACTTGTGTAAAGTTGTTTTTTTAAAGATAGATTGGGTACTGATTTTTTGGATATAGGTATGTTTTTTCCCCTATCCCATGCATTTCTTATGTTAATTATTGCTTTATTTATTCATCGAGTACAATATATAATTTAGGTTGGGGGTGGTATAGTGTGTCGTAGTGTGTCTGAATTTTTTTTTTGGTTTGTATACTTTTGTACATTTTAATTAGGATAGTGCATATAGGATAGGAAATCAAAAGATAATCGTAATGCCTAGGAAATTTCAAAGAATAAATTTTTTATTGACTAACGATGGGAAATTGATTGATTTTTACTAAAATTTTTGAATTTATTTTCAAAAAAATTCAAAATTCAAAGTCAATTTTCGAGTTTGGAATCAATTTTGAAAAGGAAGTTGAAACGTTTTGTGCAAAAAAGCGCTCGTCCAAACTCAAATCATGTGTTGGGAGACCGGAGTCCAGAAACTTCGAGCTGTTAGGACTCAAATCTCGCAGCCGGACGCGCCTTCCAAAAAGTCAAATCTCTGGAACGAACGACTTGACACCTTGGAACTCAGCCTGAAATAACTCTTGCGTCTGAACAAAGGGTCTCACCTAGAGGCGCATCCGACTTATGAAAAGGGCAGTCGTCTTCTCCATTGCTCACTCAAACCGCCATAGCCAAGCTCTTCAAGGTCTTAAGCTTGGAATTTTTCACTCAAAAACACCTCAAATCTTGTCCAAATTAGTTCTAGAGTATAGATTTCATCCATATTTCACCCAAAATCCATCCTTTTTTTAGATTACCAAACCCTCAATACTTAGAAAACCCAGAAATCAAGATTTTCTTCAACAATGCCGCCCAAGAAAAAGTAGTCAGAGAAGCCCCAATCCAGTGCCCAGGCAACGATGGTCACTCAAGTGGATCCCAAAGAGCTCGAGGTGTGGACTGAAAAATATGGGGTGAGGCATCTTTTCAATCGTACTCCCCTATGATGGAGTTAGAGCAGCGCTTCATTCATTATTTTTCTACTCGCCCCGTCGTGATGGAGAGATACATTGTTCGGGAGGATTGTTTGGGTTATGCAATCGAGGAGATCTTGGTTTCAAGAGGTTGGGGGAGTATTTGAAAAGATCAGGTGAGGGAGCCACCCCTTTAATCCACAAGTTCTACTCGAATGCAAAGTAGATAGATCCCAAGAGATTTCGAACTATAATGGGGGGAGTGAGCTTCATAGTAGACTCCATGATGATTTTCTGAGTTGGCAAGCTGAATGTTGTCCTAAGGCCATAACACAATTTTACTACAGTGTACAATATGGAGGAAGTGGCTATGGAGCTGATAGGAGATCCCCGCTTCGTTTGGTTTCAGAGACACAAAAAGTTGAATAAGGGGCAGCTGACAGACAACTACAAGATCCTGAACTGGATCTTGGTGACGAGCATGCTTCCTATAGCCTAGAAGAATCACATTTATCCAGATTGGGCGAAGTGGTTGTACGCAATTGGGACCAGACGGAGTATTTGCTTGTCCATTATTAACATCTCTGAGATGTTGCGGGCCCTGAAGGACACCACCAAGAATGCCTCCCTTCTTTTTTGGTTTTTGGTGACATCTATTTGTATGGATAGGGGCATCGGGGTGACAGAGGACATGCTGAAGGAGAAGCTCTCCCGAGTTCGAGATAACACGGCTCTGGTTAAGAGCCATGGAGCTATGGGCAGAGATGCAGCTCCAGTCCCTGGTTCTTATGAGCCTGACGAGGAAGAGGAGGCTGATGAGACATGGATGATGATGGAGAGGATAGAGTGGGTCCATTGATGAGGCCCTGTGGACGGACAATCTGACAGAGATCTCTTGCTCTAGATTCCAGAGGAGCAGTCATATTAGGAGTACTCTAGCAGAGCATGGCAAGATCTGCACTGCCTGCAGCTTGGAACACGAGACGGAGCTAGCCCTTTTGCTTAGATACTTTCTATTCTAGATGTTTACTATTTTTGTTTTTTTTTAGCATCTAGTTAGCATTGAGTCCAGCCAAAGCCCTAGTCATATGTAATTGAGTCGGGGCTTGACTTACTTGGCTTTTATTTTCTTTTTAGTTTAAGTGTAATGAAAATCCATTTTGACCATTATATACTATGTTTCATTGCACGATTTTGAGTATTAATCTGCTTAAGTGTTTTGAATTGTGTATGAATAACAAGGCTAATAATTAGATGAATATTAGTAATACAAATTTGAATTTGTTTATACTTTAGTTTGTTATAGAGCTATAGATCACTCTTTGGCATTATAGATTTTTTTCCCAATTGAAACCTTAAAATATGTACACGTCCAACCTTGTGTGTGTCAGAAGTTGTGAAAAGATATGATACTTTAAAATGTGTAAAAAGATATGGTATTTTAAATTTGACACACATAGTAGAGAATGGTACATTGTCTCTCATGAGTTTAGAGTCATTTATTTTTGAAGTAACATTTACATTTACTCAATAAAAGTTATTTCATTCAACTTTATTTCTTGAATAGTTTTATTATTTTTGTCTTGATTAATGTTGGTATGATAAATGGTCGCTTGACTCTAAATTATTTGCATGGGGAAGTGTGTTACTAAAAAAACTTGAGACATGATTTTAGGTCATCTTTATTATTATTTGAACCTTATTTCATGCAGTGTTATTATCCTTAGAAGCCACGATTTAGTTTTTTTGATGAAATTTGTTTGTTAAATCATATATGATAACCAAGCCTAATAAGATTCAATATCATTACCTTTGGTTATCTTGATATTAAGTTATAACATGATTGTGTAAGGAGCAATGTGGGTGAGCCTTGTTGAAAAAGAAAGGTGATTTTGTGTACACTTCTGTGATTAAAAGTGTTTGACTTGTTAAAAAAAAATAGTATGTACAAATGAAAAAAAAAATGAAGAAGAATGAAAGAAAAAAAAAAGAGATAATTAGGTGAATAAGGAAGTGTTGAAAGTTTATGTCAAGGAATAAGGGGATACAATATGACACCCCTAAAATCGAGGGTCATTTATTAATCATTGATCATTTGTCAATCCCAGAAAATATTCATGATTTTCACACAACTAGGCGACACGTCAACAACATTCCCTTAACCGGGATTATAACCCACATGTTTAACTCGTGTATGTTTTACCATTTGGCCTAATTGAGGTCCAATATGCTACAATTTATACTCTTGTGATATCCATTTATATCCTTGGAACCAAAAACACATAACTCAAAAGCATGACAATGTATTTTTAAAATTTCAGATTTTTGATAAAGTTACTGGTAGGTTTTGATATAAATACCGGTAGATTTTGTTCACTGGAAAAGTTATACTAACAAACTACCGATAGGTTTTACTTACTGAAAAAATTCTACCGGTAGGTTAATGTTTTACCAGTAGGTATTGCCCTCTAGACAACACCTATCTGTACTAATTCTACTGGTAGGTTTTGCCCAGAAATGTCTATTCACCTGTTTTTCATTTCTCAATTCATTCAAAACCATTACAACACCATCCAAAACATGTATGATGATATATTATCACATAAAAGTTGATATGTACAAGTTCTATTACAATCCATTTACGCGATTACATGCTCACAAGCATAATTTTTACATAAAATGTGCTACAAAAACCACAAGTCAATTTTTCTTCATCTTGAAGGCCCCGAATGAGAGTCCCCCGTCGGTACAAATCCCGCACCTGAAATGTGTTTCCGTATAAGGTGAACCACGCTCAATAGGGTAACTCCTAAAGAGGTTACTCCCCAACCTAGATGCAAATGAAATGTCACGTGTAACATTCAACAATCATAATCCATTTCATACAAAAACATGTCATTCAATATGAAAATTTCTACCATGTCATGTCATGATATGAGGTGATACTCACTCATGCACTTTACCCCCGAGTCCTCACCGACTCTTGCAACACAATGCAATGCTAATGTGTAGCAAATCTATCATTGATGAATTTCATCCAATGATCATTTTGAAATAAAGTAATTTGTTTATAAAACCAAATTTTGTTGGATGATACAAATCAATTGACCATTTGTAAAACAAAATCATGTGTCTTTGTTGAGTAGCTAACTTTTGGAATCACACCGCTAGCTCCGCATACCATTACACTTTTTTGGACTTGCACCGTCAGAAATGTATAAATCAGTAGTCGGGTCTTGCACCCGATGGAGAGTCTAACCCTTCTTGCTATACCTGACACAAGTTTTTCATGCAACCCATGCGACTTTGTTGAACCTTGGTCCAATTATACCGAGTCCACTGGTCAACCACCAAGGATGGTGTTTGACCTAACAAAAAACACACACACACACCCGCACTAATGCCTCATGCCTATGAATGTGATGCCTCCATGCATATGCCATGAAATGAGCAATTGTAACATCAATATCATATCCATATGCAATGAATGTCATATGGATTGTTTCTACCACATTTCAACACATGTCATGGATAATTACATCCTAAGCAAATAATTTTCATAATTCACCACAATGCCAATATACCATAAGCACATATCAACATTTGCATTTCCAATTGTAATTCATATCATAAGCATATGATTTCACTTTACCACATTATCCAAGCATGATATCATATAATCTCATGCAATTAACACACTTTAGGCATTTTATCAAACACCTTCAAGGCACCAAATCATGTAATCACATAAAATGTCCAAATTTATCACATAACTCAAAAAAAAAATCAGAATAAATAATTTTCACATACCAATTAACAAAACTTCCAAGAAATCACAAACTAGCAATTTCTAATTACCAATTCACACTAGAATCAAGCCTACCCATTTTCATTAAACCAACTATAATAGGCAAGTGTTAAAATACACAACACAACCCACCCATTTTGTGAAGACCCTGGTCCATTACCGGACCCCTGTCTTCCAAGGGCATTCCTCCCATTACCGGGATATCCCGCCCTCCACCAAAGGATTTCGGCTAACCTGCGGGGCAAACCCCCACAGTAGCCTTTACCTCTGTCCCACATCGGGGAAAGAGTCGTCTCCCTACCCCCATATAAGCCGAAGCACCATATGAGAGCAGTACCCAAGTAGCACACTGTGGTACTTGGGTACTGCTCTCATATGGTGCTTCGGCTTATATGGGGGTGGGGAGACGACTCTTTCCCCGATGTGGGACAGAGGTAAAGGCTACTGTGGGGGTTTGCCCCGCAGGTTAGCCGAAATCCTTTGGTGGAGGGCGGGATATCCCGGTAATGGGAGGAATGCCCTTGGAAGACAGGGGTCCGGTAATGGACCAGGGTCTTCACGTAATGGACCAGGGTCTTCACATATGTGAAGACCCTGGTCCATTACCGGACCCCTGTCTTCCAAGGGCATTCCTCCCATTACCGGGATATCCCGCCCTCCACCAAAGGATTTCGGCTAACCTGCGGGGCAAACCCCCACAGTAGCCTTTACCTCTGTCCCACATCGGGGAAAGAGTCGTCTCCCCACCCCCATATAAGCCGAAGCACCATATGAGAGCAGTACCCAAGTACCATATGTGAAGACCCTGGTCCATTACCGGACCCCTGTCTTCCAAGAGCATTCCTCCCATTACCGGGATATCCCGCTCTCCATCAAAGGATTTCGGCTAACCTGCGGGGCAAACCCCCACAGTAGCCTTTACCTCTGTCCCACATCGGGGAAAGAGTCGTCTCCCCACCCCCATATAAGCCGAAGCACCATATGAGAGCAGTACCCAAGTAGCACACTGTGGTACTTGGGTACTGCTCTCATATGGTGCTTCGGCTTATATGGGGGTGGGGAGACGACTCTTTCCCTGATGTGGGACAGAGGTAAAGGCTACTGTGGGGGTTTGCCCCGCAGGTTAGCCGAAATCCTTTGATGGAGAGCGGGATATCCCGGTAATGGGAGGAATGCTCTTGGAAGACAAGGGTCCGGTAATGGACCAGGGTCTTCACACATTTCATATATTCATCCTAGGTTGGAAATAAACCTAGTTAGGATAAAAACCATACCTCTTGAAATGTGAAGTGAAGTATGGAGAATCTCAAAAACACCTCTCAAATCAAAAACTCTTGATTTTCCAAATTCTCTCTTTGGATTTTCGGTGAAATCTTTCGTTCTTGGTGTGGTTGCTTAGCCCTTGTCGCGTAGATGAATTTTAATTCTTGGTCCGACGAATTTCGACTGATGGAACTCCGTAGATCGAAGGAGAAAGTCTTGAGATTTTGATTTTTTTCCTTTTCTCTCTTTTGTCCCTTCTAACGTGTGAACTCAGCAGACTTTAGGGGTGAAAATATCTGAAAATCTGATATTTCACTCCTATTTATACTCTTAAATTGTGCGGTCCACATTGTGCCGCACGTTTCTCATTTGTGGGTTCATTTTTCTCCCGAAATGACTTAATTTTATCCCGATTTAAGTTTAATTTATTTTTATTTGAAATTTCTTTTAATTATAAAGAAATTTTATAAATTTTATTTTTGGGAACGTTTATGAAGTCATTCGTCACCCGATTGTCTCGTAAAACGTAAAAAATCTGACTATCTTGAAATTCGATGAAAATTAACTGGACAACTCAATTTCATGATACGAATCCAATGGTGAAGTTCGTTGCGTCATTCGAGTTTTGCCCTTTTTCCGAAAAAAATTCAAATTTACACGAGTTTTACATTTTTCCCCCTTTAAAAGAATTTTAGCCCCGAAATTTACACACACATGCACATTCAATCACATGCATATGCAGCAGTCATATCATACTAAATGACTATAAGAGTGTACCTCCATTCTCAAATAAGAAAGGATAATTGGCACGGATAGTGTTCTCGCGCTCCCATGTCGCCTCCTCCACTCCTCAGTGCTGCCATAGCACCTTCACTAGCCTCATGGTCTTGCCTTTTAAAACCTGATCCCGGCTATCCATGGTGCACACTAGTCCCTCCTCAAAGGTCCCATCAGTATCAACCACAAGCTCTCTCCAATCCACCACATGAGTTGGATCCTGGGTATATTTTCGGAGCATAGAGACATGGAATACCACGTGAACACCCAATAGATTTGACGGTAATGCCAACCGGTAAGCAACTACAAATACGCTCTCGAGTACCTCAAAGGGCCCGATATACCTTGGCGACAGCTTTTCCTGCTTACTGAAGCTGACCACTCCTCTTTTAGGCATCACCTTCAAGAAGACATGATCTCCCATTTCAAACTCTAGAGGTCGCCACCATTTGTTGGCGTAGCTCTTTTGCCGACTTTGAGCCGTGAGAAGACACTTTCGTATCAAGTCCACCTTCTCCGAGGTATCTCTAACCAAGTTTGGACCCGTAGAGGGTCTCTCTCCCACCTCTATCCAACAAACTGGAGATCGACATGACCTCCCATATAATGCCTCATAGGGTGTCATCTGTATGCTCGCTTGGTAACTATTGTTATAGGCAAAATCTACTAAGGGTAAATGCTCTTTTCAACCACCCTTGAGGTCTAGAACGCATGCCTGTAGCATGTCTTCTAACGTCTGAATAGTCCTCTCCGACTGACCGTCCATCTAGGGATAAAAAGCAGTGCTCATCATCAACTGTGTCTCCATGGCTCACTGAAAACTCTCCCAAAAATGAGCCGTAAACCTGGGATCCCAGTCCGATACTATAGACACGGGTACCCCATGCAATCGGACAATCTCCCATATATAAAACCTGCAGAATTCCTCCAGTGTGAAGGTCATCCGTAATCACCCATACCGCGTAATGTCTCTGCGATGTCCATGGCAAGTGAGTCAAAAAATCCATCGTGATATACTTCCACTTCCA
Source organism: Ilex paraguariensis (assembly GCA_963454935.2). Classification (NCBI taxonomy): domain Eukaryota; kingdom Viridiplantae; phylum Streptophyta; class Magnoliopsida; order Aquifoliales; family Aquifoliaceae; genus Ilex; species Ilex paraguariensis. The sequence continues at coordinate 470,297 of CAUOFW020005170.1, read as the reverse complement.
CTCAGCTACCTCCAAAGACTAGAGTAATCTCGTTGGTCTCTGGTGCTCAGCCTTAACTTGCTGACATATGAGACATCGTCTGACGAAGTCTCCAACGTCTCTCTTCATCCCTCTCCAATAATACTGGTGACAAAGATCATGGTACATCTTCGTGCCACCTGAATGTACAGTAAATCGGGAACAATGAAACTCCCTAAGAATATCTTCTCTGAGCTCCTCAAATTGGGGAACCACAACCCTTCCCCTAAATCGAAGATCGCTATCTGAGTGAATGACCCAACCCTCGTCACTGGAACCTGCCTGTTCTCAGCCCCTAATGGACACTAACTTCGTGTCCTGTTCTTGGGACCCAATGACCTTGCTCAATAGGGAAGGTGTAGCCACCAACCTCCCTAAAGTACCCTGAGCCTGGCTCATGTAACGTAGCCCAAACTGTCCCACAGTCTCGACCATCCGCCACTCCCAGGAAGCCACACTAGCCAAGACTCCCCGTGGCTTTCGGCTGAATGCATTAGCCACCATATTTGCCTTACCAGAATGGTAATGCAAAGTGAAGTCGTAATCCTCAAGAAACACCATTCACCTATGTTGCCTCATGTTGAGGTCCCGTTGTGTAAATATATACTTCAGTCTTTTGTGGTCCGAAAATACCTCAAATTGCTCACCATATAGATAGTGGCCCCAAGCCTTCAAGGCAAAGACAATGGCCGCCAACTCCATGTCATATGTGGGATAATTCTGCTTGTGATTCTTTAACTGCCAAGAACCATAAGCTACCACCCTCCTAGACTGCATCAAGACGTAACCAAGTCCGTCCTTCTAGGTATCACAATATACCGTGTACCTCTATCCTCTCTTTGGAACTATCAGAATAGGAGCTGTAGTAAGCCTCCTCTTTAACTCCTGGAATGCCTTCTCGCAAGAATGATTCCACTCAAATTTGATCTCCTTCCGGGTCAATCTCGTCATGGTGCAGCTAATCGGAAGAAGTCCTCGATGAACCTCCGGTAGTATCCCGTCAATCCCAAGAAACTACGTATCTCAAAGACTGACTTCGGCCTCTCCCAATTCATGACTGCCTCTACCTTTTCCGGGTCTATGGATACACCTGAAGCCGACACCACATGTCCCAAAAATTTCACCTTCGTAAGCCAATATTCGCACTTGCTAAACTTGACATACAACTGATGGTCTCTCAAGTTCTGAAGAACAATCCTCAAGTGACCCTCATGCTCCTCCTCAGACTTGGAACAAATCAAGATGTCGTCAACAAATATCACGACGAACTGATCAAGATAGGATTGGAACACCCTGTGCATGAGATCCATGAATGCCGCTAGAGCATTCGTTAATCCGAATGGCATCACTGTGAACTCAAAATGCCCATACCGCGTTCTGAACACTGTCTTAGGGATATCTGTCTCCCTAACCCTCAACTGATGGTAACCAGTACGGAGGTCTATCTTGAAGTAGACCCGTGCCCCTCTCAGTTGATCAAACAAGTCATCAATCCTCGGCAAAGGGTGTCTATTCTTGATAATAACCTTATTCAACTACCGATAATCTATGCAAAGTCGAAGAGTCTTATCCTTCTTATTGGCAAACAACACTAGAGCGTCCCAAGGTGAAGTGATCGGTCTAATAAAGCCCTTGTCTAACAATTCCTACAATTGGAGCCTTCAGTTCTTGCAACTCAGCAGGTGTCATCCTATGTGGAGCCATAGAAATAGGTGACATACCAGGATGCAACTCAATGTTGAAGTCTACATCCCTATGTAGAGGTAATCCCAATAGTTTATCCAGAAAAACATCCTCATATTCGCATATAACTAGAGGTAGACGCAACTCCTGTCTCGCCTCATCCTCTAATGTAAGGCTTGCTAGCCAACCCATCAACTGCCCGTGCCAACGAGAGTCATACACTACTTGGGGTAAAACGTTATGTTTTTCCCCCTGGAACTTGAAGCAAACACCTTTCGGTGTATATGTAGTGACTCTCTTTCGATGACAATCGATGATAACCCGATGTGCTGTCAACCAATCCATTCCGAGGATAACATCGAACTCCGACATGTTCATGACCCTAAGGTCCACAGTGAGTAGAATCCTCAAGATCTCTAACTCACAGTCCCGACATATCTGATCAACTCTCACCCTAGCTCCTAGGGGAGAACTTACTTACAATGGCTCTTCCAAGGTCTCAACCTCTAAGCCCAAGTTTTTCACACATGATGCAGAAATAAATGAATGTGATGCACCAAAATCAAACAAAACTCTAACCCATAAGCGAGAGAGTAGAAATGTACCCTGTATAACTGATTGATCCACCGGCTCAGTCTGTGGCACCATGGCATAAACACGCCCCTGGGTTCCCAAAGTCCTGGCTTGTGAGCCCTGGCCTTGACCTTGACCCCGACCTATGCCCTGGCCTATCTGGCCTGATTGCAGAGTCCCTGCTCGTGAAATAGTAGGGGCCTAAGTAGTACCTTGGAACTGGTACTGGTTTCCCTGGCCTATGGTGGGGTAGGGAGGAATATACTGTGTTTGTGGTTGCCCCACCAAAGTCTGGGACTGAGATGACTCATAACCCTGGGGTCCCTGCCTCTAAGGGTAATCCTGTTTCATGTGACCTAGCTGGTGGCAATGGAAACACGCTCGTGAGCCTGCCTGGCTGGGAGCCCTGAAGTGTCTCCCACCTTGGGAGGATTGACTCTTGCCTTGTCCTTGATGACCGCGGTCCTATCCTTGAGGAATAAAAGTCCTCTGTCTCTTCCCTGAACTAGAAGAAGAGGATTCGCCCTTCTTCTTCTTGTCTTTAACACCCGTTTCCCCGATGTTCTGTGCATCTTCTACCTCCATCTCAATGGTCATAGCTATGGTGACCATCGAGTCCAAGTCTTGCAAAAGAAGACCTACAATTTTGCCTCGGATGGACAACTTCAAGCCATCCTCGAACTTCCTCACCTTGGCTATGTCTATAGCCACATAATCATCAGCGAAACGTGCTAATTCCGTGAACTTAGCCACGTATTCGATCATTGACATCGTTCCTCGTCTCAAGTCTAAAAACTCCAAGCCTTTGCATGTTTGACAGCCGCCGAGAAGTACTTTCCCATGAAGCGTTCCTTGAACTCCATCCAAGTCATAGCCTCCAAGTTCTTGGAATCTTTCACCCAATCCCACCATACTTGGGATTCTCCCTCTAGCTGAAATGTTGCTAGGGTTATCTTGGTGGCGTCGGAGGTGATCTCCATAGCCCTCAATACCTTATCGACTTGCCGGAACTAATGGTCAGCCACCATAGGATCCGCCCTTCCCATGAAGACCGGAGGCTAATGTGCCTTAAACTTCTAGAGGTTACTTGAGCCTCCTTGTCCCCCACTTGCACCAGTCTGTGCAATAGTGGCCGCCGTAGCACTAGCCTGTGCTATGGTAGCAGTTGCCATCTACACACATGCCAGATAACAATAGAGCATTTATTTAGTATCCCATGATAGGGACCAAACTTGTAACATTGAGATTTATCTCCTTGTTTCCCTAGTAGAGTCTATGCCACCCACTAGTAAACATTTATACATTAAACTATCCTATTCATTTCTTTTTCGACTCCCAAGATTATGTTTTCTAACTCTAGTGTCCCTTTCCATATACATTTTACCATGTATATAATGCACATAATCACATAGCACGTAATCATGTAACAAAATGTAAGCACATAAGATGAAATGTAAAATGCATGCAATGGTCTAACCGAATGCCCATCAAGCCCTAGGTAATTCGTATACCTATGCTCTGATACTAAGCTGTGACACCCCTAAATCCGGGGGTCCTGTTGACCACTGTCAACCTGCAAAAATATTCGTGAGTGCCGCATAATCCGTCATCACGTAATAGTATCCCTTTACTTAGGATTTTAACTCACACGTGTAACCCGTGTTCTTTCAATTATTTAATCCAACCAAGGTTCAATATACCCTAATACATCTCATTTAATCATTTGTATCTTTGGAACCAAGGAACCAAAGTCCAAAGGCATAACACTTTAGTTTTAAAATTTGGAAAAGCGTATCGGTACGTAGTACCAGTACAGTTTGTCTTCTGGACAGACAGTACCGGGACACCATACCAGTACGCTCTGTCTTCTGGACCATATAGTACCGGTACACTCTGCCCAATTTTATCCGTTTCACCTGTTTTTCATGTCCAATCCATTCCAAACCACCCCAACATCATTTCAAACATATATAATAATGTTTATCGCATAAAACTTGATGTATACAAGTTCTATTACAAACCATTTACACGATTACATATCAAAATGGAAACTAAACCTAAGTTTTACAAAAACTTGTCTCCAAAAGCCACAAACCAGTTTTTCTTCATCCTCAAGGCCCCGAGTGCGAGTCCTCTGGCGGTTCTAACCCCGCACCTGAAATGTTTCCTGTATAGGGTTAGCCAACGCCCAGTAGAATATTTTCTATAGAGGCTACTCCCCACCTAAGTGATTATGCAATGGTCTCATGCAACAATCACAAACATAATTCCATTTCATCCAAGAACATGTTATTCAAGATGAATTTCCTCCATGCTAGGTCATGATATGAGATGAGACTCACTCATGCATTTCTTTTGCCCAAGCCTACTCCCGTTTCCACAACACTATACAATGCATGTGTGTAAAACATTTATCTTTGATGAAATACATCCAAAGATCATTTTGAAACAAAACTCATGTGTTCATAAAATCCAATTCATTTCTGGATATTTCCCATCAAATGAATCATTTATATTACCAAAACCATGTGTCTTTATTTGGGTAGCGGACTTTTGGTGTTGCACCTCCGGCTCCACAAACCGATATACTTTTTTGGACTTGCACCGTAGGAAATGTATAAACCAGTAGCAGGGCCTTGCACCCGAGGGGGGATCTATCCCTTCTTGCTATACCTGACACAAGTTTTTTCATGTATGCAACCGTGCGACTCAGTAGGATATTCAACCTCACTTTCCCGAGCCCACCCATCAAACACCAAGTATGGTGATTGATCTAACCATGCACACACACATCCATACTCATGGCTATGGATGCATTTTTCCCGTGCAAATGTAATGTAATGCACCATTGCTTAATCAATGTCATGCTCTTGTGTAATGAATGCCAATGAGCCACTTAAACCACACATCTCAACATGTGTCATGACAATTTATATCGCATGTCTATAATCAGCAAATTTCATTATCATGTCAATACATCAACTAACATATATCAACATTTATATTCCCAACACAAATCTCAAGTATGGCATTACACAATCTCATGTCAATCACACTTAATCACAAGGCATAATATAAACATGTAACATGCCCACATAAACCAATTTATCAAGGGATTCCACAAGTAACTCACACATATCAAATTTAAGCTAGAAGTGTGGCCTAAGCCATTTCTATACCCTTTTCCCTCATTTCCATAACAATAAACAAGTGGTATACATATTCTACACATATAACCATTTCATAAAAACATCTTAGGGTAGAAGTGAACCAAAGTAGGAGAACCCCTACCTCTTGGAGCTTAAAAGAAAGGGAGAAAGCTTCAAGAACACCTCCCAAGCCTCAAAATTATCAATTTCACAAAATCTTCTCTTTGAATTTTTGGTGAAATTTTTCGTTTTTGGTACGTACGCATAGCCCTCATCGCGTAGATCAACTTTAACTTTTGATCCGACGGATTTCGACCGACGAAACTTCTTGGATCAAAGAAGAAAGCCTTGAAAAAAATGATTTTTCTCCTCTCTCCTTTCAAAGTTTGAACACAGTCGGCCAAATGGGTAAGAATATCTGAATTTTCAAATATTTTTCCCCTATTTATACTTTTAATTGCACGGTCCACATTCCCTCGCACATTTATCACTTCCGGGTCCCTTTTTAACCCAAAACGACTTAACTAAATTCTGATTTCAGTTCAAATAAATTTTATTTGAACTTCTATTCAATTATAAGAAAATTTTATAATTTTCGTTTGTGGGAACCTTTGAAAGTTCATTTGTCACCCAATTGTCTCAAAAAAACGTGCAAAATTCGACTATCTTGGAATTTGACAAAAATTAACGTAGCCGCTCAATTTCGCTATATGAATCCAACAGTGAAGTCCGTTGCTCCATCCAAACTCTATATAAATGTGCATTTTAAAACCTCTTATTAGTGATAAATTACTATTTTACCCTTTTTCGGAAAAAAGTTCAATTTTTTTCCCAAGTTTTACATCCCGTATAGTGCCTCATAGGGTGCCATCTGAATGCTCGCCTAATAACTATTGTTGTAGGTAAACTCCACTAAGGGTAGATGCTCTTCCTTGCTATCCTTGAGATCTAGGACGCATGCCCATAGTATGTCCTCTAAAGTCTGGATGATCCTCTCCAACTGACCGTCCATCTGGGGATGAAAAACAGTGCTCATCATCAATTGTGTCCCCATGGCTTGAAGAAAAATCTCCCAAAAATGAGCCGTAAACCTAGGATCCCAATCCGATACTATAGATACGGGCACCCCATGCAACTAGACAATCTTCCGTATATACAACCTACAGAATTCCTCCAGTGTGAAGGTTATTTGCATAGCCAAAAAGTGTGCCGACTTCGTAAGCCGGTCCACTATCACCTATACTGCATCATGCCCTCGCAATATTCATGGCAAGTGGGTCACAAAATCCATCGTGATATGCTCCCACTTCCACTTAGCCACCTCCAAAGGCTGGAGCAACCCTGCTGGTCTCTAGTATTCAGCCTTGACCTGCTGATACGTGAGACATCGGCTAACAAAATTCCCAACATATTTCTTGATTCCACTCCAATAATACTAGCGACGAAGATCATGGTACATCTTCGTGCTACCTGGATGCACAACAAACCAGGAGCAATGGAACTCCCTAAGGATCTCCTCCCTCAAATCTGCTAACTGGGGAACCACAACCCTTCCCCTATACCCAAGACTGCCATCAGAGTGAATAGCCCAGGCCTCGTCACCGGTACCCATTTGCACTCGGTCCCTGATGGATGAAAACTCTGGCTCTTACCTTGAGACTCGATCACTCTGCTCAGTAGGGAAGGTGTAGCCACCAAGCTCTCTAAAACATCTAGAGCCTGACCCCTACAATACAACCCAAACTATCCCACAGTCTCGAGCATCTACCACTCTCGGGAAGCCACACTAGCCAAGACACCCCGTGACTTCCAGTTGAGTGCATCAACCACCACGTTCACCTTACCAGGATGGTAATGAAAAGTGGAAGTTGTAGTCCTCTGAATACTCCATCCACCTACGTTGCCTCATATTGAGGTCCCGCTGTATAAAGATCTATTTCAGACTTTTTGTGGTCCGAAAACACTTCAAACTGCTCACCATACAGATAGTAGCGCCAACCCTTCAACCCAAAGACAATGGTAGCCAACTTCATGTCGTGCATGGGGTAGTTCTGCTCGTAGTTCTTTAATTATGGAGAATAATAAGTCATCACTCTCCCGGATTGCATCAAAATACATCCAAGTCCGTCTCTAGAGGCATCATAGTACACCGTGTACATCTGTCTCTTCTCTAGAACTATCAAAATGGGAGCTGAAGTAAGGCTCCTCTTTAACTCCTAGAATGCCTTCTCACACGATTCATTCCACTAAAATTTGACCTCCTTCCGAGTCAATCTCGTCATAGGTGCAGCTAATCGGGAGAAGCCCTCGATGAATCTCAGATAATACCCTACTAATCCCAAGAAGCTGCGTATCTCGAAGACTAACTTTGGCCTCTCCCAACTCATGACCGTCTCAACCTTCTCCGGGTCTATTGATACACCCGAAGCCAACACCATATGTCCCAAAAAATTTACCTTTGTAAGCCAAAATTCACATTTGTTGAACTTGGCGTACAACTGGTGGTCTCTCAAGGTCTAGAGAACAACCCTTAAGTGACCCTCATGCTCTTCCTAGGACTTGGAGTAGATTAGGATGTCGTCATCAAACACCACAACAAACTGATCTAAATAGGGTTGGAACAACCTATGCATGAGATCCATGAATGTCGTCGGGGCATTCGTCAATCCAAATGGCATCACAATGAAATCGAAATGCCTATACCGCATTCTGAATGCCGTCTTAGGGATATTTGCTTCCCTAATCCTCAATTGATGGTAGCCGGTGCGAAGATCTATCTTGGAGTAGACTCGCGCTCCCCTCAACTGATCAAACAGACCGTCAATCCTTGACAAAGGGTACCTATTCTTGATAGTAACTCGATTCAACTGTCGATAGTCTATACACAATCGAAGGGTCTTGTCCTTCTTCTTGGCAAACAATACCGAAGCGCCCCATGGTGAAGTGTTTGGTCTAATAAAGCCCTTGTCCAACAATTCTTGCACTTGGACCTTGAGTTCTTGTAATTTAGCTGGCGCCATCCTATGTGGAGTCATAGAAACAGGTGATGTACAGGGATGCAACTCAATGTTGAAGTCTACATCCTTATAGGGAGGTAATCCTGGTAGTTCGTTCAAAAAAATATCCTCATATTCACAGACAACCCGAGGTAGACCCAACTCCCGTCTCACCTCGTCCTCTAAGGTAAGGCTCACAAGCCAACCTATCAACTGTCCATACCAACAGGAGTAATACACGGATTGGGGCAAAGCTTCATGCTTTGTCCCCTGAAACTTAAAACAAACATCATCTGGTCTATAAGCATTTACTCTTTTCCTGTCACAGTCAATGATGACTCGATGTGCCACCAACCAGTCCATCCCGAGGATAACCTCGAACTCTGACATGTCCATAACCCTAAGGTCCATGGTGAGTAGAATCCTTGAGATCTCTAACTCACAGCCCCAACATATCTAATCAATGCAAGCCTTAGCTCCTACAGTTGACTTTCCCATAAGAACTCCTTTAGGGTTGCAATTTTTAAATCTATTTTATCAACGAAACATGAAAATAACGGTATTTGACCTGCCCGAATCAAATGACACAAGGGCTCATAAACAAGGAAGTAAGAAATGTACCGTGGGTTACCAATTGATCCATCGGCTCATTCTGTGGCGTGATGTCACAGACACGCCCCTGGATTCCCGAAATCCCAGCCTACAAGCCTTGGCCTCAGCCTTGACCCATGCCTTGGCCCATCTGGTCTGACTGCGGGATCCCCGCACTTGAAGTAGTAGAGGCTTGTGCAGTATCTTGAAACTGATACTGGTTTCCCTAGCCCGTGAGGGGTAGGGAGGAACAAAGTTTGCCTGTGCCTGCCCCACTGAAGATTGGAACTAGGATGCTCCATAGCCCTGAGATCCCTGTCGCTAAGGACATTCCCACTTCATATGCCCTGGTTGGTTGCAATGATAGCAAGTCCTTTGGCCTGACTAGTAGGAAGGCCACCTCTGATTTCTCCTACTCTGGGAGGATAAACCTTGGCCTTGGCCCATATCCTGGCTCATCTGCCCTACTTGCGGAGCCTTTGCACGTGAAGTACTAGGGGCTTGGACATCACCTTGTAGTTGGAACAAATCTCATTGGTCCATAATGGAACAGGGAGGAACAATGTGTGCTTGTGTAAGTCCCACTAACGACTGGGATTGAAACGTCTCGAAACTTTGTGAACTTCGCCTCAGGGGACAATTCTTCCTCCATGGCCCAGTTAGTGGCAAAGATAGCAAGTCCTCTGACCTGCCTGATATGTTGTCCTCTGCTTTTTCCATGAACGTTGATGGCTAATGGAACTTAAACTCCTTTAGATGGCTTAAGCCCCCTCGCTCATATTGGCGTTTGTCTGTGCTAGGTTAGCAGTCATCATATTCATAGCCTCTACAATGGCTTGTTGGTCAAAAGTCGATGGTGGTTGGTTATTGTTCCGCCCACTGCCTCGACCTCCTCTTCCTCTACTAGCCATCTACACACATGTAGGATAGCAATAGACCAACAACTTAGTATCACAAAATTAGGGATCAAGTTTACACCTGGAACTATTATACCTTATTCCGAACCCCAAAGTTATGTTTTCTAACCCTAGTGTTTCTTTCTCTCCATATACATCTCACCATGCATATAATTCACATAATCACATAGCACATAACATGTAGCAACTTAAGCACATAACATCAAATGCACAATGAATGCAATGGTCTAGACCAATGCCCATCAAGCCCTAGGTAAATCGTATACCTAGGCTCTGATACCAAGCTATGACGCCCCTAAAATCGAGGGTCATTTATTAACTGTTGACCATCCGTCAACCCGCAGAAATACCTATGATTGTCGCACAACTAGGCGACATGTTAATAACATTCCCTTAACCGGGATTATAACCCACATGTTTAACTTGTGTATGTTTTATCATTTGGCCTAATCGAGGTCCAGTATGCTACAATTTATACTTATTTGATATCCATTTATATCCTTGGAACCAAAGAATACATAGCCCAAAATCATGACAATGCATTCTTAAAATTTTAAATTTTTGATAAAGCTACTGGTAGGTTTTGATATAAATACCAGTAGGTTTTGTTCACTAGAAAAGTTCTACCGGTAGGTTTTACTCACTGAAAAAATTCTACCCGTAGGTTAATGTTCTACTGGTAGGTATTGTCCTTTGGACAACACCTATCTGTACTAATTCTACCGGTAGGTTTTGCCTAAAAATGTCTATTTCACCTGTTTTCCATTTCCCAATCCATTCAAAACCATTTCAACACCATCCAAAACATGTATAATGATGTTTATCACATAAAACTTGATATGTACAAGTTCTATTACAATCCATTTACGCGATTACATGCTCACAAGCATAATTTTTACATAAAATGTGCTACAAAAGGCACAAGTCAACTTTTCTTCATCTTGGAGGCCCTGAATGAGAGTCCCCCATCGGTACAAACCCTGCCCCTAAAATGTGTTCCCGTATAAGGTGAGTCACGCTCAATAAAGTATCTTCTAAAGAGGCTACTCCCCAACCTAGATGCATATGAAATGTCACATGTAACATTCAACAATCATAATCCGTTCCATATAAGAACATGTCATTCAAGATGGAAATTTCTACCATGTCATGTCATGATATGAGGTGATACTCACTCATGCACCTTACCCCGAGTTCTCACCGACTCCCACAACACAATGCAATGCTAATGTGTAGCAAATATATCATTGATGAATTTCATTCAATGATCATTTTGAAATAAAGTCATGTGTTTATAAAATCAAATTTTGTTGGATGATACACATCAATTGACCATTTGTAAAACAAAATCATGTGTCTTTGTTGGGTAGCTGACTTTTGGAATCACATCGCTGATTCTGCATACTATTACACTTTTTTGGATTTGCACCATTGGAAGTGAATAAACTAGTAGTCGGGTCATGCACTCAAGGGAGAGTCTAGCCCTTCTTGCTATACCCGACGAAAGTTTTTCATGCAACCCATGTGACTCTATTGAACCTTGGTCCAACTATACCGAGTCCACTTGTCAACCACCAAGGATGGTGTTTGACTTACCAACAAGTACACACACACTCGCACTCATGCCTCATGCCTATGAATGTGATGTCTCCGTGCATATGCCATGAAATGAACAATTGCAACATCAATATCATATCCATAAGTAATGAATGTCATTTGGATTGTTTCTACCACAATTTAAAACATGTCATGGATAATTACATCCTAAGCAAATAATTTTCATAATTCACCACAATGCCAATATATCATAAGCACATATCAACATTTGTATTTTCAATTGTAATTCATATCATAAGCATATGATTTCACTTTACCACATCATCCAAGCATGATATCACATAATCTCATGCAATTAACACACTTTATTTCACCTAGGCATTTTATCAAACACCTTCAAGGCACCAAATCATGTAATCACATAAAATGTCCAAATTTATCACATAACTCAAAAAAATCAGAATAAATGATTTTCACATACCCAATTATCACAATTTTCAAGAAATCACAAACTAGCAATTTCTAATTACCAATTCACACTAGAATCGAGTCTACCCATTTCCATTAAACCAACTATAATAGGCAAGTGTTAAAATACACAAAAAAGCCCACTCATTTCATATATTCATTCTAGGTTGGAAATAAACCTAGTTAGAATGAAAACTCTATCTCTTGGAACGTGAAGTAAAGTGTGGAGAACCTCAAAAATATCTCCCAAATAAAAAACTCTTGATTTCTCAAAATTCTCTCTTTGGATCTTCGGTGAAATCTTTCGTTCATGGTGTGCTTGCGTAGCCCTCGTCGCGTAGATGAACTTTTACTCTTGGTCCGACGAATTATGACCGATGGAACTCTGTAGATCAAAGGTGAAAGCCTTGAAATTTTGATTTTTCTCTTTTCTCTCTTCTCTCCCTTCTAACGTGTGAACTCAGCAAACTTTAGGGGTGAAAATATCTGAAAATCTGATATTTCACTCCTATTTATACTCTTAAATTGTGCGGTCAATGTTGCGCCACACGTTTCTTATTTGTGGGTCCCTTTTTGTCCCGAAACGTCTTAATTTGATCCCAATTTAAGTTCAATTTATTTTTATTTAAACTTTTCTTTAATTATAAGAAAATTTTATAAATTCCAATTTTGGGAACGTTTATGAAATCATTCGTTACCCGATTGTCTCGTAAAATGTAAAAAATTCAACTATCTCATAATTCGATGAAAATTGACTAAACAACTCGATTTCGCGATACGAATTCAAAGGTGAAGTCCGTTATGTCATCCCAGTTCTAGAAAAATACAGATTTTAATTCCACATTATAGTGACAAGTTACTATTTTGCCCTTTTTCCAAAAAAAATTTAAATTTACCCAGGTTTTACATAAAAATTTTCTCGAGGTAATATTTTGAACTGTTATTCCCCTTGATTCTATAAACCATTACCTAAGGCCACATTACAACCTTTGAAAAGATCTAATTGATCTCAAGAGTTATTAGAGATTCATGGCTTATGTGGATGAGGATGATGGTAGTTATTTTAAGTAATGTGTTGATTTCCCATCATGAGACGGTGCCAATTTCCTTTCTTGATAGCATTCATTGATTATAAATATATGAGATATACTTTGGTTTGATTTTATGAAGATTCTACTCACATATGTAAGAATGAGGGGAATTAGTTGGCATAATCTGAGTGAATTGATTGTTGAGAGTATAACTTGAGTCAAGATTGATTCAAAGCTAGTAGTGGAGAGTGGAGAAGTTCTATATTTTTTATTGATTTTTTGGGCATGTAAGGTTGTTTACACATTACACGAGTTTCAATGGGGATATAATTTTCAAATACTATTGTACAGTTTGTGGTTTTATGATCTGACTTGGTATGTACTTGTTCATATTTTCATTCGTGTATTTTATTTTATTATTGGTTAAATTAGGTGATAAAGTTCAAAATGATAAGCAAATTAATGGATGTTAAATTAGGTGTCATTTATTTATCTAGTATTGATTTTGATTTGCACTAATTCTGAATTATTAATTGGATAATTTTTGGGTTTTATGATTTGAATGATTTTTCAGTGCTTGGATGTTTTATCAGATAAAACGGGTATATTGAGCTGAATTGGAAGACTTGGTAAATCAACATATGACTGAAGCATAAAAGAAATTCAAGGGGGATCATAGTGTAATTACATGGGAAGTCAATTAGATTTTATGTGCTAGACCTGGATAGCTAGTTGCATTTGGACGTGGGTCTTGCATCCGAACACCTACGTGGATGTTTACAAGCTTAGAATTTTGGATAAATGTCGGTGACAATACATTGCGCCTCTGTCCAAATGTGAGAGTTGCGTCCAAACGCACTTGTTGAGGATGGGATTGTAGAGAATTTAAGGTGTTAGGATGTGAGGCTTGTGTGCAGACTAGGATTTGACGATACGATGTACCTTCGTTAGGATGTGACAAGCCGTCTGAACTCAATTGGTTAATTGAACCCCAAGGTATGAGGCTTGCATCCAAACGTGTGTATTGAAATATGTGCCATATAGATTTACCCTAGCAAGCCTTAGTTGGTGATTTGATATTATTTTAGGTTATTTTTATGGAAAATAGATAAATAAGAAAGAGTCAGCTGTATGAGGGATCCATTCTTTAGTTCTTCTTTGGGGGGCTAATCTTCTTTTCCTAGAACTATTCAAGGCTACTTACACGGCTTGTGAGTAGTTTTCTTTGTACTCTCTAGTTATGGTAGGGTTCTCAAATTGTGTATTAATAATGCTATTATTTGTTTATTGTTTGTGAATGATGCATCGTTTCTAATATCTGATTAAATGAATATATCTAATCAAAGTGATATACTCTGTATACTTGTTTGATTATTCATTAACTAGGTTGACACCTTGGAATGGATAATTTTTAGAATTTTCTATGAGTTTATATTGCAAGTTCTTAGATTACTATTTTCATGTTGATCACACTTTGGTTTAATAGTAATATCCTCTAGTTGATTACACTGACGTTGGAAGCCAACTGAGATAAGTGATAGTTGCATCAATAATATATTCATTACATTAGTTCCTGATCCCGATACTGGAGAGTCTATTTTCATACATAAGCATTTAATTATAATTGGTTACAATTTCTCATTCTACAAATAAGATCAAATCGTTCCTTCTTTTCAACTTCTCGTTCATCTAATTCATTTTCTTTAGGATCAACCTGGGTCGTAGCGAGTTGTTGCTACTTCTTGACCACCTGCACTTGGGTGTACCTATTTAAGATCAAGCAAGGTCCATGCCTGGACTTTCAACACCAAAGGCTGATCATTGTCCTTTCCCCCCTTGGCCTATAAATACTAATCCTTTGACCTTGCATTAGAACAAGTTTGGAAGTGGAAGAAACCCTCCAAATTAACTAGTTTTATTTTACTCTTCTAGCATTACTTTCGTTAGCTTCACTGTGTAGCTTTTTTCCTTCACTTAGAGGAGTGAACCTCTCACGACTAAGTGAAGGACAAAAACAAAGTGGCAATAAATAAAGAAAAATAAAACTCTTGAATCTTTGAGAAAGGGTTTTTGAAAGCAGGTAAATTAAATAACAATAATTAAAGAAAATTAGTTAATCATCAGAGTTCATCCCACCCATGAACATGAATTCACACACTAAATCTATGACTCATCTAAGGTCATATTCAATCTCCTTCAGACGGAATATATTCAACTAAAGCATTTTACTTACAAAAATAATGATTTTAATGATAAATCAATGATGGAAAAAGTCGCATCCTATCAATTGCAAGGACTCCAATAATTATCCATTCCAAAATCTATTGTCTATGGTAATAAAGGATGTTTACAAGTCAATTAGGTTTTCAAAAACACTTTTTAATTATTCAATCACATACATTGTATAAAACCCTAGTTTAGAGTGAAAACCCTAATTCATGGGCTGAGAATCCCTCCTCTGATTATCCGGAATTAAGCTACTCAAACATAAAGGAAATTAAAAGCAAGAATGAGAGACATAATAATTAAAGATGAACAAAAGACCAAAAATAAACTTGAAACTTTCAATTTAAAGCAAGAAATTGAAAAGAAATTACAATAAAATAAATAAAATACCGTAATCATTCAATAGAATTGAAAACTAATGAAGACGTGTGCTTGCAAACTAAACCTAAGTAAAGAACAAAGAAGAAAGAAGAGGAGGAGCAGCCCTCTTGGAAATCGTCCCAAGAGGAAGCGGTGTGTCTCGCCAAAGCTCCCAAGTGTTGGTATTTATAGGAGAATGGGATAGATATGGCTAAATTTCATAGAGATTCTTTTCTTTTACGTCTATCTCTTATTCCTAAAAAATCACCAAAGAGATGGTCAATCAAAATCCCTTAAAAATCTAATTTCTCTCTCTCTCTCTCTCATATATAATGTATATGCAAAAACCTTGATTTTCCCAATGTTCTGATCATTATCTTCCTAAAACATCTCTTCTTCCTCTTGGTTGAAATCCACTAAAAGATATGACAAATCGGACTTAAATTGGAGAGTCCTCGTCGAAATCTAATGTCGACCTATCAGTAGAACCTTTACGTTGAGTGACCTACCAGTAGGAAATAGATCACTTACCTGTAGAACCTCATTCTATAAAATTCCAGTGGTCTCTTGCACCAGCAGAACACAAGTCCACCTAACGATAGAACATCACTATGGCACAAACCTACCGGTAGAACCTGTCTTTTCTGAATTTTTTGTTTTAAGGCCTCCAACTTCACTTTAATTGATCAAACTGAACTCCAACTTGTCTGAAGTCATTATCATGGTGCTCTAACTTTTTAGATTACCTATAAATACATAATCGATGCATAAATTGCAAAATATGCAAGAATGAGCATTCAACATACCCCTCCAACTTAAGTTTTGCTAGTCCCTAGCAAACTAAAAATAAACAAAAAATATAATAAAATCTAAATTACAAAACCACTTTCATAGGCGATCATGATTGCATTTAGCATATACAACAAGCCTTTAAACCCTTAGGTTACCCCTAGTGGACGAGTTTTATCTCGTGAAGGTTTCTAGAGAAGATACCTATAAACTTCATTTACAAATTTAGAACATATTATTAATTCCTAATTAATAATGAAATTTAAAAATAATTCACCATCCAATCAAATTATTTACATAAAGGTTAAACTATCGATTTAAATGCTATGTAAAAGTATTCACATTCACAACAATATTAAAAACTCGTGTGTGTATGATATGATACATGCAATTTAAGAAATTTACCAAATAAAACCCACATCTTTATTAGCTATCCAATTTTAGCTTTGACATATATCTCACCAAGGATTCACTTTTAGAACAGAAACCTCTTATTATAGTGACTGTTTCACTCATAGATTATATGTGATAAGAATTTACATAATCAAAAGCAAAATATAACTGGCTTATATTTTTTGATATAAAAAAATAACATTCAAATGAAACAACTTTCACATAATCTTATGAAAGAATGTTAAAGCAAATGAAAGCAAAATAGCTAATATATCTCATATTTTATTATTAGGGTAAACACACTTGTCACGTTTCTTAAGATCAAATAGGACTTTAATCAAGTTGTAATGTGGCCTTGGGTGAATGGGTTATAGAGTAAAAGATAATAAGAAAGTTAAATTAGTATCCCAGAAATAAAATTTTTCTACCCAAATCTCTTTCTTTGGAAATAATAGTTCAAAACATAAATTGTTTCTGCCTTTCCATTCCCAATACTTTTTTTCAAAGATACTTCATTTTTTTTCTTTCTTTCTCTTCACAGCCTTCGGCTTTTCAAATTATTTTAACAATTCAACACAATTTTCTACTTCCTTTTTTCTTCACAACCTTTATTCCCTTTTGTTTTTCAAGTTTCCACCGTTCACTTTGCAAATTGTAAACATTATCAGTGCCAGAATAACCAAGGTATGATAAACATATTTATGCTTAGCTTGGTGATTTACATGGCTAAGAAACTAAATTTTCATTAAGCTCAATCATGGATACTACAAATGATGTCAAGAAAAAATAGGCTAAGACTCAAATAAATTCAAAGATGACCTAAAATCATCTGTCGAAAATGTGTGGGAAGTTACTTTTAGTATTGAGATATAATCAACTACCTCATATACTCTAACCAAAACAAAAATAATAAGATTGTTGAAAGAGATTGAAATTTGAAAGAATTGAGTAAATGTATTATAACCCTCAGATAAGGAATGACACAAAACTCACATAAGTCATACCTTCATCTCCACTACAGATATCAAAGTTTTAAGATGCGAATCTCATTCAATAAATCACAAAAATAACACGATTATGGTGTACATAAAATTTGAGTTCCAAATAAAAACATGAACATAATACTTAAATATAGAATAAACTCATATAGAGTGCTAATATGCAAATAACTCAAGATGCAAGTTGAATAATAAAAAATCTCATCCTAATGAAGAGATAATAATACAGTCCAAACTGGATTTTTTTTTCCAAGTTTTCAATTTTTTTTTATAAAAACAAAATAACACATGGTGGTTGTAGATGGTGTGGTGGTGTAGCCCTTACCCCTCAACTAAAATCATGTATTGTCCTCAATACAAAAACAATAATACAATGAGAAAATATAAAAAAATATAAAAAATAAGAGAAGAAACACACATGACAATAAGCTCCAAAAACCATCGACTACAAAACTAAAAGAAATACACTACACAAAAAGAAATAACAAACTAATAAAACTACCTAGAAAATAAAACTCGAAAGAAAAACATGCACACACGTTCCAACTTAGACCCAACATTATATTCAATGAAAGATATTAAACATGAAACTCCAAATAATAATGGATACACAATAAAAGGGTGTGCAAAAAAATAAAAATTGATAAAATACAAAAAATAATAAAAATAATTCTAACTACTATGTATAAGTAAAAATAAAAGCTCACACTCAATCCGCCTTAAAGTTATATTTGAATATACATCATTTTATTCTTAATGGCTTAAAAATATGATGTCTAAGCAACTCCTTTAATTGAACTATCCACTTATACACCCGACATATCCTTAGAAGATTCAAAGAAAAGGAATATATATAAATTTTTATATAAATTCAACGATGAGATAAAAAAATAGCCCGTCATCAATTATAGCACTCAACTCAACTTTCATACCCTCACCAAGCTTGGATATGTGAATCTCATTACTCTTCTTTGATAATGAAAAAGTCCTTGGATACATTAGCCTCTTGTGGAATAATAATATCACTTAATTTTTCATTATCAACAGTATTAATAGATTCATCATCAGTTTGTAGTTCAAGAAAAGAACAATACTCACTACATTGACCATGTTGTTTTTGGGTCAAGTTACTAACTACCATGGTCAATGTGTTGAGGATATCTTTTACTCTTCTAAATCTTTACTCATTTGGGCATTGATAGTCAATTAGGTTTGCATAAATTCATCCATAATATTCTCCAAACTCCTTTCTTGTGGGTCATGGTATGAGGAATATTGGAGAGGCTCTTGTGGTGGTGTGAGATTGGCTAGTAATTAATAAAGTTCGTCCCCCAACAAAAATTGAATAAAAAGTTTCAAAACAATGGATGGCATGAGGTTGTGGATGATTAGACAATATAATTGACCCATCCCACAAAAACTGTCAAAACGTTGAAATTAAAGGCACTCTCAGTGATATGCCTAAACTCAACACATATCTCACATGTATACTCCATAAAATGAAGCATATAACACCACTTAAATAAAATAAAAATAAAAACAAAAAAAAAACGTACCTGGGCTTGTGATGATAATCACAAGACTCACCCGCCATTGATTTGAATCACTTTCCAAATTTGTATGCTTGCTTTCCCTAGAAGCAGTGCCAAAAATGCTTGTCCTCAAAAGTGGGTAAAATATAAATGTTCCCAAACACAAGAATATATCATTTAGTAACTCGGTCTATTACTGAGGTCGTCTCTCTCAGGAAAAATGAAGGACAAATTTGAATGTTGATAAACAAAAAAAACTAAAACTCATGATTCTTTGAGAAATGGTTTTTGAAAGTAGATAAATTAAATAATACTAATTAAAAAAATCGCTTAATTGTCAAAGTTCATCCCACCCATGAACATGAATTCACACTCCAAATCTATGACTCATCTACGTCGTATTCAAACTCCTTTAGCTAAAATATTCAACTAAAACCTTTTACTTACAAAAATAATGATTTTAATGATAAATCAATGATGGAAGAAGTCATATTCTATTGATTCTAGGGACTCCAATACTCATCCATATCAAAATTAATTTTCTACGGGTAATAAAGGATGTTTAAAAATCAATTGAGTTTTTAAAAACACTTTTTTAATCATTCAATCACATACATCGTATAAAACCTTAGTTTGGAATGAAAATCCTAATTCATGGGTTGAGAATCCCTCCTCTGATTATCTGAAATTAAATTATTCAAATATAAAGTAAATTAAAAGCAAGAATCAAAGGCATAATAATTAAAGATGAATGAATGACCCAAAAAAAAAAACTTGAATTAAGAACTTTGAATTTAACGCAAGAAATTGAAAAGCAATTACAACAAAAGAAATAAAATACCTTAATTGTAAACCTCACATGTTTATCTTAATATAGTGATGTAATTATTTTGTAATGCTCATATAGGTAATGATGTAAGAATGAACTATAAAGATTGTAAGAGTAGAAATAAAAATTTTGGGAGAGGTATTATAGGGTGTATTAGAAGTTAGAAAATATTCCGAAGTTAAAGAGTATTTTAGAAATAATTTGGGTAAGAAAGGATTTGGCACTACCTTAGTATTTGAACCATAAATTTCTACCCTAATGTCCATTTAATCTAAAATTTTTACAATAGACACTAGACTTCCAAGGCTACAAAAGTGTATTTCACAAAATTTCCTAAATTGACCTCTAATCAGACCAAAACTTCCTTTGAAGTTTCAGGTAAAAACTGGAGTTCGTTCAAACGCGAATGGATCCATTTGAACGATAGTTAGTCCTAGTACTTTGGTGTCGAACAGAAACTCTGATCGAAAGCAAAAGTAGTTGGAGGAAACAACGTTCGAAAGCACAATATTAAGTTTGAATGTCTTGTAGATAGTTCGAACATTAAGCCTCTAATTCGAACGTACTATTGTGATTTTGAGTATCAGGTCTACACCAATTAGACTACTTTCTCATATTATAAATACCTAAGGACATCTTCCCTAGCCCTATGTCATCATTTTTTAACTCTAGAGAGTAAGAGAGAAGAAGAGAAACACGAGATTGAAGGGGAATTCTTACGTTGGAATGGATCAAACACGTTTAGGTTTACACACAAACTACGGAATCAAGGTGTGAGATTATTCTTGAGTTCTTTCATTGAGACTTAGGATATTATATATGTATATTTTTAATCTTCTTGAAAGTTATATGATAAATACGTATGAATTCTTGGTTTCTTTATCATTGAAACATGGTCTTGAACAAAATATAAGTTGGCATTCAAGAAATATTGTTCTTGAATTTTCAAAATCCTATGGCCTGTTTGGTTTACGTCTCTAAAAATAGTATCCGAAAATAGTTTTTGAAAAGAATTTTAGAAAAGTGTTTCTGAGATGAAAACTTATTTGGTTAAATGATTTCAAAAATAATTTTACAAAATAGAAAAGAGTAAAACTTATTTGGATGGAGGGTCTCATATAAAATTATTTTAATATATTAAACTTGATAAAATAAAATTAAAAAAAAAGAAAAGAAAAATTAGTCATTGATAGCTGCGATGTCGAAGCTTAGCTGGAGTAATCTCAGATCTGAAAACTCAACCCATATCTGAAAACCCACTTGCCAGAGAAGAAAAACCAATATCCATCAATCTAATAAGCTGAACCCAGATGCCAAAAAAGACAAACCAAAATCTAAAACCCAGATATGAAAATCAAGATCTAAAACCCAGATCTGAAACCCAAATCTAAAAACTAAGATCTGAAACCCATATCTAAAAAGACAAAGAAGTCATCGGAGAAGACGACGAAGACGATCTCGCCGGAGCGTCGCCACAGTGGAGAGGTCGCCTGGTTTCGCCAAAGTGGAGAGGTCGCCTGAGAGAGAGAGAGAGACAGAGTCTGGGAGGGAAAGACCAGCAAATAAAAAAAAAAACTTTTTATACCATGCCATATTTTGCTACTAAGGTTGTTTGAAGGGAAGACCATATTAAAAAGTTTAGGGTTGTTTCCCTTGTTTTCTAATTTTGCCTTGAAAACTCAGAGAACATCATTTTGATGTTCTCTAATTTTTGTTCTCAATTCCTACTTTTTTTGAAATTTTTTTTTGGAAATTGTTGTCCAAACAGCTTCTCAATCATTTTAGTATTTTTTAGAACAGAAAACTGTTTTGGAGACACAAACCAAATAACCCCCTAGTTTTTCCTAAACACATATTTTATTAAGAAAGACCTATGGATTCTTGAATTCTAAAATTCTTATTATTGATTAAATTAAGTTTTCAATCAACTACTTGTTCTTGCTCCAAGACATTATGATTTTTGGCAAAACCCAAGAATTTTGGTATCAAAATTAT
Source organism: Ilex paraguariensis (assembly GCA_963454935.2). Lineage (NCBI taxonomy): Eukaryota > Viridiplantae > Streptophyta > Magnoliopsida > Aquifoliales > Aquifoliaceae > Ilex > Ilex paraguariensis. The sequence continues at coordinate 448,192 of CAUOFW020005170.1, read as the reverse complement.
GAAGGTTTTCTTGATATGATGTCTTGCAAATTTTAATTTTTTTTTTATTACTGTAATATATTGAAAATTGTGAAATTGTGATACTTGAGTTCTTATGAAAATTGTGATTGAATAAGATTGCAGTTGTTGAGAAAATTGTAGTTTCATCTCTTGTATAGTTTGGGTGTGACGAATTTGAATTGCCTTCGAGAGCAGTCGTAGAATGCTAGAGGTTAGTCCATCCTAGTAGGAGTGAGATGGTTGCCTAACACTTATAGTGGTTTGTTGTTTGTGATTACAACCACTATTGTTCACGTACGTTCAAGGCAAAGGGATGGTATATCTTTCCGATGAAAGATTCCTCAATGTCACGGGAGACGGTATACGTCATTCCTAAAGTTGTTTATGATGTGCCTTGCGGGGAATAATTGAGATTGTGTGATTGTAGTGAGTGAACGAGATAAAATCGTTGTATAAATTCTTGAGAAATAATCAACATACATGAGAATATGGGATGATGCTACTGTTTATTAAATGCTTTAATTTCTTGCAAGTTTATTCCTATCATTGATTTGTTGTATTCCATACACGTGAGATCATTACAACTGTCGTGATTTTACTCTCAAAATTTTATATATGCTATTTTCCAAAAAAGTTGTTTTAAAACATTGTTGGGATTTGAGAGATATTTCATATGGGCTTTTACTCACTCTCTATAACACATTTATAGATTTTGGCAGAGAGGAAGATGTCGAATTAGATGAGCAAGTCAACCTTGAGACTAGAGATGCTTTGTTTTAGTTTAGATTATTTTATTTGAGCGATTTCTATGAAATAATGTTTTTAGCTAGTTTTTATTATTCCGCTACTAGATACTGTTTGATTTTAATTTGTAAGTTGGAGAGATTACCATGTTTTATTGCCTTTAATCTTTATTCTTTGTTAGATAGATGAATGGTTTATTATTTAATTGTTATTGTTAGTTGCTCTCATGGTTAGATGATTTTTAGATAGTAATGTCTTCCAAGGTAGATTTGGGGGCGTTACAAGTTTGACATTAGAGCTTAGGCTTTTAGATCTTACATGGAAGCTATAGGTTATATATTACCACTAGAGAGTTAGGATTAGGAAGAATAAAATTATAGACGTGAATCTGATTATAGGCTTTAAGCTTTAGACTTTAGCATGAGTTAGGATTTTTCGTATGTTAAGAAAACTAAACTATAACTCGCTATGAGGACGAGGACGTAGAAATTTCGTGAACTCGCCACCACCACCTCCTCCGAATGCTATGAATGGTATTTACCAATGACTACGGGAGTTAACTACTCTAGTACAAAACCAGAATGAGACAACACAACCACTGACAATGGGACAAGAAAATGTTAATGAAAACTGTAGGATAATGGTGTTGCAAGAATTCTTACGACAGCGCCCACCCACTTTCCAAGGAAGCTCTAATCCAATGAAAGCGAATAAGTGAATTAGAAGAGTGAGGAAAATGTGTGATAGCAAAAAAAACTTAATACTATATTAATTATTATGTTTATCATATAAGAAAAGTAAATTAGTCATGACATGTGATGGAATATTTTAGAAAGAATGAAAAGAAAATGACATTCATGCTATGCGATCAATCTGTTATACCTGGATCTGTTAAAGAATCACATAAATCCTTAATAATTTCAATCTTTTAAAAAATTATACCTTTGTATCATTTATCATTTCTTAATTATTAAAAGCAAATTTTTCTTTGTTTTTAGTTGTTTTATATTCTCCTTGTGATGTCATGAGATGAAAAAATTGAGGTGAAAATCGATGAAGAAATAATATTAAGTAAGAAAGACAATTGTATTTTCATTTTTTAGAGATATGGTTTGCTCATACTCTCCTTGTTTTTGTCTTAAAGTCATTACTCCATAATTAATATAACATTTTAGTTTCCATTCTAATGCTTAGGGAATTTGGTAAGTTTTGATACTGCATATTTAGCATCTTTAATTAGTCAACATTGAGGATCAGCGGTTACCCTAATTATCACCACAACCACCTATTAGAATGGAAATAGTGACCAAAAAAATTAGTCGGCGTTGGAAAATAATGTAACAGTCCACATCAAAAATACCCAAAGTACACACTGAAAGCTTTACATCACAGCGTTGGGTGGCTACCTTTGATGTGGACCCTTACATCATTATCGAATGTCCACTTATTAAAGAGGCTAAATATTAATATCAACTTATCAAATTTCGTAGTGAACTAAAAAGGAAACTTTAAGAAAATTAATTTTGTGTTTATGATAGAAGGAATGTAAATTAGTCATGTAACGTGATGGAATCTTTTAGAGAGAATGAAAAGAAAATATACATTGGCCCGCCAAGATTTTCACATCGACAAGGAATAATAACAAAAATAAAAGAAGAGGAAGAAAACTATTGTTTGTAGTATCTTACTAATAGGAGCGTGTATGAATAGCATGCTTGGGCTAAATTGTTGGCATCCTCTGGTTCTTTGACATAGAAGCTTACGAGTGTAATTATTACGTCGGAGAGGAAATAACAAACCTGATCTTAAAAAAATTCAAACACGCAGAAATTCCTGTAGTAATAGGCAATGGTGATACAAGAGGAAGATGACTACTAAATTTTACATTGTAGTTGTCAATGTTACATATCACAAGGACTCGTACAAAGCTTTTCTATCAAACAATTGGATATTTGTACTGGCTTCACTTTGATGAACAAAAGGGCCTATACATTATTCGAATTGGCAAAGAAAACCATCCCTTTTCCTGAAGTGGTAAGTTTACACATCAAAGGGACTTGTACAAAGCTCTATCACAAGGTACGTCATAATTCTTGCAAGAAAAGAGAAGACAGATCATTACAGAAGGACAGCTAAGATGCTCCTTTCATACACAGCAGCTGAAGAATGGTTTGCCATTTTCATCACTGGCCAATCTATGTCCTTGACTGGCCCATATCTTAACAATCTGAGAGCCAACATAACGAATAATTTTGCTTAACCTTTAAGCTTGTTGGAGCCAAACTGTCCCTTGTTTACGTTCTCATCATTCCATGAAGGGTCAACTAGAGGAAGTTGATATTCATCGGGTTTCAAGGCCAAAGCAAAATCTGGCAATGTCGGTGCAGTCTCCATAATTCTATAGCATAGTTGAAAAGTAAGTGATTTTCAGCAAGAGGGCTACTCCTGCTTGTTTATTGAATTATGCACGAAAGCATGAACAATATGATGCATACCAAATGTAGCAATGACAGAAAAACCAACAGCACATGTATTTTTGGTCTGTTTTGTTTTGCCCATCCCTTTTGCTTGTACAGTGTACAGGTCCCCACTGTATCTGTACATATCTAACCCATCTATCACGAAATGAATATCTAGCCTCAAAATACCTTGAAGATAATTTTTTGGGATGTTAAAACCTCAACAAAAGATGTCGAATAAACGTCGGTGACTCTAAAAACCACTCTAAATTCTATTCTACAGATGCAGAGTGTACAAAACCAATTAATGTATGCAAATCAACCTCTAATATTGCTCAGCTAGATATTAGTGGTGACTGAATCATCATTTTCACCTCCATCTCATTAACCCATGAAAAATATCGTTGCAATAAAATCAAATGAGCCTCAAAGTAAGACTTACTTTTCATAAGAATATAGATCCCTGTTGATTCGCACCTTGCTAGAAGTATCTTTCGGAATTTTCTCAGAAAGATACTTCATGGTTCCCCAAAGAGGCGGATTTCTGCATCAAAAATGAAATTAGACAGGCCATACTATGACACAAGGTCTGATGGTCTAATGTTCAATATTCCGATAATCCCCCAAGAAAATTACAACATTTATAATAGAGAAATTAACAAAATGGATCCTAAACTTCAATTCAACCCTTAGCTGAATTTTATCTCAAACCCTCCTACTTCTACCTTGAGTTAATCTTGACCTTCTACCAAATCCGTACTGTAACGGACTGAGAAACCTCTCATGCGATTGATCAAGAGGAGTACTTTAGACAAGTAATAAAATCTCAAACACCAAACTCCACCCTTGTCTGACCTACATGCTTGAGCTGTATGCCCAACATTTTTCTTCTTTCTTTCATTTTCTGATTTCACTCATCAAACTCCAACTCTAGACTCCATCACCCTTGACAAGAAGTCGCCTCCCTACCCCTAATACACACATGCCTATCACCACCAATCAAAAGTCATAGGAGCACAAAAGTACTAGGATTGTCTTGCACACAAGTAACTTTATTGACTCAACCAAAAAACTGAGAACCCACAGGCCAAAAAATTCAAGTTCCATATGGTTGAGTCTGATAGAGCATCCAACTAAAAATTAGTTGGTAATGAGTGAAGTAGCCTTTCAAGTATATAAACTAACCATTGGTGCTCCTAGTCATTTGATTTGGAATACAAGCTCTCTTTACATTCTTCCTCATGTAAGACCTGACTCGCTTATAGGGCTAACAAACAAATAAACATGCATACTGGGACATTCAAATCAGTAAAGACTTGGCCCACTGATCACCTAAGGCCCAACTATGATGCCATTGAGCATCTAACTTAAAATCAATTGTTAACGAGGGGAGTAACCGTTCAAGTATATAAACTAACCTTAGGTGGTCTTAATCATTTCAGTAATGTTTCGAAAGTACTTCAAAAACAAGATGGAAACAAAAAATAAATAAAAATTTTTTATGAAATATTGGTCGAAACAACCAAAACATAAGTCGAAACACACCGAAACACCTCAAAACAATCAATGATTTTGATATTCAATCAATGATTCGTTTTAATTTCCATGAAAACAGAAACGTTTTGAACGTTTTGAGACAAAATTTAATTCCTTTTCTAAAAGTACTACCATATGCACCTCATTTACAACAATATTTTGTACTAGTTGGAGGTAACACTTAAATTGGGGAGCACGTGTCTCTATGTGTGCTTCCACATCATTTCCACAAGGAGAAAGCTATTCCCCAGTTCCCACCACTAGGGATCCATGGCATCCTATGCAAATTTGAACATGCGAATATGGAATGACGCTGGGCTTTAGAAAATTGTCGTGCTTGTGCGCAGATAATAAAAGCAAAAGGCAGAAGTTCCCTTTTGATGAACAAGGAATGCCTTTTTTGACTCTTAGCATGGGATTGAATGAAATAAACATGAAACTATGTTTCTTTGGCCTAGGTTATCGTCTAATAGTGTGTCCAAGGAGAGAGAAAACTCTATGTCAAGGGGGATGTTGATGGGGATAGCTTCTAATAAGTGGTGACCGGGGTAAGGGTGAGTTTAGTTAGTGAATCAGAAGAAGAGATAGTGATGTTTTACTTGGTTCAAAGTCGTGTTATTGGTCATTGAATTGAGAGACACTGAAACCCATCAGTCACAAAAAGCCATCAAGCGGTATAATTGAAATGCAATGTTGAAGAAGTTTTACATATTGAGATAGATTTAGGTTATTTTGTGGCATCACAGAATAGTATTGGTTGATTTGATGACAATAACTTGGGTCAAAACTGAATCGGAGACATATCTGACGACTCGATCATACGAGTCACATGATTTACATCAAATACAAAAGTACATCGAATCGAGTCATATCAGTCGATAATCTAAACCATGACACTTCTTTTCCAAAGGAGAAAAAAAAATTACAGCACAATAATTTTTTGGACACATCCTCATCCTCCTTTTTCAGATATCATAACAAGATTGTGCATGATACAATGGCTTTGGAGAAGGCAAATTCCTGATTTTAGAATAATTGAGTGAAATATAGTAAGTCGATCGTAATTGTTACAAATAATAAAATTTTAATGAAATATATTAGGAGGTTGTATAATCTATACTACTTTAAAATATCATAATACTTGAAAAATATTTTTTTCCAATTTTTCCCTTCAAAAATATAATTATATCATGCTTATCCTTCATAAAATATCTTTCAAACCCTAATTTCACTTATTCCCTAATTCTACTTATTCCTTAATCCTCGTTGCCATTCTCCCAACATCTCTTCTTCCTTCCAACTATTTCTCTGTCTCTCTCTCTTGAACGATTCCCACCCGTCTCTTTGCCTCTCCGTTTGCTACGTCTCTCAACTTGTTCTTCTTGCTTCTAAGGAACTCTTCAAGTCCTTCTTTTATCAACCAGTAATGAAAGTTGAAGAATTTCAGGTCCTCATAAACCTAATTGTGTTAATTAGGGCATTACACCTGCCGTTATATACTTGCCTTAAATTCTACCACCAGCCGCTAGAACAAACGTCACCCATTCATCTCCCTCTTTATCGGCTGATTTTCTAAGCATCATTTCTCATCTTTCGGCTGTTCAGATTCCAAACATTAATGGTAGCAGCAATGGCTACTTCAACTAGAAATGAGTCTCTCACAAATGCCGATCCAACGGTGTTGTTTTCCACCCGTTTTTGCATCTTCCTTTTGTTCCCATGCTCTCTCAGACACAGGCATATTATTGTCGAACCTGTGGAGCTTTGTTTCTTCTTCAACAGGTACTCTGCTTCTCTTTTCTTATAGTATTTCTTTGTTTTTCTATTTGTTTGTGGTTGATGATTGATTTACTCAATTTGTTGTATTTGTTGTTGGGAATCTATTCCACCATTTTTTTTTTTTTTTTTTTATCTTGTGAAGATATAAATTACAACAGTAGTCACATTTGATTATGATTTAAAGCAAATCTAAAGTCCACTCATTCTCTAAAAGTGTCTGCTCAATCTAAGAATCTCAAACAACGATGTAAAGATCAAAGATCAAAGCAAAAACAAAATAGCACAACCACAACCTCAATTAAAAGTATCATTTTTGTCTCCACCTATTAATTAGCTAATTCATGTGTCATAATTCTGATTTTGACACATTCTTGTATAATTATTCTAAGTATATCCTATTGAAGCAACAAGGTGCTATAGATTATTGAACATGTTCAATAATATTGATTCATAGAATGGACATTTCTTTGTTTTGTTTTTGTCAAGGTTGATTCTTAATGCTTTGTTCAATGTTTTCGTACCTATTAAACTTTTGAACATGGATAGCATAAACACATACTATATGAAACACCTAGATTTTCTTTGTTTTAGTTATGAAAATTTTCATTTGGAACTAGATTTTTACACTAGAATTTTAAAATTTTCTATCATGGATTGAATTGTTTTGCTATATTGCTTGAAATTTAAGTTTGCTTGCTTTATGATAGGTTGAAGTTTTACCAGATTGTGTCAATTAAATGTTGTTCTATTCAATTTGATTTATACATTTGGAATTTTTTGATTATGTATGACATTAGGATTATAGTATTTTAGTGGATAGGACCATGTGATGGGTTAAACTGTTCATATATGGAAGTTCGGTTTGATAGACTTGTGATAATTTGATTTTTTTAATTTATATCTTTTAAATTTGTTCTATTTATATTGAATATTTGTGGACCTTACAACTTGTATGTTAATGACTTAATGATGAAGTGCTGAGTTTGAGTCTAAGTAAACAAATTGGTTATTGAATTTGGAAATTTTTTAATGATATCTTTACTGTTGGGAGTTTTCATTTGAAGTTTACCTTTTGCTCCGCAAGGTGTTCTTATTCATAATTTTTAATATTGTGCTGTAAACTTATGGTATTGGAATTTTCTAGAGCCATTTCATGGATCTATCGGTCTCTAACACAAAAATGCAGCCTTCTGTGAGTTTATATGGGGAAAGGCCCCTCAAAGTTTTAGTCACTCAAAATTTTCTTCCCCTCAATCCAATTTTCAAATCAATAAAGAGTCAGATAGCCTCTCTTTTTTTACTATTAGTTTCTGTCAGATCCTTAGTTTGAGCAACTCCTAATTTTGGACCTAAACACCACTCCATATGTTTAGATCTAGCCTTTTGTATTTATGAGGGGTCCAAAGCATTTCAGATTCTTATAGTTTACATCGAAGTAACGAGCAAGTTGGCATATGCATTTAGAAGCTTATATATATAGTGTTCCATTGGTTAGAACAACTTCAGTCTAGCCTCTACGCTTATTCTTCTTATTTCATTTTCTACACCTTTGTTTTCAAAAACTAAGATATATCTCAAAATTATCAGTATCTATTAGTTCTTGCTTTACTTTGATGCTGAATTTGTAACTTAGAAGATTTCGATACCAGGGCTTAATCCAATTAGTCCATGGGGCCAATTTTACCATATCACCCCACCCTGCTGTTGTTTTGAGATGAGAATCTTATTGTGAATATATTGCTTTATTATAAATTAGTCATGTGCGTAAGATTGTTTTGCTTACAATAGTAGGTCAACCCTTTTAAGATCGTTTCTTTATTTTTATTGTTTTTTGGGTGATAGCTTCTTTCCACTGATTCAAGACGCAATAAAATGAATAGTAAATTTTTTAGTGTTTAAACTAGAAATATGTTAACACTTTTCATATCTAATTAGTAATTATAATATACACTATTTTGAGTGGTAGAGTCCAAACCATGTTTCACCGGTCCAACCGAGTCTATGGGTTCAATGTGCCCCTTCCAAGAGTTAGGACTTTTTGTAGGCCATTACATACTATGCACATGTATTATTTGAGAAAGATTTGAGGTTTATCCAGTATACAATAGCTTTTGGAGATTTTGTTTTGTTTTTTTTTTTCATGTTGAGTCACTCTTGAAAGAGTGATCTCAAATAACCAAGTGTTATAAGTAGGCCACTCTTGATTTTTCAAAAAAACATTGTAATTGTAGTGTTTGTTACTTGGAACAAAAGGGAAATTAAAGGTTAGATAGAAAATCATTACTTAAGCAAGGAGAAATTAAAGGCTTACAGGAAGGCATTAAAATGACTTTTATACAGGATATACTTGATTGTATAGAGACGTCACTCCAATTTTTTCAACACATTTAAGTTAGAGTTAAGATTTTGTCTTTTAGAAACTGCATTCTTATTATTGGTGAGGGAACAAGTCAGCAAAGCTTTGAGTAAGGAATTGTCCGTATTTTGCTGGTGCACTTTCCATGATTAGTAATAAATCATTAAAAAGATGATATGCTTGCAAACTTTCCAAATGCAACTCATAGGTTGATCGTAAATTGTCCACGTGCACCGCACATGTGCATTAACTAGTGTCTATTAAAAGGCCCAAAAAAATTCTTGAAGAAGCATACAGGATTATCGTATTATAACTATGGTAAATTAGTAATTGACTGAAAAAATTTTGAAGATCCATCCAGTATTATCATATTGGATAATTTTGTGAGGAATCATTCAATCACGCTTCCCTTTTCTGCTGCAAGTACACCAAAACTCTTGAAGAAACCACGCAAGCCTATATTTTCTACATATTAACAAGAAAGACATGTTTCCTGACCAGTAAGTACACAAATAGTAACTTTATACAAATTTAAAAATTTGTTTAACCTGTCAAAACTGTAGAAATCATTATGAATGGAGAAATAATCATAATGGAATTGAGATGGTTGTCTATGTTCCTATACAAAGTGGTCAAAGAAGTGGTCAAGGTAGGTAGCTTTTAATTATAGACACCCTGTAGTATTACGAGATCCATAAAATATAGAATCCAATTAGTGTTATAAAGCCAAGACAGTTCAGTAAAACCAAAGAAGGTAGTGCACAAAACAGCAAAGAAAGTAATGGTTGAGGTTAAGTGGTTCTCTGCTGTCCCAGCCCACTGAACCATGATGTAAACCCAAGAATGACATGTGATTCAAGTTATTTTTGGAACCTTTATTGAAAACTTATCCAGTGGTGGCCCCTCTACCAGTAACCTAGACAACTTGTTAATGACATAGATCCAAAAATGATGACCGTAGTCAATTTTGATAGACATTTTATGGTGAATGCTGATCTATGGGTGACCTTTCTAGTGCTCACTAAGTGAAGTGAGAAAGTGACCATTTAGACCAATGCTGTGTGTCCCAATAGAACATGATCCATAGGAAGAGTAATACTAATCTGGTTCCTAATGTGTTACTGGAGGACAAAAGTTGCCAAAATTCTCACAATCAAAGTAAGCCTCCAGATCTTCACTGTTCAACCTATCTCTCTCTCAGAAATTGTGTCTAATACAGTATACCATATGGTTCTGCAGCCTGCTAACTCCAATGGAGAGCATGTCCACTAGTAAAACAGAACTTTACGAAGTATTATGCAATTTATTACATAATCTTTGGTCCAATGGTACTTTTTGCCTTATGAAAACTTTACCTTCTTGAGGTTAAGGATTCAAATCCCCCTCCCCTCCCCTCCCCTCCCCCAAAAAATTAAAAAAAAAAAAATAGGCTGTACTGCAGCAACATTCTGCAGTAGAGAATGTGAAAAGGAAGCTATCCTAAAAATTGAACAAAGAAACCTTAAATCATCAAATAGAAGTTGTTAATTCGCACTTTGCTACACAGAAAAACCACAAAAAAACAAAAAAATAAAAAAAAAGCCATCTAACAATGCAGCAAAGAGACAATCATGGGCTTCAGAATATTACCGTGACAGAGGAGGAGCCGTGTTGAAAGCTTCGCATGCCTTCTTACTTTCTTTGAGATACTGATCTGCTGCTTGCAAAGCAGCTACAGCCATCCCATGCGATTTTTCTGTGTTTCCCTCATCAAGGATCAAACCATGATAGTAATATGCTGCAGCCTGCAGAAAATGTTCTTCATTACAAAAACTGGTACTAATGACCTTGTATATTACAAGGCCCAAGAAATAGAGGGAAAAATGATCAGCTAAACTAATTCTATACTATTGATAGTCAGATTTATGTGCAAGAACTTTTCTGTGTAAAACATCCATTCCATTGTTCCATACTGGTGGTATCACAAAAACCTTAAGTAACAGAAGGTCCACCAGAATAAAATACAGTCAACTTAATGTGCAACTATACATACCACCACCATATTCAATACTCAATTACACCTTAGGAAACAAAGACGAGAGAAATACATGTAAGTAGCTCTTTGTAATTGTGCATACTAGCACCCAGATCACCATTACCAAGCCAGTACTGCTTATATTTCAATATTTTTCGTTCTTTGTTTATCATTTAGATTTCTTCTCATGAAGGAGCTCTCATCAATATAACTGATCACTGATGATTTGTAAGCAAATGCAAACAAAATTAACTTGCAGTTATGTCAGTGATGGTCTTGCAAGTTGGAACATCAAGTTTGCACCAACAACAATAGTCGAAGCAGTAACAAATTAACATACAGAATGTCAGCCAAAGGTATTACCATTTTTACCAGAGAAACTTTTAACCCAAATCCCCCAATTAAATGGCGGTACAAATTTTCTAACCTAACCGTTCCGCAATAACTGGACCAGAATCTTCCTTGTTTGAGCTGCTTCCATCCATGCAGACCAGATGATCTCACTTGTCCTGGAATGCACAAGTAAATAGAGATCTTCGTGGCAAGGTGGCGAGCGCTGTATGATAGCTCACATGAAATCTTGTATGCCTTTTGCTAACATTGAGTTTGAAGCCTGGTCCTTCTCCTCTCTTAAGTGCCATGTCAGCACTAACCAACTGTGCTAAAATGGCTTTGATGGAAGTTTTCAAAATAATAACAATGGACAAATCCAAATGCATGTCGTTGACCAGTGAATCGTAATGTCAATGTGGTATGTGGTGCGGGTACGGGATACAGTATTCTCTCCGGTACGCAGTGCGGTGGGGATAGGCTTAGCTGGTATGCTATTTGGGGTCGTAGTTCGCTTTGAATTCTTATCCGGATCATTTCTACTATTATAAAAATTTAGGTACACTGACATACACAATCAATTAGGGGTGCAACTTGGGCAAGCCAGCTTGAACCCAGCCCAAAAAAATCAGTGTTTGGGTTGAGTTTTTTAAAACTTAAGTTGGGCTTGAGCAAAAAAATCCTCGTCCCAAATTGAATTCAAGCTAGGCTCGGTTCACGGGCTCAACCATAGCCCACACCAAATTACTTAAAATCGAATTCAATCCAAATTCAACCTAAGTTTTTATTTAAGTATAAAAAGTAATGTGTGTTATTTAAGCATTTAAAATGTATATAAAAAATATAATATATATATATAGGTATATAATGGACTACATAATAAAATAATGTGTTACTCACACTCATCAAGAACCTTTTATAGCACTAGAGGGAATGCAAACTCTCTTGTTTAACCAATGTGGGATGTTGAATAAAGAATAAAAGAAGATATCCAAGTTAAAATCGCATATCGATTGCAAACAAAAAAAGTCTCTCCCTCCTCTTGTATATAAAGAAGGCAAACTCCATGTGGCTTGTGTTTTTAATGGGCTTGGTTTTCATTGGGCCTATGTGAGTCTAATAAAAGAGGTGAAGGTACCCAAATTTAACCCAAAAATTAAACCGAATTCAATAACTTAGGCTCAACCTAAATTCAACCCAAGCCCCAGTAGGCAATCCTCGAGTTGAGTAGCCCGTGTTAGAAGCCGGGTTAGGGTTGGAGTTTTTGTACCTCGGGCTTGGGTTGACTCCCTAACCCCCCCTCCCAAAAAGCCCGCTCGAGTTACACCCCTACAATCAATTGTCTATGATAGTTTTCACTATCAGTTTAATTATTCATGCATACACACATAATTAATTAATATTTATTAAGAGTTTCTAGGCAAATCCGAACTCTTAACAACATATATGAAGTTAATAATCATTAATAAAAAAAGTATGAAAAGAGAAGAATTGGTAATATGGGACACTATTATTTGGAGAAAAAAATAAAAAAGAATTTATATGGCTATTGCGTGCAACCTTATAGATATGCCTAATTAACCCTAAAGGTTGTTTTGACTTTTTTACCCCAAAGAGGTTTTCATATCACATAACATATAGGATTGTTTTAGAATTTTCACCCAAACATACCATCTGATAACCATTATGTCATCTAAGGCTACCAATTAAGATAGGGAGAGAGAGAGAGAAGTATCAGACGAAGTCTTCTTACAACAGAAACCGATGAGGAGAGAGAGATTCTTAGACGGTATACTCCTTACAGAGACAATCGATGAAGAGAGAGAGAAAGAGACAACTCTCGATCGATGAAGGGAGAGTGGAGATCCTTATTCGAAGTACCGATTCAAAGGCTATGCCCAATCCATCTAGTATGCAACTCAATTGTCACTATCTTGAATTTTTTTTTTCTCCTCCCTTTTGTAACCTTCTTTGTGCAATTTTGGCGTTTGATTGGGTTTGGGGTTTTCACTATGGATCTAGTTTATGATTTAAAGAACGATTGAAATTTGGAGTTGGAATGATAGGCGATCAAGGTCGCAAACGTCTCCCATGGGTTCATGCGATCCAGATCGTTGGTCATAAGGCCATGAGAAATTTCTGGTAACCCTGGTCTGATTGCATCCCTGCAACCACTAGAGCCAAAGAGATATCGATCATGTTGGGTGATATACATCATAGAAGCGTCACTTAAATACAGTCGAAATATTAAAGTGATATTAGGGTTAAGAGAAAAGAGAGAAGCAAGAAGAGAAACAGACGAAGAAAAATAATCAGTTGTGTAAGCTAGGTTGTTCTACGCTTTCTTATTTATAACTAAGTCATAGTTAGGTAATTATATTATTACCCCACACTAATTAACTTATGCCTAATAAAGACATAATAACTCTAACACACCCCCTTAAGTTGGAGCATATAGATAAAAATTATCCATTTCGAAACATAAAGTATTGAAGGCAATCCGAGCCAATAGCTTGCTAAGAATGTCACCCACCTAATCACCAAACTTGATATGTTTGGTATGCCCATAAAATACCGGATTACTTGCAATGAAAATAGCTGCTTGATTGTCACAATGTATCTCCATCGGGAAAGACACATCAAGTCCCAAAAGTTAAAAAGGGACCCCAACATCTCAAAAGCAGTATGTGTCATAGCATGATACTCAGCCTCTGCACAAGAACGGACAATCATGTTTTGTTTTTTACTACGTCAAGTAACAAGATTACCACCTACAAATGTAAAATAGCCAGAAATAGATCGCCTATCACCATAACTACCTGCCTAATCAGTGTCAGAATAACCAATAGTAATTATGGATGATATAATAATCTTTTTCCCGGTGCCCTCTTCAAATACAGAAGAATACGACAGATAACCTCTCAATGAGACTTACGAGGAGCATACATGAACTGAAGCTTACTAATCAACCTCTAATAACGTCCTATATCATCAAAAACTTCACCACTCTTAAGATCTAGCTTATTTGTAGGGTCCATAGGTATATCTATTGGACGTGCACCAAGAGTACTAGTTTTAGAAAACAATATTGGGTGTAACCGTGACACCATGTCATCATTGTCACGTGACGTCAACATCCAATAAAAATATAACAAATAAACAAGTGGATCTCACATATTATAGTAACTACTCTACCATGCCATTTAATAACCACCCAAGTGGAGTTCACCTTATACATATGTAGGTTTATTAATTGATAGTAACACCACGTGTTAATGATAATATAGTGTCACTGTGACACCCAATATTTAGTCCAGTTTTAGATGGTAAGTTTAATATATACATTGTTGACACAAACTGATACCCCTCTTTTGATAGGGATCCCAAGGAAGTACCGAAGTAGACCTTAATCTTTGGTATGAAACTACTTTTCCAAATAGGCTTTGAAATGAGCAATACCACCTACGTCATTACCACTTATAATGATGTCATCGGCATACACAATGACAATAATAATGCCAACAGAAGACCGACAAATAAAAACTAAATGATCTCAAGCAAAGCGTTGAAACCCAAACTGATGTACCATGATACTGAGTTTATCAAACCAAGAATATTGTGACTGTTTCAACCCACACAGTGGTTTCTTCAAACGACACACCAATTGTTCTTGACCTAAAACAACATAATCTGGTGGTTGAATTATATACACCTCCTCCTGCAGATCTCCGTGTAAAAGGGCATTCTTTATGTCCAGTTGATGCAATGGTCAATTAGAGCTAATCACAATGGAAAAAAGAATTATAACAGAGTTGAGACGAGCAATAGGGAGAAAGTTGCACAGTAATATACACCATATGTTTGGGTGTAGCCCTTAGTAACCAACATTGCCTTCAACCTCTCCACAAAACCATCGGGATGATATTTCACAGTAGATCCAGTGACAACTAACAGGCTGCTTACTAAATAGAAGAGAAGTAAAATCTCAAATATGATTGTCATGAAGTGCCTTAATTTCCTCATCCATAGTCAGTTTCAATCCAAGAAAAAACCCAATGCAAAGAGACAAAGTTAAAGATGGGATGTTGGGTACAAGGACGAGTACCTTTCCACAATGCAATAGGCAAATCATAATAAGGTGATACAATAGACGCCTCAGGAAGGACATCAATATAATCAGGTGTTGGCCGAGTAACTGAAGCATATGCAACATCCTGTCTGTTAATGGAACAGGATAAACCTGCAAATGAGGACCAAGAACTAGAGTCGGAGAAGAGGCACAATCGAGTACAATAGGCAATATGAACTCCCCCCGACTAATAGAGATTAAATCCGAGGAAAGAGTAGTTTCTCACATAGAGGAAAAAAAATGACTTAAAAAAATGTAACATCGGCACTAACATAGCATCGATGAGAGGCAGGTTCATAACAACAATAACATTTTTCAGTACAAAAGTATCCTAGAAAGACAAAATTAACCGCGTGAGATGAGAGTTTATCCCAACCCGGACCAACAAGGTAAACAAATGTAACACGGTTAAAGACCCAATGAATGAGGCTAAAGGGGGATGTATCAAGATAGAGCAACGAGAATGGAGACTTGTTACTTAAGATGGGGGAAGGCGTTCGATTAATAAGATAGACACCAGTAAGAACATCTGTCCAATAACTATTGTTCTACAATCCAAATAGTAAAGTTCATGTCACTCATGCCTCAAACCAATCACATTCTTCGTGCGGAGGTCTTGAAAAACACAAGAAGGTGGAGAGGACGTCACTGAACATAGTAAAGACTTGGTTAACTCACATAACAGGTTAAAAGGAAACTGATGAACAAATAAACCAGATATTAATGACATAGATTTAGTAGGATCTCTATGATAGAGTTATATAATAAAAGTTTTTTTTTTTGTATGAAACTCAGTTTATTATTTAATAAAATTTCTTCATTTTCTATTGAGAATTTGTATGGATAAAATGTTTGCATTATATTAAGTATATGGTATGTATGTGTGCATTGTATTACATTATAAATAATCTGGTGTGTAAAGTTTAACTTATACACAGAAAATCAAATTATCAAACCCCCGTATTATTGGAGTAAATGTTTACTGTCTTAGATGGAATTGGATACGTCATCAGTAGGGTTATAATGTAATATTATAGCATAGTCTGTATTGGTTATAAGAGACTGTCTGACATCTTGGATTGCTACACTAGTACACTTAATGTATTAAACAAGACCAGTATTGATGTTATTTTCTTTTTATTGACTAAATACAAAAATAAATATCTCATAATTATTATGATTACTTAACTTCTTAAACTTGAGATATTTAAGTGATACGTGCATATAATGATTATTACTTTAATTCATCAAATAGTAAGATTCATATTTGAGTCAACCACCTCGATGAATTGAGAGATAACATTATTTGTATGGTAAAAATTAATTATTAAAGAAAACCACATCCCAGAATTTAAATAGGTTGAAGATGTCATCTTGAGGAAACTCATAAATTTTGTTCATGTCAAACCCTACAGGTGAATTTAATTATCCAATATGACAAATAAATTGAGTGGTAAGATTTCAATGATAAAAAGAAGTCAATTAAATATAATTGTCAGTAATTTAATTAATTGGCGAATATCTGTAATCTTAAAAATGAAAAAATTATAAAGCATATAATAACGAGGAGCTCGAAATATAATTTTGAGATAAGTTTCAAAAGATTAAAAATAAATTTCTAGTGGACTAACTTATTATTGATGGACCGTAAAATGTTCTGGGTTGGACAAAGGATTTTTAGGCCCATTGGAAGTCCGACCTTTATTTTTTGTTAGTCTCTGTGGTAGCCTATAAATACACGCACTCACTGGTTTTCTCAGCCATAACATTTACCTTCACGCTTAGAAGTGACAGACAGAAAAAGCAGGAAGAGATTTCGGAGGATTGATGCCCACACTACTTTCAAATTGAGAGAATTGCAGTAGATGCAAGTCAAGATAAGTTCACCATAAATTTTAAGATAATACTTTTACTTCAAATAAACTATCTTGGGCTAGTGCTAATTCTTCTTCTCAATAGAGTACTAATTCTAAGACGAGATGTTTTAATTGTCATGATTTTGGTCATCTCTCTTTCAATGCCCTTCAAAATCTGTTGTTATGGTTGAAATGGAAAATTTCAAGGTGCATAATGGGTCTGATGAGCCAGGATTTAAAACAGAGATTGTAGAACCTCTTGATATAAGTGAGGTTAATTTTGATGATTTGGATGATGATCATTTTGTGGGTGTTATCCATCTTCTACATATTGTTAATAAAGAAGTTGCTAATGGTGAATTTATTCATCAAAGAAAAATCTTTCAAACAAAAGTTGGTTGTAAAAGACAGATGTGCTCGTTAGGAATTGACACGAGAAGTTGCACAAATGTAGTATCAGAAAATGTTGTGAAGAAATTGAACTTGAAAGTTGAACCACATCCGGAACCATATCATGTGGCATGGATTACTAATACCAAGCTGAAAGTTGATAAGAGATATCCAGTTACATTCATCATTGAAAGCCTTAAGGAGACCGTCATGTGTGATGTGTCGTCTCTCAAGCTTTGCCACATACCATTAGGACGCACCTGGATATGAGATCGTGATGCACAACATGCACGCATGCTAATACTTATTTTTTTGCAATTGGGAGAAAGAATATAATCTTATTTATGCTACAGATGCATGTACATTGCAATTAAAAAGTAGTTCATTTTGATTCAGAGAGCTTCTCCATCAAATGGTATTCTTGGCCTCCACCTTACTCGCCGAAGTCGAGTTCCTTTCACTAGGAGAGAATTAATGGCGCAGACATTGATTGGTTGGACCAAATATAATCGACTTTGGAAGCCTAAGTAAAATACTAGGAATTTTTGGTCCAAAGAGAAGTACAATTGGTAATTTATTAGAATTAGTGTTATTATTATTTAATTTAAGAGTACTTGTTTGACTAGGAGTATTAGTGAGTTTTTTATTAGAGGATTATTATAGAATTTTAGTAGTGTAGGAGTTTAAAAGTTTGATTATGAAACTTTTATACTTTTAATAGGAGAATAGTTTTTATTTCGGTAGTGGACTTGGTCGATAAATATCGATGTAATATCCACTATTTAATTAGAGAGTAATATAATAAAAACTTATTTCTCTGTGGAGAATTTTGTGTGTTTCTTAACCTAATTCTTACAAAGGTTTGGTATCTCTTGTTCTTTTTATTCTCTTATTTCTTATTCTTCCGTCCTTCATTAGTTATTAATCCAAGTGATAATTTTAGCATTGTTGATTTCTCAAGTGTTCTTTATGTCGTCATATTTCTTGCCCTTAGGATCAGTTGGAGTTTGCAAAACACCACTAACATAACTCCACATCACCTTACCCAACAAATTTTTTTTCATAAGATAAGTCTAATATGCATAATTTTCACCGTTTAATTTTACACTATTAGCTGAAGAGAATCAGAGTTTTCACTTGTCATTCTAACAAAAGGGTCCATACTCACAACAACTAATACCCAAATTACGCAGTCCAAAGCCCAATATATGCAAATCAAAATAAGATGCAAACCAAAATCTCAGCCAAGCAAATCCCACATGCAACAAAAAAACAATAGCAGAAACCGACCAAAGCCAACCAGTAGCAACAAACACCCAAGAGAGGAAATCAGAAATAAGGAGGAGAAGACCCAAAGCACCAGATTACCAGCAAACCAACCAAAGCAGAAAAGGGCCAAACAAAGCCAAACAACTGGACTTGTGGCCACTGTTCTTGCAGTGAACAGTAGGCCGACAGTCCCAAACCCCCGTCAAATCACAACAAAATCCAACCAAATGCCTTTGAACCACACAACCAGACATCAAATCCTCCTAATCGCACCCTTTAGACTTGATTTGAAGCAAAAAATTCAAAGAAATCAACCCCAAATCACAGATCCAAAAATTTTGAAAAGACATTCAAAAATTAAAAAACCCTATCTAATGGCGGCATGAAATCAAAAATCCAAGCATAGCACAATATTAACCATGAAAAATTGAGTCTAGTAGTGTCATTGGTCCACAATGATGATGTCAGCATAAAGTCATCTTTACTGCTCACTAACATCAACCCTACCAATTGTTCTTCTCTCCTCTATTTTATTCTGCCAGTTTACTGCTATAGTATTGACGATATTTAAAACCTAAACATGCTCTGATGCCAAGTTAATTTGGATCAAAGAAATAAGAGAAAAAAGTGAAGGAGGAAATATTATCTAGAGAACAACTAATCTGTATTATAGTTTAATAGACAAATATATACTAGAGGCCCTTATATAGTAGGACAACATAAAAAAAAGCAAATGACTAAACGACTCATAAGACTAAATATGCTAACTACTCTAACTAAAAATACCTGAATCTTTGTGCCTTTGTTTGCACATTTGGCTAAGATTAAGATGAAGGAAGTTGAATGCTACCACTATTATATGAATATGCAGCTAACATGGGTGCCTATATATCCTGCATACTTAGCAGTGGCTTTTGTTGTTCTTGAACTTGGCTTTTGGTACATGTCATGCTTGTGGCTAATTTTGCAAAACTAGTTCATTGTGAATAGGTTAGCAACTAAAATCACAATGATTAATGAATATTATCAAATGCTTTAGCAAAACAGAATACTTAGAAATTTGTTCACTTGTGATTGATATGATACCGATCATTTTTATGCTAAAGCTAAATTGACATCAAGCACCACTTTTTTTTTTATATTAGTCAATATTCTGTATTTTTTTTTATGGAATGAATGATCCTGATTCAAGGGTAGTTGCAAGTCGCTATGCAAAATTTCCTAAAAGGAAAATTACTAAAAAAAAAATGGTTCAATTTAGTTGTTTGAATTAGGGGTGTTCAACCAACATATAGGGTCGGAAGTGAAGACTTCCGTTGGCCGAACCGAAAGATGTCGGAAGTAGTTTCAGTCAACCGAACCACCCCAATCAAAATACACAACCGAACCGAAAATCGACCCCTTTAAGTCGGTCCGTTTCGGATCGGTTTCGGTTAATACACACAACCAAATTTCAACAACTTCATTTCAAAGTTGAACTTCCCTATTTACAAACAATCTTACAAGCCAAAAACCTTAAAAAAAAAAAACATAAATTGATGATAAAGATCAGAGGCATTTTTTCGAACCAGTCGAACTTGAGTTTGAGATCCTTTTGAAGATCAGAGGCATTTTTTTCGAACCAGTCAAACTTGAGTTTGAGATCCTTGTGCTTGCTTTGAAGATCCAAAAATCCACTCGACGATATCTTGCCGGATCGTGGACTCGAAGATCAGTTAGGTTTGAGATCCTTAGGCTTGCTTTGTAGATCCAAAAATCCACTCAAATACATCTTGCCTGATCGTGTACTCGAAGAACGGTTAGGGCTAAAGAAATGAAGACCAGAGGAGGAAGAAGACAAGGGGCAACGTTTGGAAGAGAGAGAAGAGGCTGAGAAGTGAGGAGTGAAGAGAGGCGGCGTGCTCTTGTTCCGAAGAAGAGCATGTCAAAATGAGTAGAGTTTGGGAATTGGGGGTTTTTATATTTTTGTTTTTTTATTTTTTTAAAGGACAAAATTTAATTTTTTATATTATTGATATACTATTCGGACAGTTCGGGTATTTCGGATTATAACTTGAATTTACCCGTCATCCGAACCGATTTAATCGGGGAATGGTTTCTAACTTCTGCGGGCCGAACCAGAAGCATTTTTAGCCGTCCATTTTCATTCGGAAGGATTGGTTATGGATCAGGTGGTCGGGCGAATTTTTTGCACAGCCCTAGTGCGAATATGTGCAAGGCTAATATAAATATTACTAAAACATGGCAAAGAGAAATACCACCATTGAATATAAGAGCCAAGCATTAGAATGGATTGGAATGGGACATGGGTACTATGGTAATGTGTAGGAACTGACATCAAATCATACTGCATCCAAATATGGGGACGGATGGGATTAGATGGCCCCACCATTTATCCAAAGTAGTACACAAACAATGGATTGGTGGATTGGAATATGAAATGAGTCCTGTACTCCCCATTGAAGGGTTTGGATGGGATGGTATTGCCCAATCCCACCTATCACAATACTAAAACTAAACATGCCCCGAATGAATCTGCCTTGGGTTGATCAACTGAAGTATCATTTACATCCTCGAAGTCGCCATAGAAAGATCCACTTCAACTAAACAATAATTTATAGTAGGCGGACAAAGATATCCCAAAAAACAGCCACAATCACACACAAACGAAAACAAATCAGCCCAGCAGAGAGCCAAAATAAGGCAGAAAAGGACTGCCAGCAGTTGTTGGATCAAGGCCACACACTCCAGTCGATCCAATAGCACCAGGATAGCTCAACGATAACCCAGAAGAGGTGAACCAGAGCTGGGACAGGCTGAAACAGGGCTGAGAAGTGACGACCGGTCCAGAACTAGCCAAAACAGGAACATATCATGGCTGGAAGGTGTGAAACCGGCTGGGAAGAGGTAGAAGCAATTAAAAAAATAAGAAAATTAACCTGACCTAGGTGGATTTGCTATGAACCGGATCAGAAGATGTTGGATCTCCACCGAACCAGTGTAAACCGGTTGGATCTTAACTGAACCGGTGTGAAGCGGTCTGATCAGAGTACGTAGGAAGGAGATGAACCTGGGGTGAGCTTCAGCCGTGGACTGATCTGGGTAGATGGGCTGGCACCTCCAATGAAAGACCCAAAATTTGGGCTAGGCTAAAAACAAAGCCTGGGCCCCTTTTTAAAAAAAAAAGTGAACAAGTTGAGTACCCTTGAGCAACCTAGGATTTCACAGCCCAAACCTATCCAAAAGAAGTCGAGTTGTGTCTTCTTCGTTGAATTGCCCTTCTGCAAAACCCTAGCACTGCTAGGTCAACCACAAAACCTCCTCCAGCAACGGCAACAACCAATGTTATTTAAGACATAAAGTGAGCCGAAGCAACTAAGGCTCCTAACGCCTAGGCAAGAAGCGAAGCGACACGCTTTACCGAAGCAAAATGAACAATTAAGAATAAATAAATATTTTATTTTAATTAATTCTAAACATCTAATTTATAATTTTATATATTCTAAAAATTTAAATGCAAGTAAAACCATAAACATTTAAAAAAAAAAAAACAAAACCAGAATCAGGGCACAATCAGAAGCACAATCAAAAGGACAATCAGGAAGTACAGTCAGAATCAGAATCAGGAAATCAAGAAAAAAAAGGAGCAGAATATGTGCAGTGAGGAAGAAGATCCAAAACCAGAAAAGAGAAGAAAAAAAGAGAAATAGAAGAGAGAAGAAAAAAAGATGAGACTAACCTGTGCAGCGAGGAAGGAGCAACAATCAGTGAAATCAGTGAGGAAGGAGACTCTATCTACCCTCCAGTGTGTCTGTCGATCATGTAGGAGCAAAATCAGAATCAGGAAAGAAAAAAAAAGGAGCAAAATATGTGCTGTGAGGAAGAAGATCCAGAACCAGAAAAGAGAAGAAAAAAAGAGAAATAGAAGAGAGAAAAAAAAAGAGACTAACCAGTGCAGCGATCAACGAGATCAGTGAGGAAGGAGACTCTCCAACCTCCAACGTATCTGTCGATCATCTCTATCGATCAAGTCCAGCGATCGTGTAGGAGCAACGAGCAGCAAAGAAATTCGATTAAAATTAGGGTTTGGGGTTATATTTATGGGATAAGGGGATAATTCGGTGTATCACATCTTATAAATTTTTTTTCCATTTGCCCAATCCGACAGTCCAAATTAAAAATCAAACAACTTTGCCTCTAATGACAAAAACATTCGAGTTTTGGCCTTGCGCTTAACGCTTTTCTCGTTTTTTTCTCGCTTCACTCACGTTCGCTTCACCTGGGGTCCTCCAGGCGAGATAGCCTCACTTCACCTCGCCTCGCCTCGCCTCGCTTCTTGTCTAGGCGCGCTTATCAAAACACTGGCAACAACAATAAAACTCACTAACCACAACCAGAACAGGAATCAACAACAATCAGGAACGACAACCACCAAAACGAAGACACGAACAATCAATTATCTGAAAATCAATTTTCACTGTCCCAAATCAAGCAACTTCACAATGAAGAACATCGTCATCTCACGATTTCAACCAATTCATTGTCAAACTCAACACCACAACCACTATTCACCAACGAAATACATCAACTTAGGCGTCGTCTTGGAACAAGGAACCGAAACATAGGGAAAATAAAAGGAAAAGAAGAGAAAAAAATGAAAAAAAGGAGATTGATATTATTAAGAATATTAGAGTAATATGTGTAAATTGTTAATAATAAGAGGGTGTATGTGTAATTCTTATTATTGTGAGTTAGCTATAAATACAAGTGATGTATGAGACCTAAATTAAGTTTTTAACCTCTCTTTCTCTCTAATATTGTCTCTAATATTGTGTTATGTAAATTCTCTCAACTTAACATGATATCAGAGCAAAGTTATTCTAAATACAAATATTAACCCAAACTGGTGTTGTTCCTGTCGGTGTGGTGTTGCTGTCATTGGTGTAGTCGACGTTGGTGGTGTCTGGGTTTTGCTCCATGGTGGTGCAATCGACTGGTGTCGTTTGTCTTTTTTTCTTTGTGGTGGTGTAGTCAACCTTGGTGGAGTTTGATTTTTGCCTCGTGGTGGTGTGTGGCTAACGCTCATAGTGGTTTATGGTGGTGGTGTTCTCTTGGTGCAGTCAACAGTAAAGGAATGGGGTTTGGTAGAAACTCTAATCAGTGAAGGAGACGACCCTGTTCAAGTGGGTCAGTT
This sequence comes from Ilex paraguariensis, assembly GCA_963454935.2. Taxonomy (NCBI): domain Eukaryota; kingdom Viridiplantae; phylum Streptophyta; class Magnoliopsida; order Aquifoliales; family Aquifoliaceae; genus Ilex; species Ilex paraguariensis. The sequence continues at coordinate 424,136 of CAUOFW020005170.1, read as the reverse complement.
TACAGGTTTGGGTAAAGGATCCAAGTCCATGGGCATAACTATTCTTGAGCCTAAATCCAGACCCTGATCCAAGATTCCGGTCCAGGTCCGGTCAGTCAATTTTAGACTAGTTCAGACCGGTTTCATTTGTTTTGCCTCTGGTTCAGCGGTCCAGTGGGCTTCTCTGATCCGGTTTAGCAGTCCAACCAACCTATTCTGTCCGGTTCAGTGGTCCAGCAAGCCTAGCCAGCCCGGTTCAATCTTCCAACAGCCTCCTTTCCTTTGGTTCAGTACTGCAGCACTTCTTGTTTCTTATTTGTTGCACTGTAATGGACTCAAACAAGATACCAAGTCTCTTACTCCATCTTTGCCACCCCCTACTCTTATCAATGGTCTTATGACCTCTGTTAAACTCAATGGGATGAATTACACTTTATAGTCCCGATTCGCTCAAGTCTTTCTTTGAGACAAAGGATTTAAGAAATATTTGGTAGATTCTAAACCCAAGGAAGATACTTCTGGGTATGATCAGTGGGAACAAGAGGGCACTCAAATTATGTCTTTACTACTGAATAGCATTGAGCATAGTATTAGTTTTACTCTGCTTTACCTTGACACTGCCAAGGAGATATGCGATCACTTGGCCACTATGTATTCTGGTATAGGTAATTTTACCTGAGCTTATGCGGTGTGCAAAGAGTACTTCTGGTTGTAACAGAGTACTCTGAGCATTGAAGATTATTACTCTCATGTTCGGGGAGTTTGTGAGGAGATGAAGACTTACAATCCATTTACTACAGATGCAGCAGTTTGGCAGAAGCAACATAAAGACATGAATGTCGTTAGATTTTTGGTAGGATTAAAACCTGAATATGAGACTATTCGTTCACAGATTTTGGGTGATTCTAATCTTCCCTCACTACTTAAGGTTTTCTCTCGTGTGCAGTATGCTACTTTGTCTACTTCAGGTATCAATCATAGTGTCTCCACTGCTCGCTCAGCTCTTGTAGTTCCTAGTAGTCACAGTGATGGTCCTCAAGGAGGTCGTGGTGGTCGAGAAGATCGTATAGGAGGTTGTACGGGTGGTCGTGGGGGCCGTAGTTGACCCTCGTTCCTATACTCACTATGGCCGTGGAAGACACACTATTGATTTCTGTTGGGATTTACATGAAAAACCTTCAGGTGCTGCGAATCAGGCTTCCTATCAGGATGACATCTCTGTTGTTGCTTCCATACCTCGGTCATCTCCACCAGATACTGGGTCGATTACTATTACACGAGAGAAGTATGCTCAATTCCTATCCCAACAACAGGCTATCACATCTCCCTCCACCGCTACTTTTGCCCAATCAGGTATTGTTCCACTTGTCTATTGTCCTCTACTCGCAGTCCCTGAATCATAAACTCTAGCGCCTCTGGCCTCATGACTGGTGCGTCTGATGTTTTTTCTACTTATCAGTCTGCAACTTCCATAAGTAGTGTTACTCTTGCTAATGGTACTTGTTCTAAAGTTTCAGATCTAGGAACTATTCACTTGAATCCTGATGTATCCCTATCTTCTGTGTTATTTGTTCCTCAATTTCCTTTTAGTTTACTTTCTATTAGCAAGATTACACGTTCTCCCAATTGTTCTATAATATTTTATCCCTCTTATCGTGTCTTTCAGGATCTCAAGACGAACAGAAAGATTGGTACGGGCATGAAGCTAGTGGCCTATATTATTTTGATTTTGATTCACCTACTTGGGCTCTACAGACCTCGTTGTCTCCTTTACAATGACATTGTCGTCTTGAATATCCCTCTCTCCAGAATCTGAAGTGCCAAGTTTCTAGTTTTAGTTTTGTGTCTTCTTTGTCTTGTGAAGCTTGTCAACTTAGTAAACATCACCGTGTGTCATTTCAGTCTAGAGTCAATAATCGTATGTCTAGTCCATTTGAGTTTGTATATTTTGATGTATGGGGTCTAATAAAAAATATTTCATCTAATAAATATCCTTATTTTGTGTTATTTGTGAATGACTATTCTCATGAGACTTGGTTGTTTCTGATGAAAGCTCGATCTGAATTATTCTCCATATTGGACCTTTTGTAAGGAAATAAAAACTCAATATAGTTGTCATATACGTATTTTACGTTCTGATAATGCTCGAGAATATGAATCTGATCATTTTTTAGCTTATCTTAATAAAACTGACATTATTCATTAGACTTCCTGTGCTTACATATCTCCACAGAACAGTATTGCTGAACGCAAGAACCATCATTTGTTGAAAGTCACTCGTGCCTTGTTATTCCAGATGAATATTCTCCGATATTTTTGGAGTGATATTGTTCTTACTGCTTGTCATCTTATTAATTTTATGTCATCCTTTGTGTTAAATGGGCAAAGTCCATATTCTGTCCTTTTGCCAAATAAGTCCTTATTTTTCAAAACTCCTAAGGTTTTTGGATGTGTTTGTTATGTTCACAATTTGGGTCCTGGATTTGATAAACTTGACCATCGAGCTACCAAATGTGTATTTTTTGGTTATTTTCGCACACAGAAGGGGTATTAGCCTTTGGATCTAAACTTTGGGTCATCTCTTGTACCACCATCTCTTCCCTCATCTTCAGATATTCCGCTGTCCACTATGTTACCGTCTACTTTACCTCTACGTGTATACTCTCGTCGTCCTCGACCATCGCCTGAGGTGCCCGTATTGTCTTCCTTGTCACCTTCTAATCCTGGTCCATCAGGTAATTTAGACTCTTTACCTATTGCTCTTCAAAAAGGTTCTCATTCGTGTGTTACTAATCATCCCATTACTCATTTTGTTTCATATGATGCTTTGTCTCCTATCTTCTCTTGTTTTACCTCTCAATTATCTATTATATCTATTCCTAAACATTTACAAGATACATTATCTAATCCGGGTTGGAGGAAAGGTATGGAGGATGAGATGGATGTCTTACATCATAATGGAACTTGGAATCTCGTTTCTTTGCCTCCTGGTAAACAAACTGTTAGTTGTCGTTGGGTATATGCTGTTAAATTTTATCTGGATAGTTCTGTGGAGCATCTCAAAGCCCGACTTGTTGCAAAGGACATTACTCAAACCTATGGTGTTGATTATAAGGAGACTTTCTCTCATGTTACCAAATTTTCTTCTATTCGTATCTTGATTGCCAAATTTCCTTGACTGCTAACATTACTCAAACCTATGGCCTTTGTTTCAGTTAGACGTCAAAAATGCCTTCCTACATAGTAACTTGGTTGAAGAGGTGTACATAGCGCAGCCACCTGGGTTTACTGATCAGGGGAGTACGGTAAAAATGTATGTCGCTTAAAAAAAATTTTGTATGGTTTGAAACAGTCACCGAGGGCATGGTGTGGTAAGTTTTCAGATGTAATTTTAGAGTTTATTCTTCTTCGATGTCAGACAGACCATTCTATATTTCATAGATAGACGGGTGCTAGATATGTTCTATTGGTAGTCTATGTAGATGATATTGCGATCACTGAAAATAATTCTGAGAGGATTGCCAAGTTAAAAATCTTCTTGCAAGATCGATTTCATACTAAAGATTTGAAAAAATTCAGGTATTTCTTGGAAATTGAAGTGGCTCGATCTAAACAAGGTATTTGTTCATCACAGAGAAAATATGTGCTTGACATGCTAGAGGAAGCAGTTTATTGGGTGGTAGACCGATTGATGTTCCTATGGATCCGAATCAAAAAACTATTGATGGATGATGGTACACTGTTTGAGAATTCGGGTTGGTATCGCAAATTAGGTGGGAAGCTTAATTATCTCACTATTACTTGACCAGATATTTCTTATGCAGTCAGTTCATGGAGTGTCCTAGAGTACCACATTGGGAGACAGTTACTCGTATTCTGCGATATCTCAAACGAGCTCCTGGACTTAAACTATTATATCGAACTAATGGACATCTTAGAGTGAAAGGTTTCTCAGATGCTGATTGGGCTGCCTCTCCTTCTGATCGGAGATCAACCACTGGTTATTGTACTTTCTTAGTAGGCAATGTTGTCTCATAGAAAAGTAAAAAATAATCTGTGGTAGCAAGATTCAGTGCTGAGGCTGAGTATAGGATCATGGCGCATACGACGAGTGAGTTGACTTGGCTACTACACTTCCTCCAGAAAATTGGGTTTCTAATTTAACTTCCTTTACAGTTGTTCTGTGACAACCAAACAACTATCCGTATTGCTATCAATTCGGTGTTTCACGAGAGAACCAAACATATTGAGGTTAATTGGCACTTTATTCGGGACAAAATAGTACTTGGGGAGATTACAACTCTATTTGTGAAATCTGAAAATCAGCTTACAGATATGTTTACCAAAGCATTGAGTCGTACATGTCTTACAGCGATTTTGTTCAAAACTTGGATTATATGATATATATAGTCCAGCTAGAGGGAGAGTTTTAAGAATATTAGGGTAGTATGTGTAAATTATAAATAGTAAGAGAGTGTATGTGTAATTCTTATTATTGTGAATTAACTATAAATATAAGTGAAATATGAGAGTTAGTTTAAGTTTTTAACCTCTCTCTTTCTCTCTAATATTGTGTTATGTTAATTCTCTTAGCTTAACAGATATCAACAAAAGAAAAAGTCAAAGTTACTCCGATACTAAATTGAGATATTAAAGTGATATTTGGGTTAGGAGAAAAGAGAGAAGCAAGAAGAGAAATAGACTGGAAAATAATCAGTTGTATATATGCTAGGTTGGCCTACACTCTATTATTTACAATTGAGTAATACTTAGGTAATTACACTATTACCCACACTAATTAACTTATGTCTAATTGAGAAATAATAACTTTAACAAATTCCAATGCAAACAAATATGCACATTAAGAAGTTAGTACCAGCTCAAATTACAACCTCGACCAATTTCTATGGCCTCATCAACCTGTCTAATCATTTTGCCAAAAATTCCAGCTATGTACTCAGGTGAGTATCCCTGGTCTCACGTAATACGAGGTGTAGCCATGCACATGGAAATATATGCTTACAAAAAAGCATAATGTATGCATAAGCAATTTTCATATTTTTAATGTGGTCACACCAAGGTGATGACCGTAATTCAATTGGCCTAATGTTGTCGTCAACAGTTTCAAGTTCAACAATGCAATTCTGCAAATGGCACTGCCAAGGAATCTCAGTAAACTGCCCATGGTATGTGCCGACAGCAAATCCAATGACTATTGACTCTATGAATGCAAACATACCTTTGCTTCAATATATTTCCACTTCACGAAGAGCTGATGTTTTTCCCCCCAACAATTTGCTAATGGAAGGTTCGTGATGTTATCTTGAGCCTGTCAAGTGAACGGCAAAGGAAAAGCAATACATCTGTCAGGCGCCCCTCCACTTACCAAAAAAGACTATGTAACAATGTCGGTGCTTAATTCATGATGACCAAAATGAATAACCAAGTCAATTAGAGAAGTGATGAAAACACTATCAATATAAAGCCAAAGACAATTCACCCTATCATAGGAGTTCTACACAACCTAAATCATAGGAACATGCTAAGGCTAATACATGTAGGGAGTGCAGTGAAGGTCGAGACAATGCAAGGGGTGCTGGACAATTTACGAGGGGTGTGGGTGAAATTTTCCCATATATATAATAATCAATTTATCTTGGAGAGTGATTGGGAACACCAACTTTCCCGAGAACTAATTTACTAGGTTTCCAAAAAATTAAGCTAGGAAACAAAAGTTTTCTCCAATTAACCTTCAACACTTGGAACCACTTACAACAAACTTGAACTCTTGATACCCCATCCCCAATATTAGCTTGGACTCTGGACATCCCCACTCCCTCACAATAATCTAGGCATCAACCAGCAATGTTTTCCAATCTACCAACCAACTACATATGCCTCCCTCAAGGGCCTACTGCCGACACATTTTTTTGAAGGGTGTTCTAGAAAGATTGGGAGGGAGCTGGGTTTGTTATGAAGATTGTTAGTTATAATGTTAGGAGTTAGGATCTAGGAGAAAGAGATGCTCAATTAAAGAAGTTTTGGGGAGAAATGGGTTAGATTTGTATCGTTGTAGGAATCTAAGTTAGTGGTTGTTAAAAGAAGAGTTATAAAGTATGTGAGGGACTAGATTTAGGAACTGACTTTTCCTATCTTCTATGAGGAGGTCAGGCGTTGTGAGGGAAGAGTTAGGGGGACTATTTAAGGTGTCTTGTCCAAAATGGTTTATAAGAAGGGAAGAGGGGACTTTATACCAAATTCGATAAAATTCAAGAATATGCAAAATTATACAAGAAAGATCATTTTCTGGCTCTTTGTCATTAACTACCCGTCAAAAAATTTGATGCGGAAACAATAGCAAAAAGTATGGGGGATTTTGACACTTAAATTAGGGAAACATAGCTTAAGGACCCTCCTTGTCTAAGGATGCTTTTTCTAGGACTAATTTTAAAAGTGAGTTGGTATGTCAAAAATTGGATATATTTTTTATTTCAGTAGGATGGGAGATTATTTTCCGGTAGTTAGAAAGGTGGTTTCCGCTAGATTATCCAACTCAAAACTAATTGGGACCGGGTGGAGTAGTCCCTCGAATATAAAAACCAACACTAGGTCTACTAAATTTTTCAAAGTGGGATAGCTTTTTTCAGACCCTCCCTCATGTACTACCAAAACTCACATAAAAGTTATTAAGGATCAAAATTTTGTTTCGGTCCATTGTTTCGGTTACCTAAGAAACAAAACCGTTTCGACGTATTTTGGAAACATTTCGACCAGTTTAGGAAACAAAATGATAAAAATAAAAAATTTAAGAATTATTTTTCCAAAACATTGGCAAAATATTTTGAAATATTTTGAAACAATTGTGTAAATGCATTAAAACATTACAAAATACCTCAACATTATTACACACCTCGAAATATCAGAATTTCGAGTTCATCACTAATTCGTTTCGGACATTTCAAAACGAAATTTTAATCCTTGAAGGTTATAAACTAAATTGAAATAGATAACAAAACGAACTAGAGTTGAAGAAACAAACAGATAAACTGACCGAGAAATTCAACTGGAAATGAGACTCGGCCCACCAATTACTCAAAATCCACCTCTAAGACATGTTAGTGCATCCAACTAAAAATCAATTAGCAATGAGTAAAGAGGTCTTTTAAGTATAAAAACCAACCTTGAGGGGGCCCTAATCATTCGACGTGGGATACAAGCTCACTTTACACCCTTTATCATGTGGGAGCTAGACTCAAAACATGTATATTGAAAATTTCAAATAGGTGAGCGATCAGACCCACTGATCACCTAAGGCCGGCTCTGGTACCATATACGAACATTCAAATCAAAACCAATTGTCAATGAATACAGTGACCCCTCAACTATATAAATCACTTTAATTTTTTGACACATGATAGCCCTCTTTATAGCTTTGCCAGAACTAGTATCAGGCTACTATCCTATGGCTCTTGAGAAATCTAGTGTCAAGTGGGTCCATGTACATTAGATTTGAGAACATGACAAAAAAGTATAACCTAGGATCAAAATATCGTTCAAAACAACTGAAGCGTTTTTGTTTTCAAGAAGACCAAAACAAAATAGTGATTGAATCAAAATTTTAATAACTAGAGGTGTTTTGAGGTAGTTCGGAATGTTCTGAGTTATTCCGAAATGTTTCAGCATGTTTCCACCAATATTACAGAATGTTTCGAATTGTTTCAAGATGCTTAGATATATTTATACCAATCCTTTAACATATTTTGAAAATAAATTCCTAAACTTTTTATCAGTTTTCCATTATGTTTCCGAAATATTTTGACACATTTCTATTTCATAAGTGATTAAAACAATGTGCTCGAAACAATTTTTTGATCCTTGTGTGTAACACGTTTAAGGGAAAAATTAGGGCATGGTGGTTATACGAAAGCTTTTGAGGGTGGAAACGTTTTAAGTTTGTAAAAAATGAGTTTGTCAAACACAAACTAAAGGTATGGAAAAAAGTAAGTTTGAGGCAAATATCAAAAGCCAATAAGTGAAATAAATGTGACAACAATTCAAAGTTTTTTTACAAAATGGCCAATTAACTGGGCAGAATAAAATTGTTGTGATTAGTTGGAACTTATCAATGAATTGGTAGTTGATAACGAGGTTCATATTGAGAGGAACATTGTTAGTTTTTATTCACCCCAGGATTGTTTAATGCCTAGATCAATTAGTCTTGATTGTTTTCCCATTGATGGAAGGATGGTGAGCACAAGGAGAGGCTCTTCTGGTCAAGTAAGTCAAGAGGGTTGTTTTTGCAAGCAGTAAAGAAAAAAAAACTTCAAATACAGATGGTTTCACTATGCTTATATTCAAAACATTTGGGAGATGTGAAAAATGATTTCATTACTAGCATTTCAGGATTTTTTTCACAATTGTGTGTTAATAAAATTACAAATGCTAAATTTATTTTGTTTTATCTTGATAAAAGCAAATTCTTTGAAATTGAAAGACTTGGCTTGTTAGTTTAGTAAAAAGTCTGTATAAGATCATTGCCGAAGTTCTATCAATATGGCTTAGGGAATGAGTGATGAAGTGATACTATTTTGAATGTTTCAAGGGGCCTTTATGAAAGGGAGACAGATTATGAATATAACTCCAGTAGCTAATAAGATAGTTGAAGATTATAGATCTAGAGTGTAGGAGAGTATTGTGCTGAAAATTGATTTTGAAAAAAGCATATGACCATGTGGATTGGGACTTCCCAGAGAATGCATAAGGTCAATGAATTTCTATTATTTTAAATGATAAACCTAGGGGTAAGTTAGCATCCATGGGGCTGAGGAAGGGGATTCCTTATTGCCTTTTTTATTCACCAAATTATTTAATACAATATTCTTCAAGTCAAAACTTCATCTGATTCCTTTTTCAATTTCCATCACTTTGATTTCGATAGTTTTCGCAGAACTAGGAAAAAAGCATTGGGAGTGCCCGATAATAATGGAAAAAGAAGACCATCGACAGGCAATCCGTTGCAATTGGAGGTGTCTCATGTAAATTTGTGACAATGCAGATGGTGTTTAGACCATCTAGCTCCATTCACGCAACCAGGTTTTTGATGCAGATAGATATCAGAGGCAATTCAACTCTGATCGCTTCACCTCTGTAGGGAAATACAGTGACATGTAAAAGCAAGAAGCAGAACTTGTGGGTAAATCACTAGTGGAAGTTAAATAAAAAGTCATGGAAACCCTGCTGGTTGGATTATCAGGATTCTCTGTTTATACAGCCTATGGGGTTTCCAACTTATAGGCCCACTGTGACATCTGTCCCAACCAGATATATTACTTCTGTTATAGTGTTATGAGTAGTAAACGAGCACAGAGGTAGTACTAAGGATACCAGATATGGGTAGATATATTACAGCAGGTATGACAAGATGATATGGCATTTGTATTTTAAGGAAAGAAGTAGTTTTATGAATTTTGTAACAGGTTGGACCTGAATGATGATCGATACTTGGATATCTAATATGAATAAGAGTTCAAAGTAACAAAAGTCCGACAGGTAGAGATGTAATGCATAATTATCAATATGATCAATAAGAAGAGTAAACTGGCCGCCAGAATGAGTTGTATGTCCTGGCTGTTAAGAGAGCTTGAATCTCATGTCTAATAATTAGGACCACCAAGGTTGGTTTATATACTTAAGCGGCCACTCCACCCATTTTCAATTGATTTCGGGTTAGATGCTCTAACAGAGTATCAAAACTGGACCCTCAGTAGTTAGTGGGCCATGTCTCTTACCCATTTGAATTTTCTGGCATGTATAGTTATTTGTTTGTTTATTGACCCCGCGTTCATGCCAGGGTCTCACGTAAGGGAGGGTATTAATAGAGTTTATATCCCCTATCGAATAACTAACTAGGGCCACTAAGGTTGGTTTATATACTTGAAGGACCACTCCACCTCTTTCCAATTGGTTTTGAGTTAGATGCTCTAACATTAGCACTCCCAACAGCGTGCAGAATTCAACTTCCGAATGGAGCTTGAGTGCAAAAGTACACAAAGTGTAATAGAGGAACCTATTTGAACAACAGTTTATTTTGATATTTGAGTTCTTTCATGTGTTCACCCCAACTCTCGTCACTTAACTTTGAATTGCAATGTTACTCACAAAGGACACAAAATAAAAATAATAAAAGTTTTGTGGTACAATGGAGGCATAAAAATGATAGTAAAACCTTCAAAGTACATCTTTGCCTAGTCAACCCCATAAAAAGATGAAGAAAAGGTAATGCATCCATACCTGCTGCCAGCACTTTACCATCTCACATGCAAGCCTACGTTTTACTGCAAGTGTGGCCTTGGTACTATCAATTGCAAGTCCAAGTTGGATCTCAACACCCTGGTCAGACATTGGAAAGTACATTAAAGAAGACTAGAAAATGCACTTCCACTATATGCTCTAACATAGAGCCCAACAATTGTCCTCTTGTAGGAATTATGGATGTATGTGCTACCCAACCTGATCCTACTATTTAAACACTAAGATGGGATGTTGAAAAAATATAAAAGTTAAAAAATTAGCCTAAGTAGATCATAAATAAATGACTAAATGAAAAACAACCAGACAAAGACTCGATGACTTAACCAAATCATGAGAGCTGAAAATAGGAACAAGAACAAACTTTGCATGGCTGGCCTGGCGTGATCAGTAAGATTACATTTACAGCACATTTTCTGAGACCAGGCCTAAATGCTTGACACAAAAAAGTTTTAATTGGAATCAAATTCCACAAGGGCTTGTTTGTACATAAGATCTTGCAAAAATTGGTTTCTAATACAGAGTGAAATGGCCAAGATTTCGGCTTCCATGCTGTTCTTCACCAATTTTTTTGCAAAAGGAAAATGACATCTTTGCCCTTCCAACACACATGGCAGGTTAGTTGACCAATGGGACACTACAAGAACCATACATCCAAGTTTCCAGACTCCAGTTTTTGGCACACATAGTCATGCGACTCATGCTGAAATACATCAAATATTAAAGGAAAAAAGTAGTTTACTGTGGATAAGTCAAAAGTACATTTTTGCATGATTCCACTACATTAATAAATGCACATTCTGCTCTATCAGGTATCTATGTGCATTTTAGACAAGCCTCTTCTCTAGCTTTTGTATTCCTAGCCATGTTGGGCAATTTTTTTCTAGTAATATTACTTGAGTTGGGTGATTAACCTATTGGATTAGATAGTATTCTTCAGAAACAAAATTGATATGCTGTCCTTTATATTGGTACTAACTATGTACAAGCAGCATAGAAATATAACCCAAGTGTATGGTTGTCCTCTAAAGAACTCGATAAAATAATCAAAATCAAGACAAATGAAACATGCACCACCTGAAGGCCTAAGAGTATAGCTTGGTCACTGAGATGTGTGCCAAATAAAACCCTTCCTCCCCCGACCTGAGATGCGCCTCAGAATGAACCATAAAATAGATTTAGAGATAGGAGAGTGACACACAACCAGAATATCCAGCAATCTAGACTTGCATACCCCATTCACATCAATTAACCAGGGCAGGTTTCATGTTGTCTAGGACAAGCAAATCACTAACACTGAAAGACATCTACTGTCTTAAACATTCTCAGCATGGCAATCGTTGTATATCACTTCTTTCTTCAACCAGAAGTTTAATTATCTGGCTCAAGCAACCTCGTGATCCAATCAAGCTTAATTTGATTCATGTTTTCTGGTACAAACTTGACAACAGTTCAGTCTATCACCCCACTTTAAAGCAAAGGATAGTCAAATCTTGAGCATACTGTGAAAATAAATTATGGAAGAGTATTTTTCTGACAACTGGATCAAGTAGACATCTGTTGGTACAAAATCTGAACAAACTAGAGGTAAACTCTACAACCAGTCAGGGAATGAGCTAGTACCTGCCCTAGTGCTTGAAGGCAGAGTGCTCTTAAAACTCCTTCAGCAAGGTCTACTGGTAAATCTCCCCTGATATCAGTGCAACGATCAAAAGAAAGAAACTTGCAAAGCATGAGAATACTTTGAATCATAAACAAGTCAGACTTCAGCGAAATTCAACTATATATAAACCTGAGTGCAGGGGGCAAATGTGGAAGAACATGTCGCACCGCACAATCAAGGTATCCGGCTGCCTTCAAGAAAATATCAATGGAAGCACGCCTGCTCTCTGTTGCACAAAATCAATGAAAATTCAAATAAGGGACAAAAAAAATACTCCTAGTGCAGAACCAGTACATTTAAGAAAGTAATGAAATGTACAAGGCCATATGTGGAATTTTGTTCATGAAAGAAGTTCATAAGTCAACCCGCAAAAGTTTATTTCCAATGGAAACAATACCCTACATTTCAAATACAAATAAAAGACAAATGTAAGCACAGATAACTCACCTGAGTATCATTTTCCAAACTCTCAAACAGATAAACAATCAATTCTCCAATGCATTAATGTCTATTCCTTACACCGGAACATGATCCAATTTTATGTAATTCCTCATTCCTTAATTTATATAGAAGTTAAAGGCTAGTTATCCAACATAAATGATGATATACATAAATAATGCTATCAACCATTTGGCATAAAATTTCCAGGATGAGTTAGTCACAGTTTCTAGTGGTAATATTCTAAATATCAATGGGGTACTATCCTTCTTCGTAGGAAAAAAGGGAAACATAATTCAATATGCAGTTCAAAGGTTAATCCAAAGTTTCCATTGCTTCCATAATTTCAATTGAATGCACTGTCACCCATCCAATCAAAACTTTTTTGTGTTTCATATTTTCTTCTGTTTAACATTTTGATGACAATAAATGATAAGCAACTGATATCCTTCCATGCCTACTCAATTGATCAAAATCTTATTAATCGTGGGCCTTTCGATGGCGCCAGTGGAGATGATTTTGTCAGCTGATTTTGCTTGAGAATTATTAGATTTGAGGTTTGTTAAATGGTAACTCTACCGGGTACAGTGGGTTTTCCAGTGTTTTGGATCAGCTTCAGTTTCAGTTTCAATTTGGTTTTGTCAAGCTTTCCTTCTCCTCGTGCCCAGTCCATGGGTTTTCTTGTCTACTGTACCTGTTTCAATGCAGTTTCAGTTTGGTTCTGTTTATTTTCTCTTGGTAAATTGTTTCTCTAGCTTCATGGTAGATGTTAAGTTAGTCCATTGGTTGGTAAGGATTTTACTAGGCTCCCCGCAACATCCGTCAAGCTTAATGACAGCAACTACATGTCATGGTCTCGATCTGTCAAAGTCTTTCTCATAGTAAAACATGACCTTGAATATTTGACAGATTAATATTAATCTTACGGGAACTCGGAATAATCTATGTCTGCAGAAACTGTCGAATAGATATGGCTTGCAGTTGATCTATTATTTGCAGGCGTAGAAGTGGAGCAGGGAGACAAGAGCATCAAAGAATACTACTTTGTTCTACAAAATATCATGAATACTCTTAATGCCAATTAGCCCTTCTAACCGAGAAGACCCAGCAAAAACAAATGAGTTAATGATTTCTCGATTTTTCTGCTGTTTAAAATTAGAACAACAAACATATTTGTGCTGAGACATTGACAAAAATAAGGAAATTCCATCATTTCCTGAAATTTTCTCATGTCTCTAACAGGCTTTTTCAAAAGGTAATGGGAGTAGAGTACCTGACAGCTCTGCCTTAGAAGTAATTCCCAAACATGGAGGTAAACATTTTCCCGCGATAGTGCTTCTGGTGATAACTTTTCCAGTGGTGGACGCAGAGGCCAAGGTGGTTGGCGAGGAGGTGGTTGAAAGCTAGTGGAAAGTCAAGGTGGCAAAGGATGTGGATCTGCGAACAGTACCCACTGGGGACTTATGAATATACCGTAGACCATTGTTGGAAACTTATGGCAAGCCTCCCTCATATGCTCGTAATGTCTTTTCATCGGATGATATATGTTTAGTACAGTAAAAAAGTGTGACTGAGTTTACATCTAAACTAGAACTTGTATCTATTTCCAAAGAAGAGTAAAACCGGTTATAAGCTGGCGCGAATCCTTTGACCTCTATTTCTACTGCTACAAAAACCCAATTAGAGAAAGTTTGCAGGAAGTAAAATGGAAGATTTTTCAAACTTTCAACGTATCTCTAGTAATTATTATGTCACTTTAGTTGATGAGATGCTCGCCTGTAGTTTCTGGTGTTTGCACTGTGAACCAAGTTCATCTCGTCGTCTTATATTTTCATGTTCCTAAATTTTCATTTAATTTTCTGTCTGTGAGCAAACTTCCTAAATCATTACATAGTTCAGAAATATCGTATCAGTATTTCTGTGCTTTTGAGGACCTCAGGATGAAGAAGAAGAAGATTGTGGAGGGTATGAAGACAATGGTCTTTATTAGTTCATAAATTGAGTCAGTCGAAATCCATAGACTCTGAGTCTTGTCAATTAAGAAAACATATTCGCAGTTCTTTTATGCCCAAAGTTTTTCAAATCTTTGCAATTGAAATTAAAACTGAGTTCGGTTTGAGTGTGTGTGTATGTGTTGTACAATCGTACATTACAAAGAAACATCTTTATGACCCAGGAAGCATAGATAGTTGTACTTAAGTCGAATTCCTTAACTATCACCAGGCCAGATACAGATTAGATTTGCGTGTGTATGTTGTATAATCGTCCATTACAAAAGAGACATTTTCTCAGTCTGATAGAATATTTACCTAAAGGTATTTCACTTTTCTTGGAAGGACTTTGATGACTTGAAAAATAGGAAACAAAATTCAGTTGCTCAAAACAGTGCTGGAGTAGAGTTTAGAGCCATGGTGCAGAATATACGTGAATTTGATATGGCAAAAAAACTTGTTAAATGAGAATGGATTTCCAGTGACCTTCCTTATGCAGTTGTTTCCTGATAATGATTTTGCTCTTCACTTTGCTTCAAATTCAGTTTTCCATGAGCAAATGATACACATTTAAGTTGATTGTCAGTTTTTTTCCGAAGATTAACTGAAGGAAAAAAAATCAACTCATTGATTTCTACACCAACTCTCTTCCTAGAGACGAAATTCATACTATCCATTCCAAGCTCGGATTTGATATATTTAGCCTAGCTTGAGGGAGGATTGTTAATGAGTACTACTAATACAAATAAATGGGTAATTGGGTCATTATAGTGTGTACCCAACCTCTATATTTATGCAGCATTATAAAGGAGTAGTATATTTTTGCCATATGGTCAATACAAAGGTCCAAATAGAAGAAGTTGAACAGCGGACAACAAATGGGAGTAGAAGATGCTTGGTTGAGAACCATCGTAGGAGCTCCAAAAAATATTTCAAGATCCTAGTTTACCCAATGTCAGATAGTTGCCAAGAAGCGCAAGCCAGAAACACAATTTGTGCCCCTACCACACCCTCGTAACTCCAAATAGCCAGATTCGTTGAAGTCCCGAGAATCCCATTTTGACTAGAAATCCCAGTTGGATCTTTCGATAATTTGTAAGAAGCTTTTTCTTTAATAAATTAGAAGACAAGAACAAAAGACGAAGAAAATAGCATTCTCTTTTCAGCCTATTATAAAGGGACACAGTCTATGTTCTTGATTCAATGAATGCCCAGAGAAAATTATGTTGCAGACCAGCTAAAAATAGAAAAATGAGTATTAAGGGGAGAGTAGAAGCATTTAAAACAAAAGCACTACACCAAAGTAAGCGAGATAGATTGAAATATCAATGGCATATCTAAGCATGATTTCTAACATTAGACATATAGTTTCAGTTATATCAAACACAAGGGAAATATAAAGTAACTAGCCATAAGGCACGATACAGTATAAAATTCGAGCACCCAAAAAATCGATCTCACTATATGAAATAATAATGTTTCTTTCCTACTATCCATACATGACCTCATCAATATATCAACACGTCTGAAATAAAAATTATATTGAATCAAAAAATTAAATGATTTAACTTGTTATAGGAATGAGTGATGTGATAGAAATGAGCTAAAAAATATACAAGGATAAGATTCAAACTCTTAACTCCCTTATTATATAGATTGGGGGGAATTTAGCCTTGATTAGCATCAAAAGTTATGTGAAGCGTGGGACTTTAAAGTTTGGGGGAGAAAAATTTTAGTGACGAAATAGGTCTTGTTTTATTTTATCGATTTCAATCTGCATAAACCTCATGAAAGTCTTGACATATCACAATTCGAATAAGATCTTGTTGACCCAATGCTTCATTAAGCATGATTTTGATGATAACAAACATCCTAATATGGACTAACGTGGGCATGAGTGTGTGGATGAAGTGTAGGTGTTCACCCAAAGAAGAAAAAGGAAAAACAGAGAAAAAAATGGGAAATTCAGACAAGTATCCCCCATACCGGACAATGCATCCGACATACCGGACAATGCATCCGAAAGCCATATCCACAAACCAAATACAGAAGAAATCAAGCAAAGGGGAAATACATCTAGAAGGCTAACAGTATGTCGATTAAAGCATCCGAAAAACTGTACCAGTATGCTGGAACGCCTATCCGGTATGTCAAAATCAAGGGCATGCAAGGTCAAAAGGATAGGCATATAGGTAGACTGCTTGGACATATCTGGTCTACACGAACAATGTGAACCAGCCTACCGGATGAGGAAACAGCAAATCTTACAAAACTTTCTGAAATTTGAAGAGGTGTGATGGGACAAAGGGCAAGAAGGAAGATAAGGGACATCCGGTTGACCAGATGGCTATCCAGTATTTCGACTGTGGCCATTTGGCCTGCAATGGCTACATCCGATATGCCAAATGAGCTTTCAAAAGTGACTTCAGAAGTTGATTCTCTGTGCCTACTCAATTATTTTTTTATTAAAGACACCCAAACTCATAGTTATTAGTATCAAACAAAAAAAAATGATACGAATCGTGTCTCTGTATTGTTTTAGTATACGATACATATCGTCTAAAACATACGTTACGCGAAAATAATTTTTCTTTGGTTTTTTTTTAATTTTTTAACCCCTAATTAGTGAAACAACGTCGTTTCGATGGATAGGATTTTTAAAAAAAATAAAAGTACCATTTTTCTCTAGTCAACGAGGACCAGAAGTTGTCCACCGAAGAGTCAAAGATAGCAAAGAAGAACAACCTCAGTCTTTTTCCTCGCAAAGAAATCTTCCTTTCTAGTTTATTGTCCTTCATCGCAAAAAAGTCTTTAGTCTTCTTCTTGATCCTCTGGATTTGAGAAGAGTTTAATTGAATGTTTAGGCATTTTCCCTAGCCGAAACCCTAGGCTTTTTTTCTTCTTCTTCTTCCTCTAGTTTATCCCTAGTGAAGAGTTCGACTATAATTGTTGACCCAAACAAAGTCTGTTTCTTCCTTAGTCTTTGCATTTTGAAATTAGTGAACTATATTGAGAACTTGAATAGTTGGTAGAATATTAATAAAATACAATGTTATTATGAGCATAATTGTCAAATCGCGATTAGCATCGTGAATCAGAATCCTAAATTTAAGAATCATGAATCGTATTAAATTGTGAATAGTAAGATTCGACAAAAAATTTGAACAAAAATAAAAAATAATACTATATATGTAAAATAGACAAAATATTGAATATTAAACATTATTACATTCTAAAAATAATCAATTGACATAATCACGTCGTCTAAATGAAAAGACGCTAGCCTATTATTTCATTTTCATCTTTTGTTGCGTCTAAAAAAATTTATTAAAAAATCATGGCCATTGAAGCACCACAATAATGACACCCAGTAAAGATTAGGTTAGAAATAAGAATGAAAAAAGAACAAATAAGAAAATTGATTAGGAGAAAATATACAAGCCAACATTTTAAAATAAAAAATTAGAACCTAATAAACTACCCATGAAAGAATTGAGAACAAAAATCAACTGATGATGCGAAAGCGTTAGCCATAACCTTTAACTTTAGACAACGCAAGGCGAGTTTTAGACGATGTTAGAGAGAGAGAACAAGCAAAGAGACTGAGTTTTTATTAGGACGTGAATTTCTCTACAAATAAAACGACATCGTTTTACAGTTTAGCAGGCAAAACGATGTCAATTTGTAAAAAATTTGGGTTTTAAAAAAAAGTGACTGAATCGTGCAATTCATACAATATGAATCGAATCGTACGATTTATATGCGATTCAACTCTAAAAACGATTCTCATATAAAATACGAATCATTTTGTACTTGTATCGAACCGAATCGTACAAATTAAATCATGAATCATAGGATTTTGATAACTATGATTATGAGTATGACTTTTTTGTAAAGGTACATATATTTTATTGATAATTATTTAAAATTACACATATCTTATGATACGCAATACAATACACTATTTTTTAAAAACGATACGCCTTTCGATTCGCGATTTGACTATTATGTCCAAACTATAAATAGGGTATTATGAGCTTTCAAGGACAAACTTTGAGACCTTGACTTTGAAGGAGAAAACAAAGTCTTTTGTCTTTTGTCTTTTGTCTTCATCTTATAAAGAATATTGAAAAAGCTTTGATTGCCTCCATTTCTCTCTAGTGCTTTGAGCTTTGATTGTATTGAGAGGGAAAAGGATCTAGCAAAACAAAGACACTTTGTTTTCCTCTTGAAATGAGCAAAGAAAGAGTTCTATCTTTGTATTAAGAAGATTGTAAAGGATTTTGACTCTCACCCATTGAAGAGATTCAAGAAAGTAAAAAAAAATTCCAAAGGGAGGAAGAAGAAAGGACGTAGGTCAAGTGTGGTGGGGGCTAAACCTCTAGATATCTTGTGTTTGTTCTTCTCCTTCTCACTCTTATACATATTGATTGTTCACATTCACACACATTGCATATATATTGTTCACACATCTACATCTAGAGAAAGCAATTTTATAAATAGTAAAATTGACTTTTAATTAAGTCATATTAGAAAAAACCGAATTGAATCCCCCCCCCTTTCTTAGGTTGCTTTTTGGCCTACAGATCCCATTCTTAATATCCATTAACCCAACACGAAATCAAGCATAAAATAAAAAGCACAAAGTAAATATGGCGAAATCCAAAGAGTTTGAGCCCAGGACCTTCAAAGATCTTTGTGCCACCTATAAGAAAAGTACATTGTTTCTATTATTGTTAGTTATGCTTTATTTTTGGCTTGAGGGTATTCTTGTACTTTGTGCTTATATATATACAAGTTGGGGTATAATTGTGTAACCTAATACTCACCACTTAATAGTCATTTTTCTCTTCTCCTTTTCTCGTTCTTCTCCCAACCCTAAAACTTTATATTGTAATTTGTTATCAGAGCATCGATCATAATCTAATGCCTAAATGTCTTCAGAGTGATTCGAAATTTGTCTAACAGAATAACAGTACATTGTCATATTTTTTCAAGCTGAAGTTAACATTTGACGGGAAACACATGATCAAATTCGTCCTTATTTTATAAGATTTAGGATTATTTTTCCATAATTTTATGAAGCCTTGGATATGTTTCTCAAAGACATGCTTGGTTTGGTATGTTTCTCAAAGACATGCTTAAATTTGGGTATAAATAAATACATGTTGATCATACTATGTTCATCAAATAGGCTAATGATAAATAACTATTTTGATTGCATATGTGGATGACATAGTAATAACTTGGAATGATGTACAGAAAGCCACCAAACTTAAAGCCCAGTTAGCTAATGAGTTTAAAATCAAAGACTTGCGTCCAATGAGATACTTTCTTGAGATAAATGCATTTTTCTCTCCTAGAGAAAGTATGTGTTTGACCTTCTTGAAGAAACAAGCATATTGGGATGTAGAGCTACAGATTCTCCCATTGAAGCAAACAATCAATTGAGCAATGGGGCTAGTGATGTAGTTGATAAGGAGATAACAGAGATTAGTGAGGAGACTAATATATCTCTCTTATACTCGTCTAGATATTGCTTATACAATGGTTGTTGTTAATCAATCCACGCATGATCCTCGAACTGCTCATCATGAAGCAGGTTATTGTATTTTGAAGTATCTATAGTCAGGTCCATGAAAAGGGATACTATTCTCCAAACATAATCACTTGAAGTTAGAAGCATTAATGAAAGAGACCAGGCAAGTTCAGTGGATGACTGACAATCTACTTCAACCTATTGCAACTTGATAGGAGAAAACCTTAGTCACTTGGCGAAGCAAAAAATAAGTAGTAGTAGCCAAGTCTAGTGCTAAGGCTGAATACAGAGCAATGACTCACGAAACTTGTGAGCTTATGTGGCTTCAAAAATTACTGTGAGAGCTAGGAATTGATGATGATAGACCTATGAAACTATACTATGACAATACGGGGGTTATCAATATTGTTCATAATCCAGTTTAACATGATAAAATCAAACATGTTGAAATTGACCGACATTTTATCAAAAGAAAGTTGAACAAGGTGATTTGCATGCCTTTTATAAATCAGAGCACCAATTGGTCGATGTTTTCACCAAGGGTTTTAGTAGCAAGATTTTTCATCCTATTGTTTACGAGTTGACCATGAGAAATATATATGCACCAACTTGAGATAGAATGTTATTGTTAGTTATGCTTTATTTTTAGCTTGAGGGTATCCTTGTACTTTATTTTTATATATATTAAGTCGGTGTGTAGTTGTGTGACCTAATACACACTACTCTTCAAAGTCGTTTCTCTCTTCTCATTTTTTGTTGCTTCCCCCAACCCTAAGACTTTATATTCCAAATATTTCCATTCAAATTACAATTGCAAGATTTTAGAGTGTAGACATCTTTCCATCAAATCTATTGATTTCAAGTAGGCATGTCAATGAATCAAATTTTGATCCGAATCTGATTCGAACCCAAATCTAATTATTCGGATATGGATTGATACTATTTACCAATTATCCAAATTGAATCTGAATCTAATATTTTATATTTCACGTATTCATGTTTGAATATAACCATATTCGATCCGATTATGATCTGATAAAAATATTTATATATTTTTGTATAAATATTAAAGAAATTAATTGATTATTTGAAGAAATTTTGTTAAAATTTTTTTAAATCAAGTTATTCGGAACGAATTTTTGAATTGAAAAAATCTGTTAGATTATCAGATTCTGATCAGACTTTCAAATTCAAATTCAAATCAGTTAAATCGATCCTGACCTGACCTGTTGAGTGACATAATTTCAAGCTACATTGCCATTTGAAAATT
The DNA here is from genome assembly GCA_963454935.2 of Ilex paraguariensis. Taxonomy (NCBI): domain Eukaryota; kingdom Viridiplantae; phylum Streptophyta; class Magnoliopsida; order Aquifoliales; family Aquifoliaceae; genus Ilex; species Ilex paraguariensis. The sequence goes on along the minus strand of CAUOFW020005170.1, from coordinate 402,948 downwards.
TATATCTCTATTTATTTGTGAATGTACTTTGGCAAGGCATTTGGTGTGGTTTGCTCATATAATTTCTATTCAGATAAATTCAATCAAAATATTAGCCGATATTGATATGAGTTGGCCGAGTTATATCCAACTCAGCACCTTCTGAGTCGATACCGTTACACATTATATATAAACCCCTAATCTCGGCCGAGTCGTCCGAGTTGTCTCCTAGTAAATCTCGAGTCGCTTAGTTACCGTCACCAAGTCAACCGATACAGTTTTGTGACAACGCAATATGACCTGAACTCTCATCATGTTCAACATATTTTGTTAGGTTGTATCGCCAAATACCACGACGCGACCGATGTTTCTCAGAGTCCTCCGAGTCGATGACCAATACAGTAACCTTAAACTAGGGGCATAATCCTCCATATAATGTGATTATTTGAAACCAAAGTGTCTTAATTGTTTCATTGTTAAGTAATTTCCTACTTACATTAGTACTGTAAGTTTGCCTGTCCAACCCATTTATTAGTGCAACAAAAGAGCACTGCTGCCAAGCATAGTTATCAAATCGTGTATCGGAAGGCGTATCGTAAGATACAAATATTGTATCGTATCGTGTATCGTATCGTGTATCGTAAGATACGATGCAATTTTAAATAAATAATAAAAAAATATATATACCTTTGAAAAAAAGTCATACACTCATAAAAAATATAGCATTTCATTAATACTCCACCAACTATTCAAGTTATCAACATAATCCACTACTATTATAATGCAAAGTTCACAACCATAGTTCACTAATTCAAACTTTAAACACCAAAGAGACTTCTAATCCAAATTTCTAACATCCATTTTGAACTCAATCTTCAATTTCAATTGAAAATGCATCATCATCATCATCATTGTGATCGGATGCCAACAAGTCTTCACTTCCTTTATCATCTTCAACTTCTTGTATTTGTTCATCCTCATCCTCATCCTCATCCTCATCCTCAAGTTGAACTATTTGCTTTCCTTTTTTCTTGCTTAAAGTAAGATTTCTAGGCCCTACAAAGCAACCAATACAAAATATAAAAAAAATAAAATTCAAAGTAATGGAGAAGAAGAAAAAACAACCACTACATTTTAATTACCTCTCTTTCTCTTTTTGCTAGTCCCTTCTTGAACCTCAAAACATTCACCAACATTCATCCAAGTAGTGTCCTCAGGAAGGAGTGCATCTTCTTTTTCAGTGATCCACTCATCATCAGATTCCATATCTGAGAGAGAAATAGGATCATAGGAATCACCCTCTAGTATTCTCTTTTGGTGTCTTGCCTCCAATCGAAGATTGTACTTCACAAACACAAGTGCACTTAATCTTTGTTGCTCTAATCGATTTCTCCTCTTAGAGTGCACCTGGTCAAATGTACTCCAATTCCTCTCACATCCAGTGGCACTACAAGTCAAGCTAAGGACGCGGATAGCAAGTTGTTGCAACTCTAGACAACATCCTCCAAATGATTCCCACCACAAGGCTATAAAAAATTACAATAGAATACTCTATTAACTAACTTAAGCAGTTGCATTCAAATAACCAACTTAAGTTAAGTTACCACTAACCAGGTTGTTTCTTCTTCCTCATTTGGATTGCCATGTCCATTCCAAACATCAAATCAGCATTATAAAAGATATCTAATTGTTTATCAACTTTTTCTCTCATAATAGGACTTGGGCACATTCTCTGAATAGTCTGATATAGTCCCATCTTTATCTCATAGTCCGCACTACCGGTGTAATAAAACCTGAAATAATTATTTTGATTTACAATGATCATTGATTAGCATACAATATATAGATATAAAATGATATAAAAATTGAGAAAATTAAGTCTTACGCGGGATTGAGATAATAGGCAGCTGCATGAAGAGGTCTGTGTAATTGCATGTTCCATCTAGTGTCAACAATAGTCCATATGGGCTCATAGTGCTTCTTCACATTACGAAAATTCTTTTGGATTTGTTCCTTTGCCTTGTCCATTGCCTCATAAATATACCCCATGGCAGGCTTTAGATCCCCATCTACAAGCCTCAACACCTTCACCAATGGCAACACACACTTCAAGCAATACTTGATTGATCCCCAAAAATTTTGGTCAGCTAGTATAATATCCATCACTTTTACACCATCTCCCTTCTTACAATATTGACTTCTCTGCCATTCCTCAGAAGCAAACATTGCTCTAAGCCCAATTTTATTTTCAAATAAACTCCTCAAAGTTAAATATGAGGTGGCAAATCTGGTCACACAAGCTCTCACCAAATCCCTTTTCTTTGTATACTTTCTCATAAGATTTAACACCCAAGAATGTCTATAAATGTAAACTGTGATTTTCCTTGCCTTTGACATTATATCCTTGTGCAGAGGAAGGTCCCCAATATCCGTCAAAATGAGATCTAGACAATGTGCACCGCAAGGAGACCAAAACAACTTTTTCCTCTTTTCCATTAACAACTCCCCAGCTTTTACATAAGCCGATGCACTATCAGTTACAACCTGAACAACATTATCCTCACCAATCTCTTCTACCATTGAATCTAAAAGCTCAAAAAGATTATCCGCATTCTTACAAATACCTGAAGTATCAATACTTTTAAGAAACACACTTCCTCTAGGACTATTCACTAAAAAATTAGTGATAGAGCGATGTTTCCCATCAGTCCATCCATCAGACATAAGAGTACAACCCGTCCTTCTCCACTCTGCTTTATAATTTTCCATCAACCCACCATTAATCAAATTTGTTTCTTTTTTCAAAAAAGAACATCTCACCTCATGATACGATGGAGGTTTCAATCCCTTACCAAACGATGCAACAGATTCTAACATTCTTACAAAATATGGATCCTTTACCAAATTAAAAGGAAGGGCATTAGCATAAAAACATCTACAAATATCCAAGCATACATCTTCCCTACCCTTTTTCTTCAACATAGTATTCAAAGTAATTGTGGTGGTTGGCTGTATTTTATCAGCAGTAGTACTACCCACACTGCCACTACTTTTCGAATCCACAAGACTCATATCTTTGCTAATTGCCCTATCATCCAATAATTGCTTAAAAAATTCAGTTACTTCCTCAGGGCAATGCTTACACGCTGCTACATCTTTGCGATTACTTGCCAAATGATTTTTCATTCTTGAAATGCCTCCCCAATAGACATTTGCACAATGAATGCATTTCAATTTCAACCTTGATCCTTCTACTTTGTCACAATGTTCCCATGTGGGATCATTAGCAAGTTTTTTAGTCATTTCTATATGAAAATTGGATGCAGGTGATGCCACTGTTGCACAAAATTAAAATTAATCAAGATTCAGAAATTTTTATACAAAAAAATTTATATACATTTGGCTTTGTAAATAAATTAATATCATTACATACTGCACAGGACCAACGATCAATGGAGACTGGGAAGAAGAAGAAAAAGGAGTACCTGGAGAAGGAAGAAGGCAGCGATCAACACCCACAGTCGGAGACAAGCAATCACCCACAGCGAGCAATCACCCACAGCAATCACCCACAGCGAGCAATCACCCACAGCAATCACCCACAAGCAATCACCCACAGACCGGCAATCACCCACAGACCGGCAATCACCCACCGACAGTTGGAGACCACCCACAATCGATCACCACCCAGACTCGAAGACCACCCACAGTCGAAGACCACCCACCCAGTCGGAGACCAGTCGAACACAGTCGAAGACCACCCACAGTCGAAGACCACCCACCCAGTCGGAGACCAGTCGAAGACCACCCACAGTCGAAGACCACCCACCCAGTCGGAGACCAGTCGAACACAGTCGAAGACCAGTCGGAGACCAGTCGAAGACCACCCACAGCGATCACCACCTACAAGTCGAAGACTTCCCACAGTCGATCATCACCCACCCACACACGTCGGTCGACGGCTGAAGAGAAACGACAGTCATCGGTCGATGGCTGAGAGAAACCAGACGTCGATGGCTGAAATGTGTGATATATGTGAGAAATGTGTGATTTTTTTTTTGTAACCCTAACCACTGAAACGACGTCGTTTCAGTGGTTATAGGGAATTGAAAAAAAAAAAATAAAAACACACCACAAACGACGTCGTTTTAAAAAAAAAAAAAAAAAAAAAAAAAAAAAAAAAAATTTTGCACGTATCGTGCGTTTCGTACCGATACGTATCGTATCGTAAAAACGTATCGTGTATCGGACGATACAACGCAAAAACGATACATAACACCGATACGTATCGTTTTAGGGCTGTATCGTAACGTATCGTACGATACGTATCGTGTATCGTACGATACTAACAACTTTGCTGCCAAGCATAAGAACTTTGCATACGGTAGGACAAATACTATATGCAAAAAGACCTGAAGGTTAGATTTGTCAGTTAACTGTCACGGTAAACCCCATTACAATGAGTTATGGTCTTCAACTACATGTTTGTCCTTAGAACATCCGCACATGTAAAATTTATTTCAATGCAATCAAACCTTATTCATGTTTTTAACTTTATCCATACCTTGCACACTTTATAAGCTCCTAAGGAATTTCAGTTGGCAATGGCATCATCCGTAACTAGTACCACATCTGATTTATAAATGCCCAATTGCCCATCCCTGACCTCAAGTAGTACCATGTTAAATACCAAGTAATGCATTAATTAAAGCTGTTGATACTCCAATACACTATCACAACAGGCCAAATGAGAACCATAATGATAAACTTATCCACATGATGTTCTCTATATATAAAACCTATGGAGATTGTACGAACGGATCAGACAAGCATTAAAAATATAAAAGCATTTTCTTTTTTGTTTGTGGCATATGTGAAACAGATATATGAGGTTTTCATTTGAATGAACACAAAGATACCCACCTTCTGATACTTTTGGCTGATAACCATCAGCGGATGTTCTTGGAAGGAGCAGTAAGTTAGCTTGTGAGAGTGATAGCACTGCCATCAAGTGCAAAGTTGACAATACCTCGAACCAAGCATTAAACATTGCAGTTTCCTATAAGATAGTTGTTTATAGTGAGGACAGAATTTTTCTAAACGGAAAATAAAGTAATCCAAACAAAAAGTTACATGAGATAATCTGGTCTCACCTCTGCATCATCCTCCTGATTAACCCAAACAAACTGTACTTTGTGCTGTAAAGGGCTTCCTGCAGAACAAAGACAGGCAACAACATGAATAATATCTAAGGAGAGCATGTACGCCTATAGGAGTGGCACGTGCACATGCTTTACCATTTTTAACTAATCCCAGAAGAACTGGTAAATAATCCTCAAGAGCCTGTAGAAGATCAGCCAATGTTGAACCTCCTTCACACAACATGTGATAATCAATATCAGCCCGTATCACTGACAATCAAAGCAAACATTAGACATCCTTAAAACTAACCATGCTGAGTAGCAGTTTTTCTCCTTGTTCTTGTAATTGTCGGAGCTTCTTGGCCGGCCATTACAACTATTCGGGTCCTAAGAGCAGAAAGTCGTTCTGCTAAACTTTTAGACAACTGATCGCCAAGTGACTGCGAGAAATCCACAGGCTTAGGAATTCGTAAGCCAGGAACAAAGACAGACACTTCTCCAATGTTTCCTGGTTGCCTTCTGTTCCCACCGGAGTCCTTTGGCGTCGATACCAGGCATCCCATCTCCTTAGACTTCCTATATCTGTGAGCCTAAGTTATCTGAACTCAACTGCCTTTGGTAGATTGACACTATACACAATGGCACTGTAATGAATCAGAAGAGCAGGAACAGGGGAAAAAAATAAATGTACCTGTATATTTGATAAGCAGAGTCAATGACCATATACAGGTGAAAAAACAATGTGTTATTGAAAATAATGAAATAATAGTTCTGAAGGATGTAGATGATGATCACAGGGAAAGTTGACAATATAGAAGTAAACATGTCATAAAGAGGCAAACACAATAAATGAACAACCAACAAAGCAGTTGGCCACTCACGAGCACTGCCTAAGAGATTGTTATCAGAACCATCTCTCTCTCTCTCTCTCTCTCTCTCCCTTTCTCTCTCTCTCTCTGGTGCGTGTTCCTATTATACAAACAGAGCACACCTTCTGTATTGGAGTAATAATTATTTGATGATGAATCTGCTTCCCTTTGCCTTTACCTTTACCAGACGAAGATCAACTGATTTGTCAAAATTTCCAGTAGTTTCTGCATAAATAAGAACATTGAAACTGCAAGAAGGGAAAACAAAAAGAAAAAGAAGGAAGTTTAAGAAAAGAAAAAAAATACATATCACAAGAAAGGTATGAGAATCGCCAGGTGCTCCTTATTTCAATGCATCCTTTCAGTATTCAAATTAAATGGACTACCAAAGAAGAGAATAGTTCCCAACAAGAGCATAGATAAAAGCGTCTAACATAAGGGTTTTTATTTTTCAGTTAAAAATAGAACTTTTGAATTCACGTAAAAGATTCCACAAACGTAAATGATCAAGCAGAGAAAGAAGAAAAGCGAAGTTACTAAATGATTTTGCCTTCCTGAATTTGAATTACAAGCTATCAAATACTATAACTGGACCCACAGTCACAAACCACAAAATAACAGCAGTAGTCAAAGGGGGTTCCCAACTGGGTTACCCAGTGGAGGAGCAGCAGGAACTAAACTAAACTAGGTCAGAGAATGCGAATTCAAATGAGACCCACATTAAACTCAGCGCACAAATCACTCCGAATTATCCACATGTATTTCCAAAGAAACATCAAGTGATATCCTGTATGCAAATTGACGCACGAAAATGAATTGAGTCGATATATGGTTTGTTGAAAAAAAAAAAAAGAGGACCGAATCTTTCCATCAACAAAACAAAAGAAGCCAATGAATTCAATTACTTTCCAAAACATACGTACTGTTTGAATCGGTATTCAATTCACTAATCTGTCACCAGCTGATAGCTGAGTCCGAGATTATATAATCTCCCTCAGCAGAATTTCAATCTGTAAGGACAGAGAAACAAGAGAGGAGAGAAAGCGGCTTAGAAGGTTCAACCTTCAACGTACTGTAGAAAATTGTATTTGCTGATACCTAGTCGTAGTGGTAAGTAAAACATACGAAATGCAAACAGAGACAGATATACGTGAGAGCGAGAGAGAGAGAGACGGGTTCTTTGTTTTGTTTTTTTGTACTTTTTTTTGTAATTGGGTAGACTTAGTAGCCGCTCTTTGCTTCAATGAAGTATATATACACGACACCGTAAACTACTAGTAAGTTAAAACAGCAGTAGCGTTTAAATGGCGCCGAATGAGTCCTTTTTAAAGTATGCATCCATCAACCTCCAACTCTACAGTACTTCTTCTTTGGAAAGCGAATTTGATTGAGATTTTGGGATTTTGATTACATCGGTAAGAACAGCAGCTTTCTTTCTTTCTCTCTCCCTCTCCAAACATTTCAAAAATAAAGCAATAGCAAATTAACATTTAAATTAAAATTTTGATTTGATACAAAAAATTTCAATAAACAAACTCAAATTTAAAAAAAGAGAAACTCAAATTTAAATGCTAATAAACTCAAATTTAAAAAATAATAAATATGACAATTAGATCTTTAAAAGAGTGTAAAATCTTACTGTAAAGATTTGAATCTCTCTTGATTTGAATAAAAAAATGAGTTTCCCTTGATAAGGAATAAATTTAAGTCAAAATTTGAAATAAATTTTTTAAACTTTTTTACTCAAATTTAAATTTGAATCTAAATTTAAGTAATGTTGGAGATGTTAAGAGAATTGGAGTTCAAACTAAATTTAACTTTATATCGTTCATGTTTATCGAAGTTCTAAAGTGAATAATCGAATTTGATCAAACTAATCTCACGTAGCTCGTTAGACCCGACTTGGCTCCCTAAAGATAACTTGCATGTACCCACACGTGTGGTTGAAGGTTTCCATTTTTTATGTTCTCTCTCTTTTTCTTCTCATTTTTTTTCTTCTCCCATTACCTATTCTTTCATTTCTCCCAATTTTTTGTCCTCTCTCTTTCTTTTCTACAGTGAGACGCATCAAACATTTAGCCTTCTTCGTTGTCTCTTCTCTGCGCTATCTAAGAGGATATGATATTATACTTGTGTAGTAAATAACATTTAAGAGTAAGAAAATATATTAAAAACCCATGACCTATATGGTGGAACTCAAAATGAGAAAAAAAAAATCCAAAGATAAAATATGAAACGACACCACTTGGAATATAAGATGAAAATCAATATAACTTGAGATGCGAGAGCAAGATGTATTGATGAGCCCGAATTTGAATGGGTCAAGCCCAATTTAAATAAACCAGGAAGGCCCAATCGGAGCTGAGTCGACCCGTTATGAGGGAATTCAAAAAGGCATCAAGAGGCCAACGTCCAAGAGGCCAGCGCCCAAGATACCAACACCTAAGAGGCCAACACCCAAGAGGTTAGCATCCAAGAGGCCAGCGCTTAAGAGGCCAATGCCCAAGAGGCCTGTGCCCAAAAGGCCAACGTCCAAGAGACCAGCGCCCAAGAAGCCAACGCCCAAAGCACTTGGAGCGCCACCGGAGGGGTCACCCAAGCTAGGCGTCGCCCAAGGCTGCCCCCTGGTCCTCCTACGTCTTCTTCACTCCAATGCAAGTCCAGTCCACTCCAACTCAACGTCCTGGCTCAGGATCAAGCTCAATCGAACTCAGGGTTTTCATCTGATTGAATAAGAGCATGAGGGAGAGAATGTTGGGATGGAGATTTAAACTTACCATGATTTCTCACTAACCAAAATGGTGGAAAGACCTCTCACTCACGTCACCGCCTTACCCTAACTATATAATGTACGTCCACTCAACATTGAGGGCACGCTTCTGAAACCCCTACACACCTTGTTCTCTCTCTCTCTCCCCCTCTAAACACTATAATACTCCTGGAGAACACTCTCTCCGACGACTTCATTCATTAAGAAAAGACTACAAGCCACCGTTGCCATTCCCGAGAGTGGAATAGGTAACCTAGACCGAACCATTATAATTCTTTATGTTGATTGCCTATTTACCACTTTTGCTCTTGATTGTCATTGATTACTTGTTAATTGCTCATTAATTACACTCGTTCATATTCTTGACTGTTGATTTTGCACAACACCGATTTGTGCATCATCATGTATCAGCACAACATCATTGGTGTTCTTGGAAAGTATGGAATTCATAATCGTGTTAATTGAAAAGTATGAAACTCATAATCGTGTAAAGCAGAAGAGATATCTTGTAAAGTATGAAAATTCATAATCGTGTTAATTGAAGTTATTATGAGTAGAAAGGATGTAAAAAATAAGGGAATGTCTTAAAAGATAAGAAAAATACAAATTTGAATAGGACACTTACTAACCGGATATGTATTCACTTAGGTAATGCATTAAGAATTAATGGTCTCCGAGTTTGGTTTCATATGTGTTACACTTGAATTGACCAAAGTTGCAATATATGAACATGTGTGAGTGAAATTGAACTAAATGAGAGAACATTGCTCTAAGCTACATGAAAATTGAGTTCTATATTTGTTAATATATCTTAGAGTAATGTATCAGATGATGAAATAAGGATGGATATGCTTTGATGAAAACATGTGTGATTTTCATAGTTGATGACTTTATGCATTTATTGTTAAATTGAAAATTGCATTACATTTTGTTATCTGTATTTCATATGTGCATGTGTTGTTAGTTGCATTTAATCATGTACATACAATCATGCATGTTTTGGAGGCCTATTGAGTTGATAGGAGGATTAGAGAAGGAGGAGGAGTGGCCCGTTGGTGAGTTGATAACTGATCTATTAATTGGACATCCATGCTTTAGGGCCCTGAAGAGCAAGTGATCAGAATTGAGACTTCCATTTTTAGTGTCTTTTCCTTCTAACAAGAGCCAAACCTCTTCATAACCATGTCCATCACGTAATCTTAAGAGAATAAGAAGAAGAAACTAGCCTCTTTAATAAGAAGGACAAAGACTAGGAATGATATTTGATGTTCTCCATTAGCACTTGGACATAGTTACATGTCCAAACCTATGACATGTGTAGCATTGGAGACTTTGCCTTTCTTCTCAACCTCGTGTTGAGAAGTTTTTTCCCCACTTTCTTTTCCCTTTCTAGGAGACTTAGGTCTACTTGGAATTTCTTGACTTAAAGACTTGACACCATTAGCCTTAAAGTAATTTTGAATTCTCGTACAAGATAGACTATGTCCTCCTCTCCTAAATAGGGGAACTTATATTTACCCTCTTCTTCAATTTTTTAATTCAAAACTACACCCTTCACTTTCTTGGTTGGAAGAGGGTTCATCTTGAAAGTCAAAATGAACCCAACTAGGTCTACAACCAACACTAAAACGATATTGACTCTAGTCTCTAACAAGGTCACCTTAACATGAAATATCTCCGACAGAAATCTCAAGATTTTTCACTTGATGGCGGCATCGTCGAATTTGGTACCTAATACAAACGAAGAATTCACAATATCGCATAACTTAACATAAAAATTGCTAAGTGTTTCTTTCTCTTAAATCCTCAAAGTTTTGAACTGAGAGATGTACCTTTGTAAATGGGACATTTTGACCATTATAGTTCCTTTCTGAGATACCACAAGAAAGACCCATGCTTCCTTGGAGGTCTCACAATTTACGATTCTTCGAAACTCGTTTGGTGTCATGACATTGAATATCACATTCAAGCCTTTAGAGTTCCTGATGAGTATAGAATATTGTATATCATGTATCTCTTTTGCACCCATATTGCTTGTTTTGTGGTGAAAATTGGGGAAAATGCTTACAAACTCACAATTAATGGAGATATGTGTGATTATAGGTAAAGAGCAGGTAAGGTCATACATAAATCCTCCCATCAAGTGCTCAAAGGCTATGGAAAAGAAGGAAAATCCTTAATGAATGGCTCAGGACCTCAAGGAACTAAGAAAATCCCAAAGTAGGACAAAATCTACCAGTAGAAGATCCAAAACCTACTGGTAGAAAATGCTACCAGAATTCTTCTACCTCAGCCATGCAAAAACCTACTAATAGAAAAACTTAGTGGAAAAAACCTACTAGTAGGTTTTCTTACATTCTACTGGTAGGTTTTGCCCAATTTTGCCAAAAACTTGCTCACACGACTGCACCTACTCTGGGGCCCACCTCTTTTTATCCAAACCATACCCTAGCATAATTGACACCCTATGATGCTCTCCTAACCCCTAAAGTTAGATTTCAAGTGAGAGATAGGAGGCAAGGAAGAGAGAGAAGAGGGGTGTTTGGGAAAGCATGGAAGGAGCATGTGTTGGCCTGTTTTTGCTTGTTCAAGTGTCCAACCTCTCCCCACTCATTGCAACTCAGTTCACACAAGCTAAGGGAAGGGGGATGGATGAAATTTACCAGGCTTACACCATTATTTAGATTTTACATGCTTTTAGAGAGAGAAGCTCCAAGGTTGAAGATGAAATTTTAGAGAGAGAAAGTTGAATTTTTGCATTTTCTTCACCATTTTCATTATAGTAAGCTTTATTTTACTTGTAATTTTTTCCTCTTTTACTCTAAACTCTTTTATTTAAGTTGTAATCAAGCTTAATTAAGTGTTCTAGAATATCCATTTCCACATTTGGATATTTTGTCTTCAATCTTTCTATTTTGGTATGAATGAATTTGCTCTTGTTGTTTAAACCCTTTCTTGTATTAATACAAGTTTCATGCTTCATTTCACTACTGTCTCTTTACCTTATGTTGGTTCTTGCTTTTAATATGAGTAACTAGACTTTTAGTTGGCTAATCCAAAGGAAAATTTCCTCTTGGGTATATGAAATCGACTCTCTTTCATTCTTCATCGTAGTATAAAGTATTTGGTTTGACTAGATCGAGTGCGGACGTGGTTGTGGGATCTTGACACGTCGTAGACTTGTCATGGGGTATACTTTTGTCCAACATAACCACATTAGTCTCTCACTTTCTATGAATCAATCAAACATTGAGACACCATTGGTTGAATGAATTGAGTCAATTTGACATTCCCATTGAAATGACCTCTATGGATTATCCAACCTTGCTTTCTTGCATACTTCTTAAAACAAAACTCACCAAAACACAAATTACAAGATTTTTCAATTTTCATTTCTTTCATAAAATCACCTTTCAAAAATATTTGACATTTCCTTCCCTAAGGAGACGACCTTGGAATACCCATTCTAAGTAAAACATTACATTTTAAGTCTCTTTACGCTAGGGGAGCACTTTTGCACACGCACAAACATATTTTTGGTTGCACACATAATTTTTCCCATTTCTTGCATTTAAACCCGAGGAAAAGTGACACTCACCAACTCGTATAAGCCATATACACACATTCCAAGTTCGTGTTCGAAGGTCGGGGAAAACTATTAAGTATTTTTGGTGCTGTTGTCGGGAAAGGCTAAGCGTCGAATTCTAAGGTAATTTAGGAGCAACGAAGGTAAGTCCTATGATTCTCATCACGGGCCGAGGTACGTTGCTCCTATGTACATGTTTGTGTATATTCTTTCTTTCAATTGTAAGTAGTGTTTTTGTATGTGGGGACATGACAATCAAAATAGACTAGTGAGATGTGCCATAGGACCAAATATGAATATAGACTAAGACTCACCCGAGGATGCTAGAGATAATTTTGGGGTTGATGGTGCCAATATTCAAAGGGGCGGGGGAATGCAAAACCCCTGAGTGTCAAGCCCCCGAATGCAATTCCCCCCTCCAAGATATGAAGAAAATAATCTCCCTATGGACCCTTTGGTGCGGTCAATGAGCGATTTTCTCCAACCAACTTCTTATGCATACTTCTACCCATGCAAGCACATGGCTTCTGACTTGATCTGAAATGTGTACACCCAAGTACAGGCAGTTAAGTTGTAGTAATAATTTAGTTAAGTTTGGAGTCGAATCCATAGGGAACTATTGTTGGTGTTTTGAAGTAAGTAGTGATAGAGACCATGTGATTGTAACCTTTGAGATTTGTAGTGATGATGTTTAGAGATTTTCCTAGGCCAAATATATAATTCTTTCCAAGACGATTTTCTAGACAAAACATAAGATAAATTCAAATATAAAAAGTCTCTCGTTAGTTCGAGGATTTGGACATGTAGTTAATCATCCGATTTATTATACTTGTGCTTGGTAACTCAATTAACCGCCGTGTCAACGGCAAGTTAATTGAAAGATAAATGTGGATTGTGAGAATTAAGAACATGGTTCCGATGCCTTTCTAGATGTTTATAAGAATTGTCTGTACTGAGACTCAACCCCTCTACAAATAAGTAAGTGTTTCTACAAGGCATCTAACCATGGTATTAATATTCCATTCTTTAAATGAAGCTCAATAATGGTGAAGATTGAAGGGTACTCATGAAGATCTAGCGGGGGTACTTGTCTTGAACCAATGAGTCTTTCTATGCAAGAGTTATCTGTGTTATAGAAAGTACTCATGATTATAAAAAGTACCTTAGCTTTGCTAGATGTAGTCAATCATTCAGTAAGCAAGTGAAATATAAAGCATTAAGTGTAATCGAAATGCACAGATATAACTTTCAGATGATTTATACGTGTCAATTACCTCTTACTAAAGATTGAATGAGAAACTACTCATTCTTCATGACTTTGGTTAAAGCTAAAAAAGTGAGTGATGCTCATCACTCTAAGTAGAGGAGTTATAAGATAAAACACACTACACAAGGAGCCGATCTTTGACAAAGAATGAGTGAATCACATTCCACCCTTCATTACTTTGGTAAAGCTCTAGAAAAGTGGGAGAGTTTCACTCCTTTAAGGGAAGAAAGAAGCTCAAGCAATGGAAATGAATGAAACTAATACTGAAAGTAGAAGAAAGCTACTCATTTTTGGAGGTTTTCCTCCTCAACCAAAAGATGATCTGATGAGTGAGTTTTATACCTATGAATTGAGTACTTTCGGATTGATAAATTTATAAGTTTTTAATTATTTTGTGTTCCTTTTTATTTGTTTTGTGTGTTTTGATGTTATTTGGTAGGAATCATCATTTGGAAGCAAACAAGATCATTTGGAAGGAAAAAAGGTCAATTTGGAGCCTAAGTGTTTAATTTTTGAAGGCTAAGCAACAAGGGATCTGAAGGCTTAAAAAAGGCCAGTGCTATTCCAGTGCCCCTACGCCCACATACTGTCCATTTAGCGCCTTTTTAGTGCCTAAGCACTTATGGTGGCTTTGGACACAAATTTTTACTTGTTTTGACCCGAAATTGAACCCTAATGATACATATATGCTATGGTTTGAGTTGGGAAGGGATATTCTGATTTTGGGGGCTGCTAACATTGGAAAAAGACCAAGGATTGATAGAAAATTGAAGACAGAGATCAAAGGAATTGAAGCAAAGAAAATCGGAATTGAAGGCTAGAGAGAAAGTGAAGATTACAACTAAGTTTTCATTCTTTTCTCTTACTTTTAGTTCTTAATTTTCTAAGATGTTGTTTAATTTGAGAATGATGTTTTTCAATTATATTATGAGCTAAATCTTTATTAAGATTGCAACGGAACCTAATGTCTAGTTAAATTGATCTATTCTCGTTTCTAGTTCTTATTGATCATGTATGAGTGATTTGTCATATTTTGTGTTTAATATATAATTGTGTGGCCAACAATTAATTTGATAACCTAGATGAAATTGGAAGATGAATTCTAGGATTAGATTTGAATATGATGACATGCGTCTGGTTAATTCTTCTTAGGATTGAATTGCTAGGTTTATGTATATGATATGAATATACCTATATGCTGTGTGTAACTTTTATGAAAATTTGAACTTAATGAATCTATTCCAACTTATTTTGCATAGAAATATAGTAACTAATTGGGATAGATAATTTTATCTAACTATCAGAAGGGATTTGATAAATAACTTTGAGTTCTCAGTTAACAACTTAGTTTGATCAATTAACTGGAAAGAGAGTTAGAAAGGTTTATACGAAGCATTATGAGAAGTTGTAATCTTAACTTCTTTTATCCGGTAAATTCAACCCTTGATTATTAAGTTTAGATTTAGTTTTAAAGTAGTGATTTATTAGTCAATTCTAATTGTTTTTAAAATTGAATTGATATAAAGTTAGTGCTTGGATATTATTAGCAATAATTCTCCATGGGAACGATACTTTACTTATCACTTTATTACTTGTTGATCGTGTATACTTGCACATAAATTGACAATATCAAATTCGGACAACAAGTTTTTGGCGCCGTTGCCAGAGAATTATTCTAGTAATTATTTCAATATTAATTTCAATCAATTTGATCTTAGTTTAAACTTATTTAATTTTCTGTTTTAATTGCTTTTGCAAGTACTTGTGAATTTTGTATGCGAACACGATCTATAGGTCAAGAGCTATTACCCTACGAAGACGAAATCGAAAGAAGGCTCCGAAACTTGTGAAAGCAGTGTCAAGAAGTTAATAATCAAGAAACTATGGCTGAAGAAGAATAGAAATCGCTAAGGGATTATGCTATGCCGCTTGTTACAAAAATAAAATCAAGCATTCAAAGGCCCGCAATTCAAGGAAATAGTTTTGAGATTAAGCCGGGTACCATCCAAATGATTCAAAATTTAGTACAGTTTGGGGGATTGCCTAACGACGATCCAAACGATCATTTGGTGAGTTTTCTAGAGATTTGTGACACGTTCGAATACAACAGGATTTCTAAAGATGTGATTAGACTCTGACTTTTTCCTTTCACACTTCGTGATAAGGTGAAGAGTTGGTTACATTCATTGCTACCGGGTTCTATTACAACATTGACAGATTTAGCTCAAAATTTCTTAGATAAATTCTTTCCACCAACCAAAACTGCAAGGATGAGGAACGATATCGCATCATTTGCATAGCATGATTCTGAGACTCTCTATGAAGCTTGAGAGTGATTCAAGGACTTACTCTGGAAATGCACTCACCATGGTATTCCTAAGTGGTTGCAAGTGTAGACGTTCTACAATGGGTTGTTTAGTGCTACCCGAACTAGTATCGATGTAGTTACAGGTGGGGCATTGATGGGAAAATTTTTTGATGAAGCTTATAAGTTATTGGAAACAATAGTCGCTAACAATTATCAGTGGCCCTCTGCAAGGATCAATTAGCCAAAGGTAGCAAGGATTTATGAAGTTGATGCGGTTACTGCATTGGCTGCACATGTTGCTACATTGAAAAAAAGATTGATGCTTTAGGGGTGCAACATGTTCAGAGTATGGCAGTTGTGTGTGAATTGTATGCTGGGAACCATTAGAGTGATCAATGTACAATTAATCTAGAGTCAGTACAATAATATTGGTAACCACAACAGGCAACAATATGACAATAATTTCAACAATTATAACCCTAGTTGGGGGACTCATTCGAGCTTTTCTTGGAATAATAATCAAGCACAAACTTCTGCTCCAACACAATTATACCCACCGGGCTTTCAAAATCAAGCTCCACCACAGCAGGAAAAGAAGTCAAATTTGGAGGAGCTGCTTTCTAGGTACATCGCACAGAGTGACACAAGGATGAACAATATAGATGTATCAATCCAAAACCTGAAAAATAAAATGGGTCAACTTGCTACTGCCATTAACAACCAACCTCAAGGCACTCTACCCAGTAATACGGAGATCAATCCTATGAGGGAAGGTAAGGAGCACTACAATGTTATTACAATACGAAGTGGAAAAGAGTTACTTGAAGTTGTTGGTGGCACTCCAAAATAATCACTTGGAGATGATAGTGAGGGTGAAGAAAAGAATAGCAAGAATGTGAACCATGGAAAGGATGAAGAAGATCCAGTTATAACTTATAATGGGGGTAATCCAAGACCTACTGTGCCTCCCGTGCCTTTTCCACAACGTTTGCAGAAACAAAAATGGGATAAGGAGTTCTCTAAATTCATGGAAGTGTTTAAGAAACTACAAATAAATATCTCTTTGGTAGAAGCAGTGGAGAAAATGCCTTACTATGTAAAATTTTTGAAGGAAATTTTGTCAAAGAAGAGAAAACTAGGCGATTTTGAGACAGTGACATTTACGGAGAAGTGTAGTGCTATTCTTCAAAAGAAGCTACCACCAAAGCTTAAAGATCCGGGTAGCTTTACAATTCCATGCACAATAGGCAGCCAATTTTTTTGGAAAGCATTGTGTGATTTGGGAGCTAGTATCAACTTGATGTCACTCTCAATTTATCAACAATTGGGTTTGAAGGAAGCGCAACTGACTAATGTTACATTGCAGCTTGCAGATAGATCACTCACTTATCCAAGGGGCATAGTTGAAGATGTTCTAATTAAAGTGGATAAGTTCATTTTTCCAGCTGATTTCATAGTCTTAGATTGTGAGGAAGATAAGGAAATACCTATTATTCTTGGGTGACTATTCTTAGCAACGGGAAGAACACTTATCGATGTACAGAAAGGTGAGCTAACTATGCGAGTTCAAGATCAAGAGGTAACATTCAATGTATTTTCAGCTGTGAAATTTCCAAAGGAAGCGGAAGAATGTTTTTGGGTGGATTTGGTTGAAAAGACAGCGAATGGGGTATTCGTAGGAAGTTCTATTTCAGATCCACTTGAGAACGTCAAGCTATATAAAGAAGAGGTGTTCCTGCATGGAGCAGGCGAAGTTGAGGAAGCTAACTCGAAGAGAACTTTCAAGGTGAACGGGCGGAGACTGAAGCAATATTGGGACGGTGACATTGATCGTGAAAATACCTCAATTACCCTTGCCAACCCGGGATGAAACAGGAAGTAGTCAGGTTGAAGACTATAAAATAAGCGCTAATTGGGAGGCAACCCAAATTTTAGTTTCTAAGTTTTATTTCATTTTTATTTTAATTTAGTTTTTTTATAAGAAATAATGTAGTTAGTTAGTTAGTGCATTTTAATTGGTATGTCAATTGCTTGCAGGTCCTAAGGATTGAACATAAAGTTAGAGCACACACAAGGCCTTACTAGGAGCCAAGAACAGCCCACCTATGTTTCCCGAATACACTCCCGACTTTGTGGATGACGAATATGCTGATGACGATGCGAACTAGCGAAGTCTCAAGGGAGTCCTCTGTCTTAATTTTTCCTACTTTATACATTAAGGACAATGTTTAGTTTAAGTTTGGGGGTGTTTTCTTGTTTGCATTTGCATTAGTAGGTATGCATTTAGATAACATGTTTTGCATGTAGATTACATGTTTTAGTACGACTTGAGCAATGGGTTGATTGAATTTGATCACGACCAATGATGAATGGAATTAATTGTCAATTTAAGGGAAATTCATGAATATGTTGAGTCTGTAGTTTGACATACTAGTTTCATTCATGAGCACATATCCATCAGCTTGGTTAGTTATTATTTAGAGAATTTATTTGGTTAAATGCTTGTGGGAGATATCATTGAAACTTTAGAAAACTTATTTAAGTATTATTCAAAGCAAATTGAGGTATTCATATAAGTTTGGGGGAAATCTTGGTTATGATGGGTTAGTATAGAAAAAAAAAGTGAGTTTTTGAAAATTATTTTGATTTGATTCTTCATGAGTTAGATGAAAAACAAAATAGGAAAAAAAGAAACAAGAAAGGGGGCATGTGGTGAGTAGAGATGAAGCATAAAACGCATTCACTCATAAACATAAGTTCAGAACGAGATGGAGTGTAAAATGCACTCGTTCAAGAAAAGGCGAGATGGAGCGTAAAATGCACTCGTTTAATAGAAGGTGAGATGGAGCATAAAATGCACTCACCAAATGAATGGAAAAGAGAAAAAAAAAGAGAGTGAGAGATGAAAAAAATCTTTAGACTTTCTAGTTATATGGTTGCCTTAATAAGCGGAGGTTGATGTGAAACGTAAGTACATAGAGTTAATATTGAGTATCTCCTATGAAGCATTCGATTACGTAAATGTATTTGGGTGATGACTAGCTGGATAGTTCGGATATGTACATGTATTTAAAGGGTCATGAGCATAGGTAAAACTAAGGAGTATGTTGAGTTGATAGACTTTACATTGTTTTGTAGTTTTTCGTGAATTATTATTTGTAGTAACTTTTTGGGGCCATTATTCAGATTCATATTGATCCATTGTTTGAGTAGCTGGTTGTTAGGGTTAATTTTTATGGTTTTCGTTCTAAGTATTTTGCTTGAGGACAAGCAAAGATTTAAGTTTGGGGGTATTTGATGAGTGGATTTTATACCTACGAATTGAGTACTTTCGGATTGATAAATTTGCAAGTTTTCAATTATTTTATGTTCCTTTTTATTTTTATTGTGTGTTTTGATGTTATTTGGTAGGAATCATCATTTGGAAGCAAACAAGATCATTTGGAAGGAAACAAAGTCAATTTGGAGCCTAAGTGTTGAATTTTTGAAGGCTAAGCAACAAGGGAGCTGAAGGCTTAAAAAAGGCCAGCGCTATTCCAGCGCCCTTGCGCCCACATACTGTTCATTCAGCGCCTAAGCGCTTGTGTTGGCTTTGGACACGAATTTTTACTTGTTTTGACCCGAAATTGAACCCTAATGATGTATATATGCTAGGGGTTTGAGTTGGGAAGGGATATTCCAATTTTGGGGGCTGCTAACATAGGAAAAATACCAAGGATTGATAGAAAATTGAAGACAAGGATCAAAGGAATCGACGCAAAGAAAATCAGAATCGAAGGCTAGAGAGAAAGTGAAGATTACAACTAAGTTTTCATTCTTTTCTCTTACTTTTAGTTCTTGATTTTCTTTGATGTTGTTTAATTTCAGAATGGTGTTTTTCAATTACATTATGAGCTAAATCTTTATTAAGATTGCAATGGAACCTAATGTCTAGTTAAATTGATCTATTCTCGTTTCTAGTTCTTATTGATCATGTATTAGTGGTTTGTCATATTTTGTGTTTAATATATGATTGTGTGGCCAACAATTAATTTGATAACCTAGATGAAATTGGAAGATGAATTGTAGGTTTAGATTTGAATATGATGACATGCGTTTAGTTAATTCTTCTTAGGATTGAATTGCTAGGTTTGTGTATATGATAGGAATATACCTATATGTCGTGTGTAACTTTTATGATAGTTTGAACTTAATGAATCTATTCCAACTTATTTTGCATAGGAATATAGTAATTAATTGGGATAGATAATTTTATCTAACTTTCGGAAGAGGTTTGATAAATAACTTTGAGTTCTCAGTTAACAACTTAGTTTTATCAATTAACTGGAAAAGAGTTAGAAAGGTTTATACGAAGAATTAGAGGAAGTTATAATCTTAAGTTCTTTTATCCGATAAATTCAACCCTTGATTATTAAGTTTAGATTTAGTTTTAAAGTAGTGATTTCTTAGTCAATTCCAATTGTTTAAATAAAATTGAATTGATATAAAGTTAGTACTTGGATATTATTAACAATAATTCTCCATGGGAACGAAATTTAACTTATCACTTTATTACTTGTTGATCGTGTATACTTGCGCGTAAATTGTCAATATCAAATTCGAACAACATGATCTATCCTCCTCTTTGCAAGTAAATATAAACCTAAGTCTAAGACTAATTCTATAACTTTTCTACATGAAATTGTTGCTCAAATGTAAGCCAAATCTCCCCTTTAAAGCTCCCATAATGGGAGTATTTATAGGCAAAGAGGAAGGGGCAAGGGAATGTGGAGGAATAGTACAATGCCTTCAAAGTCCAAGTGAAGTACCAATGTCTGGAGAGAAAATCAACCACTCTGCAGCCTGTCTGGGGACAATGTTTGAAAGTTGTTTGGCGTTCGAACGTGTCTCCTGTCTTTGTTTGATGGGCGTTCGAACGCTAGATGAAGTTTAAACCTTTTACTCAAGTAGCCTATGTTCCTCTATGAGAGCTACTTCTGTACGCCTTAAACCACTGCCCTTGCACTCTTTAGCTTGGTCCTCAATAGTTCAAGACCACGTTTGAACGTGGATTGGCGTTCGAATGGTACTCAAGTACTTCAGTGTTTTCCTTCTTAGCTGCAACACGCCATGTCTTAGCATTTCAGCAATATTGTTTTCCAATAATTCAAGGGAACGTTCGAATGTGAGTTGGCATTTGAACGTTCTTGCTTTGTTCCAACCTTCTCCAATTTTGCCCCAGGCCATGCTGGTGTTGCTTGAAAATTTTATATTCATTGCCTTTGGACCTTTGTACAATTTATATCCTGAAATATCATCATTTAAACTCCATCAAAGTATAATTAGTCTTAAAAAAGACATAGTGATATGCTAATTTCAATCACGGCCTCTCCGCCATTTCTCAAGTACAACATCCATCCCCTGACCTCAAAGTTCTCAAAAAGTTTGTACATTCAAAAAGGTTTTTACACTTTTTACACAAATTCAGACCCTTGGCTTTCATCCCATCGACACAATTTTTCATAGTTTTGTTAGAAAACAGTCTAATCCGAGTCTTACTTTGTCTCTGTGTCATTCGAACAATTAGTGACTCTCCCAATTTCTTGTCGCACAAACTAGTTAAGTAAATTACTGGAATAACATGACGTCTCAAGGTAATCCTTACTCAGCCCATTTACTATTTAGTCAAATCGATTGAGGGTGCGATCAAGAATTGGTTCAGAACACTGATTATATTCTTTCATGTGAAAGACCTGACCACATTGTTTACAAGCATCAAGTCATTTAGCACGACAACGTTTAGCAAAAGTGCTTCTGCCACACAGTGGTTTCACTTGTTGTTCTTGAATTTCGATTTTTCTTACCAATCTTGTTTTTCTCATGATCATAGTATGCACATCAGATGGAAAAGTGTGTAAAACTCCCAGACTAAACCAAAAAAGTTTAACATCCATGCTTGCTAAGCTTTAAGACTCACTATCTGATTCTTTAACGTCTGTCAGTCACAAAGACGATTGAAGCTGACCTATTGACATGATCATCAATTTATACAAAATACGAGACAAGGTACACAATATGATCAGAAACAACAACAACAACAAAAACAAAAAAAATT
Organism: Ilex paraguariensis; assembly: GCA_963454935.2. Classification (NCBI taxonomy): domain Eukaryota; kingdom Viridiplantae; phylum Streptophyta; class Magnoliopsida; order Aquifoliales; family Aquifoliaceae; genus Ilex; species Ilex paraguariensis. Next base: position 380,934 of record CAUOFW020005170.1, on the reverse strand, counting down.
TACGGACACAAAATATGGATTGAATTGTAGTTCTCACCCCCAACCTAAACTGAACATTGTCCCCAATGTTTCAAAATTACCAGTGTATGGATCTTGGAGATGAGGTTGAAAGGTAGAGATCTGTTCATCTGCTAAAACCTACGAACAAAATACATAAATTAATCATCTTTGCACAGATCTGGGTTTCAACTAGGTTGAAAATCCTTGCCCGTGAGTGCGAAGAGAAGTAGAATACCCATAAAAAATATAAAATCAAAATGCAAAGCATGGAACAGAAGATTGTATCTGTGGAATGTGTGGTCATGGTGCTGTTGGGGCTGGGTCATGTTGCAGAAAATAGGAAAAAATGAAGAAGAAGAAGAAAGAAAGACAAACATTGGTGGATGGGAAAAAGAGGAAAATGGGTGGAGGCCTTATAAAGGCGTCCTAATGGGTCAGATTTAGTCGGGTTCTTCCTGACCTGACCCTTTTTTGTGTCGATAGGCGTGAATCTAGGAGGAATATTCTGGATCCATTAAAAGAATGGTTTCCACATTTTTAACAAAGTCTCCTAAAAATGGTTTCAACTGTTGACCATTGACAGTAAAGATATTACCGTTCGATGGGTTTCCCACTTCTACTCCTACATGTCCAAACACGTTTTTGACAATGTAAGGCCTAGTCCACCTTAACCTCAACTTATCAAGAAAGAGGCAGAGCCTTAAATTAAACAACATAACTTTTTGGGAAAGGGCAAAGGATTTTCTTACTATGTTTTTTTCATGAAAGATTTTCATCATTTCTTTTGCTTTTTTTGCATTGTCATATGCCTCATTTCTTAATTCCTCAAATTCGTTAATCTGAAGTTTTTTTGCTAGTCCAACCTTGTCTAGGTCAAAGTTCATTGCTTTAATGGCCCAGTATGCCCTATGTTCTAGTTCTAGAGGTAGGTGATAAGGCTTTCTATAGACTAATCGATAAGGAGACATGCCCAAAATTGTTTTAAAAGCGGTACGATATGCCCAGAGTGCATCAGTTAGTATTAACGACCAATCTTTGCAGTCTGGGTTCACTATTTTTTCTAAAATTAGTTTTATCTATCGATTAGCTAATTTAGCCTATCCACTAGTCTGTGGATGATAAGAAGTTGCAAATTTATGAAAAATTAAGTATTTGTTTATCAAATTTCAGAAAGAACGATTGCAAAAGTGAGCACCCCCATCACTTATGATGGATTTTGGAATTCCAAATCGGGACAAAATATTTTCTTTTAAAAATTTGATCACTGTTTGCGTGATCATTATTTTGGCATGAAATTGCTTCAATCCATTTGTACACATAGTCTACGGCCACCAAAATTTATAGATAGTCAAAGGAAGGGGAAAATTTCCAATAAAATCGATGCTCCAGCAGTCAAAAATTTTAATCACAAGAATGGGGTTTAAGGGCATTATGTTTCTTTTAGAAATGCTTCCCAACTTTTGGTATCTATCACATGTTAAACAAAAAGTATGAACATCTTTGAAAAGTGTAGGCTAATAAAATCTACACTGCAAGATTTTTGCCGAATTCCTTGATAAAAAAGGGCCACTACATGCTTCAGAATGACAAAAATGATATTACCTATTTGCTATCATGAGCGGGGATGCAACGTCTTATGATTTGATGCTTATAGTACTTAAACACGTATCGATCCCTCCCAAAAGAAGTTACAAACCTCCCTCAAAATTTCTTTTTGTCCATCATTGTAAAGGACGGAAGGAGCGTGCCAGTAGCAGGGAAGTTAGCAATGTCAGCGTACCATGGTGTCTCATCAATTGTGAACAGTTGTTCATATGGAAAATTCTCATTGATTGGCAATCCATCCTCAAGAAAATCATACGTTAACTTGGACAGATAATTTGCCACCACATTCTAAACTCCCTTTTTTGTCCTTAATGATCAGATCAAACTCTTGGAGCAAGAGTATCCATCTTAAGAAACTTGTCTTGGTATCTTTTTTTGTGAGCAAAAATTTTAACGTTGCATGGTTAGTGGATACAATAACAGAAGAACCAACAAGATAAGAATGAAATTTCTCTAGAGCAAAAACTACGACAAACAATTCTTTTTCAGTTGTTGAGTAATTCCTTTCAACATCATTCAAAGTCTTGCTTGCATAGTAAATCACATAGGGTTTCTTCTCTTTTCTTTGTCCCAACACAGCACCTACAACATAATCATTAGCATCAGACATTAATTCAAACTACAGAGTCCAGTCAAGAGGTTGCATTTATTGGAGCAAAATTAACATACCTTTAAGCTTATTGAAAGCTTTTTGGCATGCTTTACTCCACACAAAAATTATGTCCTTACTCAAGAGATGACACTATGGTACTAAAGTCTTTTATGAATCTCCTATAAAACTCTGCATATCCTAGGAATGATCGGACATCCTTTACAGCCTTGGGAGTAGACAAGTTTCCAATCAAATATATTTTTGTCTTGTCAACTTTCATGCCTTCAAACGACTCAATGTGACCTAGGACAATGCCTTGTGTTACCATAAAATGACATTTCTCCCAATTGAGCACCAAATTGGCTTCCTTACATCTTATTAACACTTTCTCCAAATTTTCCAGACACAAATCAAACGAGTCACTATATACAGAGAAGTCATCTAGAAACATTTCTAAAAATTTCTCAACCATGTCACTAAACAACCTCAGCATGCACCTTTGGAATGTTGCAATAGCGTTACAAAGTCCAAACGACATCCTTTTGAATGCAAAGGTGCTAAAGGGACATGTGAATGTTGTTTTCTCCTGGTCATTTAGTGCTATCTCTATTTAGCTATACTCAGAATACCCATTCAGGAAATAGTAGAATGCATGATCTGCAATTTTCTCTAAAACTTGTTCAAGAAATGAAAGAGAAAAATGATCTTTTCTAGTCACCAAATTGAGCTTTTGATAGTATATGCACATTCACCATCATGTGATGACTCGATTTGGTACTAGTTCATTGGTATCATTTTTGACCACTGTGACCCTAGACTTCTTGGGCACAACTTGGGTTGGGCTTACCCATTTGCTATCAGAGATGAAAAAGATTATCCCTGCATCTAATAGTTTAAGCACTTCAGTTGTCACAACTTCTTTCATGTGAGGGTTCAGTCGTTGCTGAATTTGATGAGAGGGTTTTGAATCCTCTTCAATGTATATAGCATGATTGTAGATTAACGGGCTTATACCTTTCAAGTCAGTGATGGTCCACCCAATGGTGCTTTTATGGCTTCTAAGAACTTTAATTAGCTTAGACTCTTTTAAGTTTGTAAGCTCAGATGAAATTACCACTGGGTATGACTCTTTCTCTCCCAAGAATGCATATTTGAGGTTAGATAGGAGCAACTTTAGTTTAGGCTTTGATGGTTTGACACTTGATGAGAGTAGCTTTGTACCACTCGATGAAAGTTCCCCGAATTTGGGTGCCCATGTCTCAGCAGCATAAGTAGGGCAACTTTGTGGATTTGGGTCATCATCTGTTGACTCCGATGTGCTAGGTTCCAATAGATATGATTTAGCAGAGGTTTCACAAAAGGTATCATTCAAATGTTTGTGAACCAACAACTCACTAGAATTTATTTCTCTCACTTCCTTGTCCTCTCCAGGATGCTTGGCAATATTGAAAATATTCAACTCAAGAGTCATATTCCCAAAAGTCAATTTCATGACTCCATTCTTGTAATTGTTGGAGGTTGCTAGGAAGGCTCAACTAAGAATAACGGGAATTTGATTCTCTGAATGCATTGCTGGCTGAGTATTTAGAACAATTAAGTCAATAGGGAAGACAAAGTTGTCTACTTGGGCAAGTACATCTTCAACAATGCCTCTTGGGATTTTAATAGACCTGCCAGCCAATTTGAGTGTAACACTGGTGGGTTTGAGTTCACCCAGACCCAACTGTTGGTAAATAGAGAATGGGAGCAAATTGACACTTGCCCCATGATCAAGTAGAGCTTGTTCTATTATGAAGTTTCCAATGACACACGACACGGTTGGACACCTAGGGTCCTTGTATTTTGGAGGGTTTTGTGTTGAAGCAAGACACTGACTTGTTCTATCAAGAAGGCTCTTTTTTAAACACTTTGCCTTCTCTTGATTGTGCACAAGTCTTTCAGAAACTTGGCATAAGAGGGCACCAACTTGATCGCATCCAAAAGTGGAATATTGATTTTCACGTGTTTAAAGAGCTCATAGATTTTTGGTTGGTGATTCAACTTCTTTACCATTTTGTGTCTTTGTGGAAAAGGAGCAGGAATAGGACAAGAAAGATCTTTTTTTTTTAATGGTTCTGGCTCTTTTCCAATCACAGGATTAGGTTTAATTGGTTCAGACTCAACTGGTTCAGGCTCAACTGGTTCAGACTCAACTAGTTCAGGTTCAATTGGTTCAGGCTCAATTGGTTCAGTGACTGGGATTGACTCAGGCCTTGACATTGGAATTAACATGTCTTTGATTGTTTTATCAATCACCTTGCCACTTCTTAGTGTAGTGACAACTTGATCTTGATCTTGTGGGGTTTCCATGATTAAAGGATTTCCCACATGAAATTGGCCTTGTGGTTGTTTTGGTTGGACCGAAAACTTGCCTTTCTTGTGTGTTCTCATGGATTGGGTCAATTTTTGGATGTGGCTTTTGATATCTTCAAAAGACTGGGTGGTTTATGCTTTGAAATCAATAAAAGCCTGTGTGGAATGAGTGTTGTAGTTCATTTGAGTTTGCATGAACTGGTTCAGTGTGTCCTCAAGGCTCATTTTATGTGGTGGTTGGTATGGTTGATATACGGGAGGTCTTAGAGGTGGTGGTTGTGAATTCTGTGGATTCATGGGAGTTGGTTGTATGTTTCTCCAACTGAAGTTCAGGTGATTTCGCTACTCTGGATTGTATGTTTCAGAGTATGGGTTAGAGTAAGGCTTGTTGAAGTTGAAAATTGAATTTGTTTGTTCCAACAAAACTTATTTGAATGCCGGAATGATAGGATACTCCCCAGTAGGGTGTCCAGTCAGTGCACAAATCCCACACACTTGTTCTGTGGGAGGGATAACATCAACTTGATGTACCTTTTTCATCTCTAAAGTTTCAAGCTTTCAAGATAGGGTGAACATTTTTTACTCTTAGGTCATCATCCTCTTTTAAGACATACTTACCCGTTGGGATGTAGATGGTCTAGTTTCAATATTGATAGGAGAGGCTGAGTCCCACATTTGAGAACTATCAGATAGGTGTCTAAAAAATTGAATGCCTCCTCCTGACTCTTTCCCATAAACTCTCCTTAAGTCATCATTTTAACAAACTGACGTAGTCTAGTGGGCAAGGAGTTATAGAAAAATCCTACCAAATTCCAATTCTCAAAAGCATGGTGTAGGTAGGATTGGAGAAGATCTTTGAATCTCTCCCAACATTGGTAGAATGTTTCCCCTTCTTTGACTGAAAAATTCATGATTTTCCTTTTGAGCGCATTGGTAAGGTGTAAAGGGAAAAACTTTCTGAAAATTTCATTCTGTAATGCCTGCCGGTTAGGTATTGAATGGGCTTTTAAATAATTTATCCATTGTTTAGCTTTGTCCTTTAAAGAGTAAGGAAAAAGTTTCAACTTGGCCAGCTTAGTGTTGTCTTGAAATGTTCCACATACTTCCTCAAAATCTTTTATCTGCAGATATGGATTTTCAGATTCAAGTCCATAAAATTGAGGAAGTAGCTGCATTGTCCCTAACTTTACATTAAAGAGGGGTGCATTTGTAGGAAAGACAAAACAAGAGGGGACATTATTTCTTACGGGATGTAAGTAATCTTGCAACGTTCGAATGTTAGGTACTTGCCCCTCTCTCATAGGAACTTCTCCTTGTCTCTCATTATTAGCCATATTATTATCAAAAGGGTCTGCTACTGATCTAGGTGAAGATGGTGTAGATCGATTCACAGATCCAACAGATTGTGTCAGCAAATTTTGAAAGTGAGGATCGTCCTCAGACATAAAAAAATAAAACAAAACTATACACAGTAAATCAAAGAGAGTATACACAAAAAAGGAAGGTCTTTTTACCTTTTACCTTAAAACACCTTTTTTTGGTTTCCGACAACGGCGCCAAAAATTTGACTTGATCCGAAATGTGTGCACCCAAGTGAAAGTAGTCAAGTTGTAGTAATAATCCAGTTAAGTTTGGATTCGAATCCACAAGGAACTACTGTTGGTGTTTTGAAGTAAGCAGTGACAGAGACCATGTGATTGTAACCTTTGAGATTTGTAGTGATGATGTTTAGAGATTTTCCCAAGCCAAATATATAATTCTTACAAGAAGATTTTCTGGACAAAATATAAGATAAATTCAAATGTAAAAAGTCACTCTTTAGTTCGAGGATCTGGACATATAGTTAATCATTCGGTTTATTATACTTGTGCTTGGTAACTCAATTAACACCATGTCAATAGCTAGTTAATTAGAAGATAAATGAGGATTATGAGAATTAAGAACATGGTTCCGATGCCTTTCTAGAAGTTTACAAGAATTATCTGTGCTGAAACTCAACCCGTCTACAAACAAGCAAGTGTTTCTACAAGGCATCCAACCATGGTATTAATATTCCATTCTTTAAATGAAGCACAATAATGGTGAAGATTGAAGGGTAGTCATGAAGATCTAGCTAGGGTACTTGCCTTGAACCAATGAGTCTTTCTATGCAAGAGTTATCCGTGTTATAGAAAGTACTCATGATTATACAAAGTACCTTAGCTTTGCTAGATGCAGTCAATCATTCATTAAGCAAGTGAAATATAAAGCATTAAGCGTAATCGAAATGCACAAATATAACTTCTAGATGATTTATACATGTCTATTACCTCTTACTAAAGAGTGAATGAGAAACTACTCACTCTTCATGACTTTGGTAAAGCTAGAAAAGTGAGTGATGCTCATCACTCTAAGTAGAGGAGTTACAAGATAAAACACACTACACAAGGAGCCGATCTTTGAAGAAGAATGAGTGAATCATGTTCCACTCTTCACGACTTTGGTAAAGCTATAGAAAAGTGGAAGATTTTTACTCCTCTAAGTGAAGAAAGAAGCTCAAGCAATGGAAGTGAATGAAACTAATACTGAAAGTAGAAGAAAGCTAGTCATTTTTGGAGGGTTTGCTCCTCAACCAAAAGATGATCTATCCTCCTCTTTGTAAGTAAATATAAACCTAAGTCTAAGACTAATTTTACAACTTTTCTACATGAAATTGTTGCTCAAATGTAAGCCCAATCTCCCTTTTGAAGCTCCCACAATGGGAGTATTTATAGGCAAAGAGGAGGGGGCAAGGGAGTGTGGAGTAATAATACAATGCCTTCAAAGTCCAAGTGAAAGTCCCAATATCCGGAGAGAAAATCAACCACTCTGCAGCCTATTTGGGGACAACGTTCGAATGTTGTCTGGTGTTCGAACATGTCTTCTGTCTTTGCTTGATGGGTGTTCAAACACCAGATGTAGTTTGAACCTCCTACTCAAGTAGCCTCTATTCCTCTGTGAGAGCTACTTCCATACGCCTTGAATCATTGCCCTTGCACTCATTAGCCTGATTCTCAATAGTTCAGGACCATGTTCGAACGTGGATTGGTGTTTGAACATGGTACTCAAGTACTTTAGTGGTTTCTTTTTTTGCTCAGTATTTCAGTAGTATGGTCTTGAAATAAATCAAGGGAACGTTCGAATGTGAGTTGACATTCGAACTTTATTACTTTGTTCCAACCTTCTCCAATTTTGTCCTAGGGCATGCTAGTTTTGCATGAAATTTGTTATTCATTGCCTTTGGACCTTTGTATAATTTATATCTTGAAATGTCATTATTTAAACTCCATCAAAGTATAATTAGTCTTAAAAAAGGTATAGTGATATGCTAATTTTAACTATTAATCAACTTCCTTGTTAAACCGAGAATGCTGCAATTACTTCCTCAATTCCATGGAGTGGAATACGAGAATCCTTATCTTTACATTAAGGAATTTGAGGAAATTATTGTAACAATCATTACAAATCATGCCATGGAAGACATGACACGTATGAAATTATTTCCCTTCTCCCTCAAAGACAAAGCTAAAACTTGCTTGAACTCGTTGAAACTCCGATCGATAAGTTCTTTGGCACAAATGCTTTCTGAATTTTTTTAAAAACAATTTCTGGTGCCTAAGACCATTGCTCTTAAGAAATAAATTCTAATTTTTTTTGAAAAAACTAAATAAGCAGTTCTATCAATTTTAGGATAGATACAAGGAGTTATTACACTCCCGTTCCATATCATGGATTCAAACCATGTCAATTAGTGAGTTTCTTCTATGAAGAAATTACACTGGACCATTGACAATTCATCGTCATGATGTGCAATAGAGAGTTTCTAAGTAAGGATCCCAATGAGGCCATTGAGTACGTTAACACATTGGCAAAAAATGCCCAATCTTGGGATATTATAGATCCCACCGATGTGCCAAGGCCCTCTCCGGGTAATCAACTAAGTGGAGGGGGATGTATAACTTGCGTGACCAAGAAGACTTACTTGCTAGAATAATAATATTATCCCACATGGTGGAGAGTTTAGAGGTGAATAATAGGCATTTGGTGTCTAACATCACAAAGGCCAAGGAGTTTTGCTCTATATGTGAGAGTGTTGAGCATTCTATTTCGGAGTGCCCAAACATTCTGACACTCAAAGAGATATATTATGAGCAGGTGAATGCTTTCAACCAAAGTAAGCAATCATTCTCTCCACACTCCAACACATACAACCCGGGATGGAGCCACCACTCAAACTTTAGTTGGAAGAATGACAACTTTGTTCCTCATGGGTCTAGCTCATTGTCACCTCCCATTCCACCCAAGCAAAACTAATCATACTTTGGTCATAGGCCCTCAACTAGTTCCCAACACTCACGGTCCAATCCAGAAGGGTTTTAACAAAACCCACCTCAACAAGGGTATAATCAACAAGGACCACCTAACCCACCCACCTACCAACCTCCTCACAAGAGAAATTTGGAGGATGTTGTGCACCAATTCTTTCAAAGTCAAACCATAATCAACAATCAAACTGCCATCGCTTTTAATGATATCCGGACTCAAATCACTAAGTTGACCAATGCTATAGGGTCGTCCCAACAAGAGAAAGGGAAATTTTTTGCTCAACTCCAAGAAAACCCAAGGGGTCAACATCTAATTGAATCATTTGAGGCTACCAAAGAAAGTTGTGAGCAACTTAAGGCAGTCACCATTCTTAGGAGTGGCAAGCAAATAGATAAAACTATTTTGCCTAAATTCTCACCCAAAGCCACATTGGAAAATGAAAAAGAAACTAAGGGTAGCTCCGGGGGAGGGGGGTGAAACACATGGAAAGCAAAAGATTGTTGATTTGAATGTGCATGATTGTCCTATCCTGAAATTTTTTTCCCAATGTTTGGATTCACCGGCTAAAGTTACTAACTATTTGGATATTATTGAAATGTTTAAGCAGATGAAGATAAACATCCCTCTCCTTGATGCCATCAAGGAAATACCTTCATGTGAAAAGATATTGAAAGACTTGTGCATTGTGAAAAGGAAATTGAATGTGCACAAGAGGGCATTCCTCACTGAACAAGTGAATTCCATTTTGAGGAACAACACCCCCAAGTTCAAAGATCCCGGTTGCCCGACCATCGGGAATTGCCATTTGGAGCAAGATTTGGGAGCAAGTGTCAACCTCCTACCATTTTCGGTGTATCAACAATTACAACTTGAGGAGTTGAAGGCAACCCCAATCACTCTTCAATTGGTGAATCGAAGTGTGAGAACACCAAGGGGACTAGTTGAGGATGTTTTAGTCCTAGTGGACAATTTCTATTTTCCCACTGACTTTATTGTACTTGACACTCACCCCGTTGCTAACCCTAATTCATAGATTCCTGTCATATTAGGTAGGTCTTTCCTTGCTACTTCTAATGCTGTGATAAATTATAGGAATGGTCTAATGAAGCTTGCCTTTGGAAACATGACGATGTATCTCAATGTGTTCAATCTTTGCAAGCAACTAGGAGATGATGAGGAAGTTCATGAGGTCAATCAGATTGACACTTTGATGGAGGATCACATGGAGCTACTTTGCAATTCCTAGTTGGAGGAGGAAAATTTTATTGAATATGAGAAGTCGGAAAGTGTGCAAGGGGTGGAGAATTGGACCCCAACATTTGAAAAACTTCCACCACAAGAGGAGAAGATTTTTCCATCAACTGTGCAAAGACCCATCTTGGAGTTGAAGCCATTGCCATCTACACCCAAGTATGCATTTCTAGGAGAGCACAAGACATTGTCAGTGGTCATAAGCTCTTCTTTAGAGCCAAGGCAAGAAGAAGAGTTGTTGAAAGTTTTGAGAAGGCATAAAGGAGCCATTGCCTGGACCATAGCCGACATCAAAGAAATTAGCTCCCTTATTTGCACCTAATTAATCTATTTAGAAGAACACTCCAAGCCATCTCGACAACCACAACGAAGGCTAAATCCTATCATGAAGGATGAAGTGCTCAACTACTTGGCGTGGATATTATTTTTACAATTGCTGATAGTAAATGGGTTAGTCCTACGCAAGTAATACAAAAGAAGTCAGGAGTCACTGTAGTTGCAAATGAGGAGAATGAGTTGATTCCAACAAGGGTGGTCACCCGTTGGAGAGTTTGCATCGATTATTAGAAACTCAACTCATACACAAGAAATGATCACTTTCTCTTCCCATTCCTTGATCAAGTGTTGGAGAGGGTAGTTGGGCATCTTTTTTATTGCTTCTTGGATTGCTATTTTAGCTACAATCAAATAGAGATTGCCTTGGAAGATCAAGAGAAGACCACATTCATGTGCCTTTTTGATACTTATGCCTATCGCCGAATGCCATTTGGTTTGTGCAATTCCCTGAGAACTTTTTAAAGATGTATGATGGGAATTTTTAGGGACATGGTGGAGAAGATTGTGGAGGTGTTCATGGATAAATTTTTAGAGTTTGAGGACTCATTTGGTGGTTGCTTGGAAATTTTGGAGAGAGTTCTAGAGAGATGTGAAGAGAAGAATTTGGTGCTAAATTAGGAGAAGTGCCATTTCATGGTAATACAAGGGATTGTTCTTGGACACATTGTGTCTGCAAAGGGGATTGAAGTAGACAAATCTAAGGTGGAAGCAATTTCCAACCTACCCACTCCAAAGGTTGTCAAAGATATCAAGTTGTTTCTTGGCCATGCTGGTTCTTATCGTCAATTTATTAAGGATTTTAGTGCATTGGCAAGACCCTTGACCAATTTTCTAGCAAAGGATTTTCCCTTTGTATTGTCGGATGATTGTGAGACATCTTTTAAAAAACTCAAAAGCATGCTCACTTTGCCTCCAATCAAGAGACCAGCCAAGTGGGAACTACCATTTGAGCTCATGTGCGACATGAGTGATTATGCGGTTGGCATAGTGCTAGGTCAAAGGGAAGAAAAAAGGCTATATTTAATATATTATGCTAGTAAAACTCTAAATGAAGCACAAATGAATTACACTGCCACTGAAAAAGAGTTGCTGGCCATAGTATTTGCATTGGACAAATTTAGGTTATATATCATTGGTTTGCCTATTGTAGTCTACACTAATCACTCTGCATTGAAGTATTTGTTGTCTAAGCATGATGCTAAACCGAGACTCATTAGGTGGATCCTCCTCCTTCAAGAATTTAACTTGATTATTAAGGATAAGAAAGGAGTTGAGAATGTGGTGGCAGACCATTTTCACTGCTTATCGTCCAAGACGTCGAAGAGCACATCTCTATCCCTGATTTCTTTTCCAATGAGCATTTATTTTCTATCCATTTAGTTTGTCTGTGGTATGCTGATAATTGCAACTTTCTTGCCACATGATAAATACCACCGCATTGGAGCTCGAAAGATAAGCAAAGATTCATGGCGGATGTGAATTACTTCTACTTCAACAACCCGTACTTGTTCAAATCTTGCCCTGATCAAGTCCTAAAAGGATGCATACTAAAAAATGAACAACAGGATGTTCTTTCCTTCTGTCATTCTGAGTCATGTGGTGGACACTTCTATTCTAAGAAAACTTCAGCTAAGGTTTTACAAAGCAGTTTTTACTGGCCTTCATTGATTAAAGATTGTGTTTCATTTTGCAAAGAATGTCATAGGTGTCAAAGGTTGGGAAGTGTGAGCCGTAGAAACATGATGCCCCTATCCCCCATGCTTGTCATTGAAATATTCAATTGTTAAAGCATCGATTTCATAGGTCCATTCCCTATATCATTCAACTACCTTTATATCCTATTGATAGTGGACTATAAAAAAAATATTTTTTCAAGGTTTGGGATACCTCGTGCAATGATAAGTGATGGTGGGTCTCATTTTTGTAATAGATCATTTGCTTTTTTGATGCATAAATATGGCGTAATGCACAAAGTGTCCATCGTTTATCACCCATAGACTAATGGCCAAGCCAAGTTGGCTAATAGGGAGATAAAGAACATACTAGAGAAAAAGGTTAACCAAGATCGAAAGGATTTGGTCACTTAGATTGACCGATGTCTTGTAGGCTTACCGCATTGCCTATAAGGCCATCTTAGGTACGTCTCCCTATCTGCTAGTCTATGGCAAGACTTGTCACTTGCTAGTAGAGATGGAACACAAGGCCTATTGGGCCATAAAAACCTTGAATTTCAATTTGAGAATAGCCAGAGAACATAGAAAGTTGGAGTTGACTGAATTGGAGGAAATTCATAAAGATGCATATGAGAGCTCAAAAATTCACAAAGAAAGGGCAAAGATTTTATATGACAAATCCATTTTGAGAAAGACATTTGAGCCTTGCCAAAAAATGCTCTTGTATAATTCTCGCTTCTCTATTTTTCAAGAAAACCTCTGATCACGTTGGGTTGACCTTATCTTGTCAAGGTGTCCTACCCTAATGGAGCTGTGGAAATAGCAAACCCCGAAGATGGTCAAACATTCAAGGTCAATGGCCAAAGAGTTAAACCATTATTCGAGGGTTTTGAGATTTAAACTGTGGAAGAGGAGTTGGTGGATACGGCCTATCCAGACCTTGTTGAGGAATAACTATTCAATTAGATTTTAGTGTGCAATCGCTTTCCTTTAACTTTTACTTTGCAAATTTAATTGTTTACTTACTTTTTTCTTCGCATAGTGTTCTTTCTTCACATTTGCAGATAGTGGTGTTTTGTCAAAGCTCATTGTGAGGTGTTCTCTTACCCTTCTCATTTCATTTTAAGTCCATTATTGTATTCCATATCTTTTTGTTGTATTGAGGACAATGCATAGTTCAAGTTGGGAGGTGAAGTGAACCAGTTGTATGATGCACCAAATTTTTGTTTATAATACCATTTTGTGGTGAAATGCACTAGTGTTATTTAAGGTGTAAAGCGAACCAAAGCGACCAAGGCTCCTAACGCCTAGGTGAGAAGCAAAGCGAACAGTTAAAAAAAATGTAAACATTTTAGTTTAATTACTTCTAAACATCTAAGTTCTAATTTTATATATACTAAATATTTAAATGCAAGTAAAAACATAAACATTTAAATTAAAACAAACACTAATAATATCTCAAATCTTAATTATAGTCATAGCTTAAATATTTAAATTCAAACAAACACTAATAATATCCCAAATTCTAATATTTAAAAACATAAGACACACAATTCAAGCAACTAAAGAAACTATCTCAAGGACTTAGAAATCAATCATCATCACTAAAGAAACCATCTTCTTCATTATCCTTAGATTCATATCCCTCAGTATCATCCTCCTCTACCTCATCTGAAATTATGTCTTCCTCATCTATGAGTCAAGTCGTCGATCTTGTAAACCTTGGTGTTAATTACCCTAGTAGATGGTGTTGATCTAGTCCATTGGCTACTTTCCACAACTCCAGAAGCTCGAGCAACTTCACCCTAAGTCAAAGTGTCATCACCAAAAACAAGCTCATTATCTTCATCTGTGTTTGCATCCATTCTCCCAATCAACCACTCATTGCTATCATCAATATCCTTCAAAGATATTGGATCAATTGTGTCACGGGAATCATATCGGCATCTCAAAGCTCTATAATAGTTAACAAACACCAAATCATTGAGACGGGATTGAGCTAGTCTATTTCTTTTTTTGGTGTGTATCTGTAATAGTTTATTAACAATACATTAAAATTTATAATAAGATAAAAAAAAATGTAATTGAAGAGGTTTGAGGATGATACTCACATGCTCAAACACACCAATTTCTCTCAAAACCGAATGCACTATAAGTAAGGCTTAAAACTTTTTTTTGCAAAGCTTTGCAAATTTGGAGTTGCAGACTTGTATGCACTCCATCAATCAGCTATGAATAATGAATAACAATTAATTAACTAACATCTTTAAGCAATGATAATGAAATAAGTTTGTGGGATAACATAGATTACTTGGTGCCCTCGTTGTTCTTTGTCTAACTGCCATGGGCAACTTAAAGAGGTTTTCACCTTTCATGTAAATACTTAACTCTTGACCAATGTTATCTTGTATCGTAGGATTTGGGACCAACCTTTCTAAACATTTATATAGGCCATTCATGACTTCTTGATCTTTCTCAACCTCTGGATTGGAATAGAAAAACTCTGGGTTCAAAAAATACCCAGTTGTATGCAAAGGCCAATGCAATTGAACTTTCCACCTTCGGTCAATGATTTCAAAGATGTGTTTGTACTTCTCTTCATTGCCATTAAAAGAATTAGCAATTTCTTCTTTAGCTTGGACCATAGCTTCATAAATGTACCCCATGTGAGGCTTCTTCTCACCATCAACCAATCGAAGCACACAAACAAGAGGGCCTGTAAGCTTAAGAGAGTAGACAACATTACTCCAAAATGAACATTTGCTTGTAGTCCGTTCCTCTGAAGTGAACATTTTTCTGAAGTTACCTTTTTGTTGGTTGATCCTTGTTAGAGTAAGAAAAGCCGTAGCAAATCTAGTTTTTGTGGGCTTAATCAACTCCTTTGACCAGGTAAATTGTATCATCATAGTTAACAGAGTTGGACGGTTATAAATATAACCGTGTAATGCTATTCCTCTCTTAAATGTTCTATTGAAGTTTGGCAACTTGAAGATATCTTCCAACATCAAGTCCAAGCAGTGGGCATCACATGGCGTCCAATATAGGTTGGGTCGTTGTACCTCCAAAAACTTTCCTATTAAATAAAGAATTTTTATCAACTAGTGTGCATAAAAAAATTAAATATAACAAGTAGTTATCTTTCTTTTTCAAGAAGCTCATACCTGCTAACACATTTGCTATCGCACTGTCAGTGACAATTTGGACCACATTAGCTTCACCAATACGCTCCACAAAATTATCAAGCAATTCATACATTTTTTGCCCATCCTTTGAGTATGCAGAAGCATCAACGGATTCAAAGAACATGGTCCCTTTTGGACAATTCACTAAGAAATTAATCAAGGTTCTCCCTCTCTTATCAGTCCATCCATCAGCCATTAAGGAACATCCATATTTTGCCCAATCCTATTGGTGATCTTTCATTAATGACTTGATATGCCCTACTTCTTTGTTGAGCAATGGGACTTGAATCTCATGGTAAGAAGAGGGTTTCAAACCACAACCATACTGTCCAATAGCTTCAAACATTGCTACAAAACTTTCATAGTCCACAACATTAAAGGGAATTCCCGTGTCATACATCCATTGGGCAAATGCTGTGATGACTCTTTCTCTCATTTCCTTTCTAAAAGGATCGTTGGCACCAATATTCGTTTGTCTCCCTTTGGTCTTTTGATTTTGCACCACAACATTCGGATCAAGGGTGAAGTATACATCCATAGACCCTTTTTGTCTTGGCTTTTTTGGTCTGGATGTGGCTTGTGTAAACCTTGACTAGAACTAGCCATGGATCTTTTACGATGTGCAACATCTTCTACAATATCATCTTCATCCACCTCCAAGTCATTAGGCATCTCGTCAAAATCGGGAACCATGTTCATTAGATTCTTTTCTTCCTTTTTTAGCCATGTAATCTCTAATCTCCTCCCTAACATGAGCAGGACATTTTGGACAAGTGATAACACTCGTTGAGTTCCCTGCAAGGTGTTGGTTGACCCAATAGACACCTCCATTTGACTCTTTTGCACAAAAAATTGTATTTGAACTTGTTTGGGTTTTGAGGATTTACCAAGTGTGCATATTTCCATGCCAGATCTTTTTTGTTCCCTTCGGATGACAATGCCATTTATTAAATAACTCTATTACACTACAATCAAAGTAACAAAATAGTACAGGAAATCAACAATATGGCACGCCATGTACTGAATCTATTTTTAAAGTATATCAACCACATGTGTTTTTGTTAAAGTATATCAATCAACCACAACTGTTTTTGTAAATCTATTTTTATGTACATTCATAGGGTTATACACATTTACTAAATCACATTTCAGCACAACAAAATAGAACAACAAAATAGCAAAATAGTAGCACAACAACAAAACAAAACAACCCTAGCAGATTCAGAATAGTAAAGTAGAAGCTGGACAACAAAACAATAGCACCATCAGAAAAAAAATAAGAGTAGAATCAGAAGCACAATCATAAAAAAAATAGGAGCAAAATCAGAATCATAAAAAAAGGAGCAGAACCAGGAAAACAAATAGAAGAGAGAAGAAGAACCAAAACATGAAGAGAAATAGAAGGGAGAAGAAAAAGAGGAAAGTCGGGAGACTAAACTGTGCAATGAGGAAGGAGCAACGATCAACGAGATCAGTGAGGAAGGAGCAATGATCGTCTCTGTCCAGCCTCCAGCGATCGTCTCTATCCAGTCCAGCGTGCGTGTCGACTCTGTCGATCGTGTAGGAACAGTGACTTTGTTGATTGTGTCTGTCGATCATGTAGGAGCAGCGAACGATCTTGTTCTGTGTCCAACAATCGTGTAGGAGTAGGAGCAGCGAAGCAATATGAGAAAAATTAGGGTTTTAGGTTGTATTTATGGGATAAGGGGATAATTCGGTGTATGAAAATCTTATTATTTTTTTTTTCAATTGTCCCATCCAACAGTCCATAATAAAAATAAAATAACTTTGCCTCTAATGCCTAAAGCGTTCTCTTTTTCGCCTTTCGCTTAAGCGCATGACGCTCACTTTTCTCACTTTTTTCTCACTTCAGTCACATTCACTTCGCCTAGGGTGTTCTAGGTGAGACACCTTTGCTTCGCCTTGCTTCTCGCCTCGGCACGCTTTTCAAAATACTGAAATGCACCATTCACATATTCTATCAATTTTTTGTATAGAATAGTTGAAAAGTATGTGAAAATTTTTAAAATTTTTTTATGAAACATATCTGAATGTTGAACCATATTCCCCTATTCAAAGGGTTATGGGTTTAGTGATAGTTAGATCTTCACTTTGAACTTTGAATATATGAGCACATAATAGGAGTTTATCCTATGCAGGAGTATCACATATGTATTTTCTTTCGAACTCAACCATAGTGCACCTTGAATATGAATTTCGGCAAGTTACGGATTGGATTCACATTTTAGAGCTTGACATGCATAGTGGAGATGAAGTAAGTACCCATGTGAGCTTTAGTGCCAATCCTTGTTGGAGGGGACTTACATTCGCTCAAAGGAACAATATTTCAAATTTAAAATTTGTTCACTAATCTCATTATGCTTGCTTTGGTTAGAGTGCATGAGAATAGTTGATTGAATGTCTTACAATGCCAATATGCATCCCCATGCTTATCTATAGATGATCTTAGGTCATCTTTGAATTGCTTTGAACCTTAGCCTTTTCTTGTTATAAAATTTATCCCTTGTGCCGTGATTGACCCTTGATTGAAAATTCGTTTCCACGCCACATGTTTTACCGAGTCAGTGCAAAATGATTAAAATTACCACACCTTGGTTGTTTTGAGATTGACTGTGATTGATCATGAAGGAAATTAAATGTGGTAAGAAAACTCAAAAATGGATAAATGGTGCCGAATTCAAAACTTTGAATGGAAAGGAAGAGAAAAACCCAAAAAAAAGGAGAAAAAAGGGGGTTAAAAAAGAAAAAGAATTGAAAAATAAAAGAAAGGCAAAGAAAAATGTTGAGGAAAGAAGAAGGAAAAAAAAAAAAGATGAAGAGAAGGGGTAAGGTTGGAAATTCCACAAAAAAGAAATTTTTGATAATAACGGTCATACCCTCAGAATAACCCGTTTTGTCTCCCTCTACCCTTCATTTCACTTAGCCCAAGTATCACCCCAGGGCCTCATTACAACCCTTGAAATCCCTAAATGATCTAGAGAAGTATGGTGAGAGCATACTTCAAATGAAAAAGAAAAGTTGGTTTTGCTATCTAGTGCCCTAACATTCCATTTATGAGATTATGCCAAATTCGTTTCAACCGATATGCATGCATATCATTTTTGGATTATATGTGTGCATTTTGGTTTGTGTACAAGATTCTATCTCATAAATACACATGGAGAGCATGCTAGGATAATCATAGAGTTATTTATTGTTGAGAGAAACCATTGGTCAGTTTTGCATCAAAGCTGTATTTGGTTAGCTAAATGAATGTGAATTCCTTTGTGTAAACGCTTAAATTACATGTGCATTTCACACATACACGAGTTTGAAAACAAATGTGTGTGTGTATACTCTAGAATAGCATTTAAAGCCATGATGAAACTCATCTGTGCTTAGTTCGGGTGTTTGAGAAATTTTGTTAGGCAACCCTATGCTTGAAGGAAAGGGGAATATTGCTCTTAGTTATGAGAAAGGAATAGGAAGGCCTTTTGTATTTCAATTTGAGCTTTATATATTGGGTGTTCATTTTGTGTTGAATTTAGAATTCCATGTAATCTGTTTTGAAAGCATCAAAACTCAAATCGCATTGCAATTTCGTAAATGAATTTGGAAATGGTCACACATTTGTGGTTCACTAGCATGGGTTAGGTTTTTGTGGAGTTAAGTTTGTAAATAGGTCATTAGAATGTGTTGGAGTTGAATAAACTTGGAGTGGAGGCGAAGAATTGACACAATAATTTTTTTTGAAAAAGTTGAAACCTACCAGTAGAAGTTTGTAAAAACCTACTGGTAGATTTTTTCCAGTGCACTGTTCTACCAGTAGGTTTTTGACATTCTACCGATAGGTTTTGGCCAGAAATTCAAAATGAGGATTTTAAATCAGAATTTTTGGTGAAACCCTTTACATTCTTCACTCATCTTATCCTTAAAAACCTTCCCTTCTCCCTCAAAACCTTCCAAATACTCCAAGAATTTTTGGGCACTCATCAAATCACTCGATCATCTTCCCCAAAGTTGTGATTTATAGTGATTACTTCTCACTTTCTTGACTTTTTCCCCAAAAAAAATGCTCT
The DNA here is from genome assembly GCA_963454935.2 of Ilex paraguariensis. Lineage (NCBI taxonomy): Eukaryota > Viridiplantae > Streptophyta > Magnoliopsida > Aquifoliales > Aquifoliaceae > Ilex > Ilex paraguariensis. Next base: position 361,520 of record CAUOFW020005170.1, on the reverse strand, counting down.
TTTCATCCACAAAGCTTCCTAAATCCATCAAAGACCTTTATTCTCACCCAAAGCTTGGAATTCAAAGGAATGGCTTGATTGAGTAAGTCTTCTCGCACTTTATTTGATCTTTTTGATGAACTATGGAGTTGTTTGTTGCCTTTTTTTGCCCTAGGGGCATTTTTGATTGTTATGGCACGAACCAAACAAATGGGGTCCGGTTCTCCACCACCCGCGGGAACGGGATCTTGAAAGAGGACTACAGGGGTAGGCCTCAGTGGTGGGGAATGATGGAAAAAACAAAAAAATGGTGCTTGTACGAAGAGCATAAAGGAGAAAAATGTGACATGTAAGCGACATGTAGATGGGCCCACCCTCGGGCCAAACGATGGTGTGGTCCGAGTGACAGAGGGCCATGAAATCGATATTTGGTTCTAGCTCGTGGGGGGTTATGTTCTCCTCATGTGTAGGGAGTTATACCAAAAGTTGAAGGTGGTGGATGAGGATGTATTTTTGTTAAAGACTAACGTGAGAGGGAAAGGAATGCAGATTAAACTAGGAGTCATTGCGGATGTATTGCATTACCAGAGACCACCTCCCAACACCACGATCTATCCTCACAACACCCAGGGGCAGAAATCACTTCAAGAATACGCAAGCTTGATGTATGAGGACCCGACATAGTTTAAAGAAAAAATCCAAGTTAGGGCACTCAAGCACACCTACAGGGTAAACAAGGTTCTACATTATAATTTGCTACCTCAAGTAGCGGAGAAGACTCCAGGGGAGGAGAAACTACCCTTCTCTATTCTTTCATGATGGGCAAGAGGATGGATATCGCTTTCATGATCTTGGAGGTGATGAAGGAGTACGCTCAGGCAAGTAAGCCGAAAAAGAATCTCCCTTATGCCCACCTTGTCACGAAGATCTGCCTCCATAACAAAGTCAAGGGTAGCCCCATTAGTGTGACCCTCCCGTCGGAGTTTGTAGTTATAGGCAAGTCTAGCAGTATGACATGGTCGGCCATGACAGGGGATTTGGCCCAGAAGGAAGAGAGGGGGAGGCCATCGAGAGCTGAGCCATCTACAACTGGACCCTCTACGTCTGTGCCACCCACTGCTACCCCCACCTTGTACGGTCTCCTAGTGCCTTAGTGTGATAGAGGGATAGTTGGATGACTTCTAAGGGACTATGCAGCTACTAACACTGATGGTCTCTAAGATCTTCGAGAGAACTTTCTCAAGAGAACTTCTCCTCACAGCGCCACCACCTTCCACCTCTGGGACATCCACTTTTGCCCCTACAGGCTCGACTGTCTTAGAGGTGGAGGAGTCCGATGATGGGGAGTCTGGTGACGAGGAGGGGGATGATGAGGAGGAGTCTGAAGAATGAGGAGTTGGGTGATGATGCAGAGGGGTAGTGAGACCACTCTTGTTTTGTTGTTTTTTGTAGATTGCACATAAGAGGTTTAGTGGTAGTCGACCTAGTAGATGAGTCTGTAGGATCATAGGCCATTCTTTTGTTTTCAAGATCTCTGTACTAAACCTTATGAAGTTATGTATCAAAGAACCACATTTTATTTGTTTCAATTTGCCCTAAATTCATTTACATAATTTCATTATGATTTGAGTATTTTTTTGATTGGTGAATTGTTTAACATGAATGGAATTGTTGTTTTTATGTATTGTAGTTTGAAAATAAAGTTTGCTAGGGACTAGCAAAACTCAAGTTGAGGGGTGTGATGAGTATAGAATATTGCATATCATGTATCTTTTCTGCACCTATATTGCTAGCTCCCATCAAGTGCTCAAAGGCAATGAGGAAGAAGGAATGCTTAATGGATGGCTCCAGACCTCAAGGAACCGAGGAAATCCCAAAGCAAGACAAAACCTACTAGTAGAACTCAACCAAAACCTACCGGTAGAAAATGCAGCTGAAATTCTTCTACCTCAGCCATGCAAAAACCTATCGATAGAAAAGCTTACTAGAAAAAGACCTACTGGTAGGTTTAGCCCAGTTTTGCTAGAAACCTGCTCACAACGTTCGAACGTCACTCCACGTTCGAACGTTGTCTTGAGTGACTAAGGAGTTACTGAGTGTACAGTCAATGATGTTCAAGGCGTATGGAAGTGACCAAGTCAGTGACCACAGGCCACTTGAGTGGAAGAAATCAAACGTCATCTCACGTTCGAACGCCCTCAAAGCAAAGACAGACTTGACGTTCGAATGCCAGATCACGTTCGAACATCCCCTGCAGACTGCCTGCAGAATAGTTGATTCCCATGGGCGGCAAATACTATTCACTCATCCTCACTTATCTCCTACCTCCCCTCCCCTTCCTTGCCTATAAATACTCCCTTGTTGGGAGCTTAAAAGGCATTTTTCCTCTTGTAGAGAAAGGAGGGAGCAATCTTTATTCTTGTAAAGTAAGAGTGTTTTAGTAATCTAGTTCTTGAATATTTCATGCTTATGCTTTCATTTTCCATTTATATCTACCATGATGGAGGCTTAGACTTCCCTTGTAGTTGAAGTCTTTCATTTACTTATGCTAAGTCTTTACATTCATGTTGTGACAACCATGATGGAGGCTTAGACTCCCCTTGTAGTTGTACTTGCTTTTATTTATAAAATATCAAGAGAGGTAGTTCATCTTTTGGTTGTGGTGGAAACCCTCTAAAAGCAACTAACTTTCTTCTACTTTTATTGTTCATGTATTTCACTTCCATTGCTTGAGCATCTTTCTTTCTTAGAAGAGTGAAATTCTTCCACTTTTCTAGAGCTTCACCAAAGTCGTGAAGGGTGGAAAGTGATTCACTTATTCTTCATTGAAGAAAAGCTCCTTGTTTAGTTTGCTTTACTTAGTAGCGTCTCTACTTAGAGGGATGAGTAGCACTGACCTTTCTAGGTTTGCCAAGACCATGAAAAGTGAGTAGTTCCTCTTTCACTCTTTAGTAAGAGGAGATGAGCATGTAAAGATTATCCGAAAGTTATGTTTGTGCAACTTCTTCATGCTTTAATGCTTTATACTCCACTTGTTCAGTGGACGATTGAATGTACCTAGTAAAGTTGAGACACTTTGTATAACCAAGGGCTCCAGCTATGATAAGGATGACTCCTGCATAGAAAGACCCGTTGGTTCAATGCAAGTACCCCTACCAGCTCTTTAGTTCAATCTTTCAATCCCCACCATTAATACGCTTTATTAAGAGAGAATGGATTATTAATGTCATGGTTGGATGTCATGTAGAAACACTTGCTTGTTTGTACATAGGTTAAGTCTCGGCACAGACAATTCTTGTAAACCTCTAGAAAAGCATCGGAACCATGTGCTTAATTCTCACAGTCCATCTTTATCTTTCGATTAACTTGCTGTTGATACGGGTGTTAATTGAGTTATAAAGCACAAACATAATAAAACAAATACTCTATTACATGTCCTGGTCCTCGTGCTAAAGAGTGGTTGTTACATTTTGAGAATCTTATATTTTGTCTAGAAAACTCTTGAAAATAATCTTCTATTCTAATCAAGAAAACCCCACCACTCCAAACACTCGAAATTTCAAAAGTTACTTGGTCTCTATTACTGCTTACTTCAAAACACCAATCATAGTTCCCTGTGGATTCGACTCCAGACTTCACCGGATTATTACTACAACTTGACCGCCTGCACTTGGGTGTACACATTTTGGATCAAGTTAAGTTTTTGGCGCCGTTGTCAGGGAACCATAAAATGTGTTTTACGATAAAAGGTAAAAAGACCTCATTTTTGTGTATAAATTTACTTTACTGTATATAAAGTTGTGTTAATTACTTTTATTTCTGAAAATGCTCCTCACTATCAAAATTTGCCAGCTGAATCTTCTGGATCTGTAAATCAACCTGAACCACTTTCACCTAAATCCGTAGCAAACTCTTGTGAAAGTAAAATGGTAAATGGTGAGAGACAAGAGGAAATTACTGTAAGGGAAGGGGAAGTACCTAACATTCAAACTCTGAGGGATTACTTGAATCCCACAAGGAATAGTGTCCCCTCTTGTTTTATTTTTCCTGAAGATGCACCCCCCTTTACTGTAAAGGCGGGGACAATTCAACTACTCCTTCAGTTTCGTGGACTCGAAACAGAAAACCCATATATGCATATAAAAGATTTTGAGGAAGTATGTGGAACTTTTCAAGACAATTCTAAACTGGCCAAGATGAAACTTTTCCCTTTTTCCTTAAGGGATAAAGCTAAACAATGACTAAATTCTTTAAAAGCTCTTTCAATACTTGATTGGCGGGCATTACAAAATGAATTTTTCAGAAAATTTTTTCCTTTACACCGCACTAATGCATTGAAAAGGTAAATCATGAATTTTTCGGTCAAAGAAGGAGAAACCTTTTACCAAAGTTGGGAGAGATTCAAGGATCTACTCGTCTTGCCCACACCATGTGTTTGAGAATTGGACCTTGGTAGGATTTTTCTATGACTCCCTGCCCAGTAGACTAAGTCAGTTTGTTGAAATGATGGCTCAAGGAGAGTTTATGGGAAAAAGTCCAGAGGAGGCATTCAATTTCTTTGATACCATATCTGACAGTTCTCAGATGTGGGACTTTGACTCTCCCATAACTATTGAAGCCAAACCATCTACTTCCCAAGGGGGTAAGTATGTCTTGAAAGATGATGATGACCTTAGAGCTAAAATGTCCACCCTATCTCGAAAGCTTAAAACTTTAGAGATGAAAAAGTTCATCAAGTTGATGCCAGCTCTCCCACATAACAAGTATGTGGGATTTGTGTGCTAACATGACACCCTACTGGGGAGTGTCCTACAATTCCAGCATTCAAAGAGGTTCTGTTGGAACAAACAAATGTTGTCTCTAATTTCAACAAGGCTTACTCCAACCCATACTCTGAAACATACAATTCAGGGTGGCAGAACCACCCAAACTTCAGTTGGAGGAACACACAGACAACTCCAATGAAGCAACAAGGTTCACACCCACCACCTCAAGGACCTCTCACATACCAACCATACCAACCACCACAAAAGAGGAACCTTGAGGACACACTGAACCAGTTTATGCAAAGCCAAATGAACTACAACCATAGTTCCACTTAGGCTTTCACTAAGTTCAAAACACAAACTCATCTTTCGAGGATCTTAAAAGTCACATCCAAAATTTGACCTAATCCATGACCACACATGAGAAGGGCAAGTTTCTTGCCTAACCAAAACCACCACAAGGCCAATTTCAAGTGGGGAATCCTTCAACCATGGAAAATCCACAAGGTCAAGCCCAAGTGGTCACTACACTAAGAAGTGGCAAGGTGATTGACAAGCCCATCCGAGACAAGCTACTTCCAAAGCCAAAGTCCATCCCAGTCAACTCACCAATCGAGCCTGAATCAAATGAGCCTGAACTTGTGAGAGAAGAGGAACCCGAACCCATAATTGAACAAGAACCAGAACCATCATGGGAAGAAGAACCCTCATATTCTATTCTTGCTCCTTTTCCTCATAGACTCAAAACTACACAGAAGTTGAATAATCAGCCAGAAATCTACGAGTACTTCAAGCAAGTAAAAATCAACATCCCACTTCTGGATGCAATCAAACAGGTTCCATCTTATGCCAAGTTTCTGAAAGACTTGTGCACAGTCAAGAGAAGCCAGAATATTCAAAAAAGAGCCTTCTTGATAGAACATGCTAGTGCTTTGTTTCAACACAAAACCCCTCCAAAATACAAAGATCCAGGGTGTCCAACTGTGTCATGTGTCATTGAAAATTTTAGAATTGAACAAGCACTGTTAGACCTTGGAGCAAGTGTCAATTTGCTCCCATTCTCTGCTTACCAATAGTTGGGTATGTGGGAACTCGAACCCACAAGTGTCACACTTCAGTGACAGACAGGTCTGTCAAAATTTCTAGGGGTATTGTTGAAGATGTACTTGTTCAAGTGGACAACTTTGTATTCCCTGTTGACTTCATCGTCTTAGATACTAAGCCAACACAATATTTAGAGAATCCAATTCCTGTTATTCTTGGTCGACCCTTCCTAGCAACTTCAAATGCACTAATCAATTGCAAGAATGGGTTCATGAAATTAACCTTTGGAAATATGACACTTGAGCTGAATATTTTCAATGTTGCCAAACACCCAGGAGAGGACAGAGAAGAAAGAGAAATAAATTCCATTGAGTCTTTTGTCTAGGACCATCTTAACAACATTATGTGAAAATTCCACTGAACTTTCTTTGACAGAATCCATCACATCTGAAACCATGGATGATGATCCAAAGAATTGTCCAATTCATGCTGTTAATACACGGGCCCCCAAATTCGAGGAACTTTCACCAAGTGGCACAAAGACACTCTCATCAAGTGACAAGTCACCAAAGCCTGAATTGAAACCTTTCCCATCTGACCTCAAATATGTATTCCTAGGAAAGGACGAGTCATTCCTAGTGGTAATTTCGTCTAAGCTCACAGACTTGCAAGAGTCTAAACTGATTGAAGTTCTTAAAAGTCATAAAAACACCATTGGGTGAACCATCGCTGACTTGAAAGGTATAAGCCCGTTAATCTGCAATCATGCTATATACCTTGAAGAGGACTCAAAACCCTCTCGTCAAATGCAGCGACAAATGAACCCTCACATGAAGGAAGTCGTAAAGGCAGAGGTGTTAAAGCTCTTAGATGCCGGAATAATCTTTTCCATCTCCGATAGCAAATGGGTTAGTCCAACCCAAGTTGTGTCTAAAAAGTCTGGAGTCACAGTGGTTAAAAATGATGTAAATAAACTGTTACCAACTAGAGTCATCACAGGATGGCGGATGTGTATTGATTACTGAAAACTCAATTTGGTGACTAGAAAAGACCACTTCCCTCTTCCCTTTCTTGACCAAGTTCTAGAGAGAATTGCAGGCCATGAATTTTACTATTTTTTGGATGGGTATTTCGGATACAATCAAATTGAGATAGCACTCAATGATCAAGAGAAAACCACATTCACATGCCCCTTTGGCACTTTTGCATTCAAAAGGATGCCATTCGGGCTTTGTAACGCTCCTGTAACATTTCAAAGATGCGTGTTAGGTCTATTCAGTGACATGGTCGAGAAATTTTTGAAAGTGTTCATGGATGACTTCTCTGTGTATGGTGACTCATTTGATTTGTGTCTGGCCAACCTAGAAAAAGTATTGATAAGATGTTAGAAGCAAATCTGGTGCTCAATTGGGAGAAATGTCATTTCATGATAACATAAGGCATTGTCTTAGGTCACATTGTGTCGTCTGAGGGCATGAAAGTTAACAAGGCCAAAATAGATTTAATTGGGAATTTTTCTGCTCCCAAGACTATAAAAGATGTTCGATCATTTTTGGGACATGCAGGGTTTTATAGGATATTCATAAAATATTTCAGTACCATAGCTAAACCCATGTGTCATCTCATAAGTCAGGACGTAATCTTTGATTGGAATGAAGCGTGCCAAAAAGCTTTTGACAAGCTTAAAGTCATGTTAATTTCTGCCTCAATAATGCAACCCCCTGACTGGACTTTACCCTTTGAGCTAATGTGTGATGTAAGTGACTATGTTGTAGGTGCTGTGTTGGGTCAACGAAAAGATAAGAAATCACATGTGATTTACTATGCAAGTAAAACTTTGAATGATGCTCAAATTAACTATTCGACAACTGCAAAAGAATTACTTGCCGTAGTCTTTGCTTTGGAAAAATTTCGTTCTTATCTTGTTAGTTCTACTGTTACTGTGTTCACTGACCATGCAGCATTAAAATTTTTGCTCACAAAGAAGGATGCTAAACCTAGGCTCTTGCGATGGATACTCTGGATGCTAAACCTAGGCTCTTGCGATGGATACTCTTACTTCCAAGAGTTTGACTTGGTCATTAAAGACAAAAAGGGTGTTGAGAATGTGGTAGCAGACCATCTTTCCAGGTGAACTTACGAATTTCATGAGAATGGAATGCCAATTAATGAAAAATTCCCCGATGAATAACTGTTCATAATTGATGAGACCTCATGGTACGCTGATATTGCTAATTTTCTTGCTACTGGAACACTCTATCCTTCCTTTTCCCCCACAAACAAAAAGAAATTTTTGAGAGAGGTTCGCAATTTCTTTTGGGAAGATCCATACGTATTTAAGTACTGTAAGGATCAAATCATAAGACGTTGCATCCCCGCTCAAGAAAGCAAACAAGTAATAGCATTTTGTCATTCCGAAGCATGTGGTGACCATTTTTTATCCAGAAAAACCACTACGAAAATCCTGTAGTGTGGATTTTACTGGCCCACACTTTTCAAAGATGTTCATGTTTTTTGTTTAGCTTGTGATAGATTTCAAAGGTTAGGAAATATTTCAAGGAGAAACATGATGCCTCTAAACCCCATTCTAATAATTGAAGTTTTTGACTGTTAGGGCATTGATTTTATAGGACCATTTCCTCCCTCCTTTGGCTATCTATACATTTTGGTAGCCGTAAACTATGTATCCAAATGGGTTGAGACAATTCCGTGTCGGAATAATGATCATCAAACAGTGATCAAGTTTTTCAAATAAAATATTTTATCCTGATTTGGAATCCCAAAATCCATCATAATTGATGGAGGTGCTCATTTTTGTAATCGACCTTCCTGAAATCTGATGAAAAAATACTTGATTTTTCACAAAATTGTAACTCCATACCTTCCACAAACTAGTGGACAGGTTGAATTGGCTAATCGGGTGATTAAATTAATTTTATAAAAAATGGTAAATCTAGATTGCAAATATTGGTTGTCAAGACTAATTGATGCACTCTGGGCGTATCGTACTATTTTTAAAATAATTTTGGGGATGTCTCCTTACCGATTAGTCTATGGAAAGCCTTGTCACTTACTAGTGGAATTGGAACATAGGGCATATTGGGCTATTAAAGCAATGAACTTTGACATGGACAAAGCTGGACTGGCAAGAAAACTTCAGATTAATGAATTGGAGAAATTAAGAAATGAAGCATATGAAAACGCGAAGATTGCAAAATCTAGGATGAAAAATTTTCATGATAAGAGCATAGTGCGAAAATCTTTTGAACTTGAATTTAAATTAGTTCTGCTTTTCAATTCAAGACTCCGCCTTTTTCCTGGAAAGTTGAAATCAAGATGGACTGGACCTTACATTGTCAAAAAAATGTTTGAACATGGGGCAGTGGAAGTAGAGAACCCATCAAACGGTAGTATCTTTACCGTCAATGGTCAGAGATTGAAACCTTCTGTGGAGGACTTTGTCAAAAATGTGGAGACCATTCTTTTGATGGATCTAGAATAGCATTTTGAGAAAAGCACCTACCAACACAAAAAAGGGTAGTTCAGGGAGAACCCGACCCAACCCGACCCAACCCGAACCACACCACTTCCTTTATAAGGCCCCACTCCGTTTTCCTCCCTTTCCATGCACCTTGGTCCCTTTCCCCTTTCTTTTCTTTTCTTCTTCTTCTTCTTCTTCTTTTTTTCTTCTTCTTCTCCGCTGTTACGATACTCTGGAATCACGACCCATCCCCCAAAAATACCATGACCATACTACTGGAAGATCCTATCCTTTGTCTCATAATCTGCGTGTGTTTACTTTATTTGTACATGGCTATGCTTCTTCTGTCTGCACTCAGAATCAAGGGTTATCACCCTAACCCAGATCTGCAACGAGATGGTTGATTTGTGTATTTTACTTGTAGGTTTTGACTAATGAACCAGATCTCTACCATTCAAAGCTCACCTGATCGGTAAATTCAAAACATTGGGGACAATGTTCAGTTTAGGTTGGGAGAGAGAACTACAGTTTATATGAGCCTAAGCCTGATTCTAAATTTTTAAATTTCTATTGTTGTTGTTGTTGTTCTTGACTAGATTGTGTAATGTAGTTTGATTACCATGTTTTATATTTTGATGATTATGTTTGTGGGTCATCTCTGATAGTCTTTATGACTGGTAGATGTTAAAGAACCAGATAGTGAGTCTTAATAGTATAAAAAGTATGGATGTTAAACTTTTTTAGTTTAGTTTAGGAGTTCTACGCACATTTCCTTCTGATGTGCACACTGTGATTATGAGACAAGCAAGATTGGTAAGAAAGAATGAGATCCGAGAACAACAAGCGAAACCCCTGTGCGGCCGAAGCACCTATGCCAAACGTCGTCGTGCCAAAAGACTTGGGTGCCTGTAAATAATGTGGTAGATACTTTCACGAGAAGAGATATAATCAGTGTTCTGCACTAATTTTTGGTCGAGCTCTTAATCAATTAGACTGGATAGTGAATGGGTAGAGTAAGGATTATCCTGAAATGCCATCCTATTCTAGTATATTGCTTAACCGGTTTGTGAGACAGGAAATTGGGAGAGTTACTGGCTGTTCAGATGGCACAGGGACAAATGAAGACTCGGATTAGAATAGTTGGGATGAAAGTCAAGGGTTCGAATTTCTGTAAAAAAAAAATAATAATAAAATTTTATCTTGTATAAACTCTTTTGATTGAAATGAAAACATGGGCCGAGTAAGGAACGTCCCAAAATACCAACCTGGAGCGTGGGTAGGGATCTGTCCTGAGACGCCATGAACTTTTGGTTCAAATTTGAATATTTTGCCCTCTTTTGTTTCGCATAAAATAGTGCAGAAAAATTTTGAAAATTTTTGAGTTTTTGAAGCTATGTTCGAACGCCAAGTGACTTTTGAACGTAGCTTGCTTACAGTACTCAGCCTCTGATGAAGTCTCTGATGGAAACAAAAGTACTGGGAGCTCACAACGTTCGAACGCCAATAGCACGAAATAACGTTCGAACGACCATAACACGTTCAAACGACAGAAGCTTACAATACCTTGGTCTCTAACAGAACTTAGAAGTACTGAGAGTTCACAACGTTTGAACGTCATTAACGTTCGAACGATATTTTAAAATCCTTCATACAACATTCGAATGTAAATCACGTTCTTCCTCAGACTATAAATACCTGGGTCGTCTTCCTTAGTTCAAAATTTCCAAAAAAACCCCAAAATCCTCTAAATCGTAGGATCCATTTTCACTCCCCAGCCCTCAATACTCCACTCATTCCTCATTTCCGCCACAAATTAGCCAACCAAAAGCTTTTCCACATCAAAAATCCTCAATTTTCACCAAATAACGAAGACTTTTCACCACTTCTTAAGCTTAAAACCGAGAATAGCACAATGCCTAGGGTTAAGCTCCCCGCCAGGCGCACTCCACCAGTAAACCAAGAATCAAACTTCGTAGAGAAGGGAAACAAAGAAAGAAGAGATACGATCGCACCAGATTTCCCACTGCCCTTAAGGCTGAGAGGTATGAAATTTTTTTTCAAAATCACGTTGTGGTTTGGGAATGAGATGTAGTAATTGCTGATTTTACTGAGTTGGGTTTGTTGGAAGAGATGGAGAGGAGGGAATGGGTGTGGCATTTGAGAAATGACGGAGAAGCCGTTGTTGACTTGGTGAGGGAGTTCTACTCCAACACCGAGATCATCAATGGTGCAATCCGAACGTATGTTCGAGGCACCCACATTGATGTGGATGAGGCATGGAGGTAAGAAAAGACATGCCTCGGGTACAAAACCCAATGTATCCACCCAAGAAAAATGTGGTGTTGAATGCTATTGGAAGAGAGTTAACAAGGCATGCTGATTTTTCATGGAGAGGGAGAAAATTTTTGAAACAAGGAGAGCTTACTAATAAGTACAAGATGCTTAATTTGATTGCGGTGGCAAACCTAGAGCCAATAGGAAGAAAAAATGAGATTTTGCCCGAGATGGAACGAATGCTCTATGCACTAGGGCAAGGACATAGCATTGACCTCCCCTCGATGGTTTTGAATGAGATGAAGAAGGGGTGTGACGCAAAGAGGCGTGCACTCCCATTTGGCACACTTGTGACAGAAATTTGCATCGACAATGGAGTGAGGGTGAGGCCAAAAATGAACATCCAAAAGCCAATGGGGCCACTAAACAAAGGGTCGTTCAAAAGAAGCTTAGGACATAGTGGTGCCCCGGTGGCTAGGCAAGAAGTGCCCCTTCCTCAAGGAATCGATGAGGTGTAGGAAGAATTGGATGCTGAAGAAGAAAGAGAGATGGAGGTAGAGAGAGAACAGCTAGATCAAGCAGGCCCCAGCATGACCACCTGAAGATCTCTACGAGACATCATGCTTAGCATTGAAGCTAAGCAGGATGGGATCCTGAGGCTTTTGAGGGGTGGAGCTGGTGGTGCTAGTGGAGCTGGAGGAGAGATTGATCATTTCTGTTCTTGAGGAGGAGTAGTTGATTTCTGTTCTGAATTGTTTGTTGTTTATTGATTCTTCTTTGAATAGTCTTTAGGAGATTTCTATACCATTGTGAAGGAGTTTCTTTTGATAATTCTTGTGGATGTTTTGTGATTATTATGGATACTTGTGTATGTCTTTTTTTGAGTTGATTGTGCGTAGTTGAAGTATGTTTTGAATGGATGAATTGCATCATTCACATTATTGTAAACAAGAATCTTTTATGCAATGAATGATTCAGTTTATCACTTTTACTTGTTTAAAATGCATGTATAAGGTTAGCACTCTAATTCTTGTTGATAACGAAACACGTGGTTGTTAAGATTACTTGTGAAAATGACTAAGCACATGATCGGTTTGACACTTCAACTTAACACCCACGACATAAAACCTCATTTTTTTTGGAACATTGATGCTATCTTTACGCTTAAATTGTCAAATGTACATAAGTATTTGTTATTACTAAAGTAGAAGGTGATCAAACTCGAGAACGGAATCGTTATATAACTAACATTCCTTAAAATACCCAACATAACTAGTGGAGATGACAAAGAAAATCATGGTAAGTCTTGAGCTTTACAGTGCTTTTTGTGAGGATATCAACAATTACTCAAAGTAAGCTCTTTCACTTCTAATCTCTTTCAATAATCTCATTAAACTTGCTTTGATTGATGCAACCAAAGCGATCTATTTTTCATAACCCAGAGGGAACTTTTGCATACATACATATGCACATACTTGAGAAAGGATCTTAGGCCATCTTTGGATCGATTTTGAGCCTTAACTAATTCTTTTACAAAAGTATATCCCTAGTCAGCCATGCTTGAGCCTCAAATGAATGAATTCTTTTTCGCCCGTGTAATGACCAAAGCCACAAAAGCACACATTTACCATACCTTGCTATCGAATTTCTTGTACCCTCTTGCAAATCAATATGAAAACAAAAAGGCAAGAAAAAAATAGTGAATGGTGGCTACTGTTCAATACAAGGAAAATCAATGGAAGCAACCAAAAGAGAAAAGACACTGTGAGAGAAGGAATTGCCAAGAAAGTGAAAAATGGGACAAATGAAAGAAAGAAATCCCATTCCCAAGCAAAATATCAAAAAAGTTAGAAAGAGGTGTGCAACACTGCACAAAAAGATAGCCTTTGATCACCATTGATGTTATTTCATTAGCCACTGACCTCTGGCTCCATTACAACCTACAAAAAGCCCTAGGTGATCTCAAGTGTGATGCATATGTATATTATCTACTACAAGTGGGGTGTGTTAACTAGAATCTCTCTATTTGCATCAATATTTATCCATGAGATTATGCCAAGGTTAAAACTGGTTTCCTCAAAACAACACTCTTATACTAATGATGCATGAGATTTTTCGACTGGCCATCTTCTGATCACATGCCACCTTTGAGAGATGTGCCACTATAATCGGAGCGATTTGTTTTGCTAAGAGCATTCCTAGAGAGACTTGTGTAATCAAAGCTATCCATGCAAGGTGGAAAAAGGGACTGACTGTTATATATCAATTCTTGTTTCCAGTATGACCATCCTACTACTTAGAGAATCTCAAATGCTAATGCGACATGTGCTAATTTTTTGCATGAAATGAGTACTAATGGAAGAAAAATGTAGGAGATAAGTCACGATTGAGAGTTGAGTGTCCCAATGACCATGATGCTAATTCATTTTTTTTAGCAATCTCACATACACCCTTGTTCGACTGAAGTTTGTGGGTAGCTTCACTGAAAACCCTCACGAGACAACACTCGTCCACTAGGGTAAACCTAGCAGTTCAATGGCTTATTGCATAAGCTAAATGCAACTGGATGACCCACAAAAAAGGCATTAGGAATAGATTTACATTTCATTGTCATTGTATTATTAGAGACTAGCAATATTTAGGTTGGGGGTGTGATTCGTGCGTAAAGTGAACAAATTTTACTATGCCTTTTTAGACTAATTGTGCTTTGATGGAGTTTAAGAAATGACATTTCAGGTCCTAAAGTGAACAAAGGCTCAAGAACAACAAAAATCACATATGAATACAACACCAGCACAAAAGGGAACAAAAATGCAGAAGGTTGGAACAAAGAAAGGACGTTCGAACGTCAACCCACGTTCGAATGTCATCTGAAACCCTGCCAAGACCAGCTGCTGAGACATGGCATGTTGCAGACAACAAAAAGAGAAGAACCAGAAGTACTTGAGTATAACGTCCGAACATCACTCCACGTTCGAACGTTGTCTTGAGTGACTAAGGAGTTGCTGAGTGTACAGTCAATGATGTTCAAGGTTTATGGAAGTGAGCAAGTCAGTGACCACATGCCACTTGAGTGTAAGAAATCAAACTTCATCTCACGTTTGAATGCTCTCAAAGCAAAGGCAGACTTGACGTTCGAACGCCAGATCACGTTCAAACGCCCTGCCGTAGACTGCCTGCAGAATAGTTGATTCCCATGGGCGGTAAACACTATTCACTCATCCTCACTTATCTCCTACCCCCTCCCCTTCCTTGCCTATAAATACTCCCATGTTGGGAGCTTAAAAGGCATTCTTCCTCTTGTAGAGAAAGGAGGGAGCAATCTTTATGCTTGTAAAGTAAGAGTGTTTTAGTAATCTAGTTCTTGAATATTTCATGCTTATGCTTTCATTTTCCATTTATATCAACCATGATGGAGGCTTAGACTCCCCTTGTAGTTGAATTCTTTCATTTACTTATGCTAAGTCTTTACATTCATGTTGTGACAACCATGTTGGTGGCTTAGACTCCTTTTGTAGTTGTACTTGCTTTTATTTATAAAGTATCAAGAGAGGTAGTTCATCTTTTGGTTGTGGTGGAAACCCTCTAAAAGCAACTGGCTTTCTTCTACTTTTATTTTTCATGTATTTCACTTCCATTGCTTGAGCATCTTTCTTTCTTAGAAGAGTGAAATTCTTCCACTTTTCTAGAGCTTCACCAAAGCCGTGAAAGGTGGAAAGTGATTCACTTATTCTTCATTGAAGAAAAGCTCTTTGTTTAGTTTGCTTTACTTAGTAGCGTCTCTACTTAGAGGGATGAGTAGCACTGACCTTTCTAGGTTTGCCAAGGCCATGAAAAGTGAGTAGTTCCTCTTTCACTCTTTAGTAAGAGGAGATGAGCATGTAAAGATTATTCGAAAGTTATGTTTGTGCAACTTCTTCATGCTTTAATGCTTTATACTCCACTTGTTTAGTGGACGATTGAATGTACCTAGTAAAGTTGAGATACTTTGTATAACCAAGGGCTCCAGCTATGATAAGGATGATTCCTATATAGAAAGACCCGTTGGTTGAATGCAAGTACCCCTGCTAGCTCTTTAGGTCAATCTTTCAATCCCCACCATTAATACGCTTTATTCAGAGAGAATGGATCATTAATGCCATGGTTGGATGCCTTATAGAAACACTTGCTTGTTTGTACACGGGTTAAGTCTCGGCATAGACAATTCTTGTAAACCTCTAGAAAGGGAACGGAACCATGTGCTTAATTCTCATAGGCCATCTTTATCGTCCGATTAACTTGCTGCTGACACGGGAGTTAATTGAGTTATAAAACACAAACATAATAAAACTGATACTCTATTACATGACCTGATTCTCGAGCTAAAGAGTAGTTGTTACATTTTGAGAATCTTATATTTTGTCTAGAAAACTCTTGAAAAGAATCTTCTATTCTAATCAAGAAAACCCCACCACTCCAAACACTCAAAATTTCCAAAGTTTCTTGGTCTCTATTACTGCTTACTTCAAAACACCAATCATAGTTCCCTGTGGATTTGACTCTGGACTTTAACGGATTATTACTACAACTTGAGCGCTTGCACTTGGGTGTACACATTTCGGATTAAGTCAAGTAGCTAGACTTTTAGTTGGCTAATCCAAGGGAAATTTCCTCTTGGGTATGTGAAATCAACTCTCTTTCATTCATCCTTGTAGTGTAAAGTGTTTGGTTTGACTAGATTGAGTGTGGACGTGGTTGTGGGCTCTTGATACATTGTAGACTCGTCATGGGGTATGCTTTTGTCCAACACAACCACATTAGTCCTTCACTTCCTATGAATCAATCAAACACCGAGACACCATTAGTTGAATGAATTGAGTCGATTTGGCATTTCCATTGGAATGACCTCTATGGATTATCTAACCTTGCTTTCTTGCATACTTCTCAAAACAAAACTCACCAAAACACATATTACAAGATTTTTCAATTTTTATTTCTTTCACAAATCACCTTTCAAAAACATTTGACCATTCCTTCCCAAAGGAGACAACCTTGGAATACCCATTTCAAGTAAAACACGACATTGCAAGTCTCTCTACACTTGGGGATCACTTTTGCGCACACACACACACACACATTTTTGTTCACACACATGATTTTCTCCATTTCTTGCATTTAAACCAAAGGAAGAGTGACACTCAACAACTCATATAAGCCATATACACACATTCTGGGTTCGTGTTCGAAGGTTGGGAAAAACCATCAAGCAGTTGCACCTTGCTTGTTTAATCTCAATTTTTGACCAAGTCTTTTGGGATTTTACTTCAACCTTCTTGCATAGTTAACCAAACTCTCTCATCAATATATTTAAGAAATGCTCTTATGCGAGCTTTTCAATATGAGAAATTAGACCCATCGAAGAGAGGTGGATGTGCAATTGAATGACCTTCCATTTGAGACTCCATTAGATACTAACTAAAAGCTATCAATAGATCTCTAGGAAGCAAACAAACTAGACAAGTGAGCAAAAAATAAGATATGCCTACAAGTGTCTACTTGCAACTCTGGGCAATCACGCTCTGATACCAATTGTCATTCCAGGAAGGGGAGGAACGTTGTGAATCTTCATTCATGATTATACTTGTGGAGTGCACGACACTACCTAGAGGGGGTTGAATAGGTTTTTTAATTTTAGCTCAATCAAATACTAATTAAAAATTCATTACTACCTTAATTACCTCTTCTCACTTGAGTGTAGCAATTAATGGTGAGAAACCATTTTCAACCACCATGACCCAATTAACTCATGCAGATTGATGCTATTAATTTTAGCAATTAAACACTCAATCTCACATGGCGAACCCAAAACTCAATCACAACTATGGATGAAATAGATATCAACCAATCATTCATACAAATACATAGTGTGAGTGTGTGCTAACAATGTAGGACTCCATATAAAATTGAAAGACGGGCAAAATAATTTTAAGAGTACTTCTAAATGATGATAAAAACTTTGAATCCTTGTTGAAGGAATTTTCATGAAGTTTGAGTTTTGGGTATTGATTTTCAGGTCAAATTTATTCTCGGAGGCATTTAAACTTGAGAAAGGTGGTTAGGTAAGTTTTCAAATGAATTTAGGTCAAAATAAGGGTACTATTGAATCTGAAAGATCGAAAAACCTTAAGAGAGGTGATATGCGGTGTATTACAAGTTTGGAAGTATTTCGGAGGCAAAATGCATTTTGGAGAGAAATTAGGTAGGAAGGAATTTGATTCCGCTTTAGTATTTCGGACAAAACATTTTACTTGAACTCTAATTTACTGAATTCTTGTGGAATTAGATAGTAAACTTTAAAGGCTAAAAAAGTGTATTTCATAGAATTTTTGTGACTCGGCTTCTAATTTGATCAAAATTGAGCAGAAAGTTGGGATAGAAAGTTGCTAGCGTTCGAAATGCCCGAACCAGTATTTGAATGCTTGATTGGACAAAGAATTGAGCATAATTTCAAGAAAAAATAGATGGTTGGTGAAGTTTGAACACCCATACCAGTGTTTGAACTCCTTGCTAAAAAATGGCCCGATCAGATTTTAGGGTTATCTTCGTTTTCACCCTATAAATACCCTGGGGCCGCATTTTAGTGTTCCTAAACATAGTTTGTCAATCCTAGGAAGACAAAAAGATTTGGAAGAGAGGAAAATGGCTATATCTTGATGGATTAACACGTGGTAATCGGATCAAAACGTGTTAAGACCGATTAAATTGTGGATCAAGGTAGGGGTTCTTTATCAAACTCATTCATTGAGATTAAGGATACATATTTTTATCTTTTGCATTTCTATTACAATATAAATGATAGATCTATAATGTTTTCTCATTTGTTTGAACCTATGATTCATTTCTTAAAGAAAATACTTGGTTTATAACCAAGATTTATTCGCTCTTGATTTAGAAACCCTAGTTCTTGAAAAATACATAATTTATACACAATATTCATTCATTCTTGATTGCAAAAAATCCTAGTTTTTGATTTACAATCATATCTATGTAATAGATCTTTGATGTTTTATATTCCATTTTAATATATTCTTGAATTCTTGAATAAACACATGATTTACGCCCAATTACATGTTTTACATCTAAAAAATCATATGTTCTTGATTAAAGCTCTAGATCTTGAATATTGTGAACATGAATTATTCTCTTTATGATCTCTTACATGTTTTGCTTTAATCATTATTTTACTTTAGAATTGTGGAACTACGGACTGCGGTATATGTGAACTTTGTTGAAAAGTGTTGTTATTTTCTATTGTATGAATGGGTACGATGAATGTAGATTACCCTTGAATTCATATCATAGTGTTAGATGTTTTCCTATCTTGAAGGGTTTGGTGGTTGCTTAACACTTGAAGGGGGTTTGGTTTCTTGCAAGGGCCAACCACTATTTGTTCATGTAGGTTCGAGGCTATGAGTTAGTATATTATACCTAGGAAAGTATACATTAATTGTTGATATACAAGGATCCTCTAGGCCTCAAGAAATTATAGGCATGCCAATGATCCTTGATATGCTCACACCAATGAGTTTGATTTACACAATTCAAGACCTTTAACACTAAGTTGTGAAGTTGGATAGAATCTCTAGAAGTAGTCTTAGGTCTTAGGGATCTAGGGTTGCGGTGGAAGCTCTCTAGGTAGAATATGAGTTTTCTCTCTCAAATGGCTTACAAGAAGCTCACCCTCTTTGTAGGTCTAAAATAATGATAATCTTGTTCAATAAGAAAATATTATTCGCAAACGATTGCTCAATTAGTGGGAGGTCAGTCATAGGGTGGTGGTCTCGAGAATGAAAATCACATTTCAAAGATGATCAAGGAGAGTAGACCACTCGAGTGACCATGAGACCGCTTGAGCAAGATCAAGGACTGCTAATAGAGTGAGCTCTGATCTGCTCTACAATCTTTACCCTCTCAACTTTCCTAAGTCATAAAGGGACCACTCTAGCAAAGGCTAGCAAGCATGGGGCGGTCCCTACTAATTTTTTGTAAAACCCGGGTAAATTTAAACTTTTTACGAAAAATGGCAAAATAGTAATTTGTCACTATAGTGCGGGTTAAAAACTTACATTTTTTTAGATCTCGATTGACAAAATGGACCACACCATTGGATTTGTCTCATGAAACTAAGTGACCCAGATAATTTTTGTTGAATTCTGAGATAGTCTGATTTTTTGTATTTTACGAGACGACTGGTTGTTGGGTGACCTCAAAAATGTTCCCAAAAATAAATTTTCTAAAATTTTCTTATAATTTAATTTAAGTTCATATAAAAATAATTTGAACTTAAACCGGAATGAAATTAAGTCATTTCGGAACAAAAACGGATTCAAAAATAAGGAACGTGCGACACGACGTGGACCGCACAATTAAAGACTATAAATAGGGGAAAATATCTGATCTTCCCCACTTGAACAGCTGGTTTCACACGTTAGAAGAGAAAGAGAGAGAAGAGAGAAAAGAAAAATTAAAACTTCTACATTCTCCCTACGATTCACGGAGTTTTGCTAGTCAGAATCCTTCGGACCAAGAGTTAAAGTCGATCACCACGATGAAGGCTACGCCAATGTATAAAAAACAAAGGATTTTACCGAAGATCCAGAGAGGAGATTTGGGAAAATCAAGAGTTTTGGGTTTGGGAGGTGTTCTTGAGATTTTCTACCACTCGTATCACGCTTCAATAGGTAGGGTTTCGTCCTACTCGGGTTTATTTCTTACCTAGGATGTTGTATGGGATGGGTAAGTGTATATAACAATGTAGATCACTTACCTATTGTTGTTGATATGTGGAAATGGGTGTGAAAATAGCCTAAATCTAATTCTAGCTTGAAAATGATATGGGAATGGCACTTGTAAAAATTCTTGAAATTTAATATTATGTGGCATGCTATGTGTTAATATTGTGCCTTTGTGAATAAAGCATGTTATTGACATAGATTATGTAGTAATATGCTTGTGAAATGTTGTTGAGTACAAATGAGTTAATATATGTTGTTAATATATTAACATCATGATGATTGTGGTAATTATATGCTTAGGATATAAATTGCCATGAGATATGTTGATATGCAGTTTAATTGCTCATTTGGCATTCATTGCAAAATGGGCATGAAGTTGGCATTGCATTCATGGGCATTCGACATGAGTGTGAGTGTGTGTGTGTGTGTGCATGGTGTGATAAAACGCGATTTATGGGTGGGCTCGAAAAAGTTGGATTGAAGATCTGACTGAGTCGCATGGTTGCATGAAGAAAAACTTGTGTCAAGTATAACAAGAAGGGATAGATTCGCCCTCTGGTGCAAAGCCTGGCTACTTGGTTCATACACTCCCCTGTGGTGAAATTCCAGAAAAGTGTAATGGCGTACGGAGCCAGCGGTATGATTCCAAAATCCGATACCCAATAAAGACACATGATTTTGTTTTACAAAGTACTCATTTGATAGCAATATCCAATAATGATTTGGTTTTTATAAACACGTGTATTGCATTGTATTGTGGGAGTCAGTGAGGACTCGGGATAAAATGCATGAGTGAGTTTCATCTCATATCATGACATGACATGGTAGAATTCTCATCTTGAATTACATGTTCTTGTTTGGAATGGATAATGGTTGTTGATTGTTGCATGTACACATTTCATAGGCATCTAGGTTGGGGAGTAGCCTATATAGGAGATACTTTATTGAGCGTGGCTCACCTTATATGGAAAAAAATTTCAGGTGGGGGATGCACACCAGTGGATGGCTCTCATTTGGGGCCCCAGTGATGAAGAAAGGCCGACTTGTGGCCTTGAATTCATTTTTTTTGTAAAACTATAATGAAAACTTAGTTTTGGTATGTAAATTCGGATAGGAACGGTTGTCAACTTCTCGTTCAAGGAGCGAAAAGCTAGTTCACACTCTTGAGTCCACAAGAATTTTTCTCCCTTCTTTGTGAGACATGTTAGGCATTGCTAGCTTTGAGAACACTTCTACAAACCTCCAATAGTAGGCTACAAGAGGCTACGAACTTTGGTCACATTCTTAGGGGGTTCCCATTTCATCACGACTTCAATCTTTGCGGGTCAACAACTACTTTTTCCTCGGACACAACATGACCAAGGAATTTCACTTCCTTCATCCAAAACTCGCATTTACTCATCTTCGCATATAACTTATATTCTCTCAATGTCTGTAGCACAATAGAGAGATGACGTCCATGTTCCTCGTGAGTCCGGGAATAGATTAGTATGTCATCAATAAACACAATGACAAATTGATCTAGATACGACCAAAATACCCTGTGCATTAAGTCCATGAAGGCTGCTGGAGCATTAGTCAATCCGAACGGCATCACCGTATACTTGAAATAACCATACCGGGTATGGAAAGCTGTCTTAGGAATATACTCCTCCTTGATCCGCAATTGATGAAACCCAGTGTGAATATCAATCTTGGAGTATTACTTACAACCCCTTAATTGGTCGAACAAATCATCTATCCTCGTCAATGGATATCTGTTCTTCACTGTTACTCAATTCAACCATCGGTAATCCATGCATAATCGAAGTATTTTGTCATGCTTCTTCACGAAGAGGACTAGGGCTCCCCAAGGTGAAGTGCTCAAACGGATAAACCCAATGGTCAACAGATGATCCAGTTGCTTCCTTAGCTCCTTTAACTCCAAGGATTCATTCGATAAGGAGCAATGGATATGGGTTCAATTCCCGGATAGAGATCAATCTTGAACTCAATATCTCTTTGTGGGGGGAACCCAGATAGTTCATCTGGGAAGACATCCGAAAAATCTGATACAATCAACACCACATCTGGTTGGGATCTATCCTGATAATCTCCCATCAAGCTAGCTAAGAAACT
Organism: Ilex paraguariensis; assembly: GCA_963454935.2. NCBI lineage: Eukaryota > Viridiplantae > Streptophyta > Magnoliopsida > Aquifoliales > Aquifoliaceae > Ilex > Ilex paraguariensis. Next base: position 339,084 of record CAUOFW020005170.1, on the reverse strand, counting down.
CAAATGGCTCCCTGCCTTCGCTTTCAAGAATCTATTACCCATAGTAGGAAATGGATGGGAGAAATTTCGGTCATTCACGAAACTGAAAGCTACCCCTTCCGATGATTGAAATGAAATTTGCTTGCGAAAACAATCCATTACCGTATGAAAAGTAGACAACAAGTTCATTCCAAAGATCATGTCATACCCCTTCTTTTCTAAGGAAACCAAATCTATAATTAATTCGTGCTCCTCAATTCGAAGCACGCAACCCCTACACACCTGGCTAGTATCCAACCATTCTTCCGTAGGCAGGTCAATACTCAAGGTATGTTCTAGTTTCCTAAAGTCCAATCCCAAACTCAAAGCGTATGCAGTACGTATAAATGAATGAGTTACACCCAGATCAAATAAAATTTGGGCCCAAGAATTGTAGAGGAGAACAATACCTTCCACCATTGCATTGGAGGCATCTTCCTTCGGTTGGGTCAAAACAAATACCCTCCCTGGGTTGGTACCACTTGGGACTAGAGCTTCAAATGGTCTCTGCTATTGTAGTGGCCTTTGTAGCGGTGGTTTGTTTGCATTCACACGCCCAGTTGCTTGGTTGGTTTTGGTTGAAAACAATGGGCAGTTATCTTTTAAGTGCCCAACACCTCCACATGTAAAGCATCGACGTGGGTCAGTGCCTACTCTCTATGGTACTCCTCCCGCTCCTCGAGTTGTCTGTGGTCTCTATCCAACTGCTTGATCTAGGCGATAATAAGGTGCTGCTCTATGTGCTCCACTGCTACTAGCATCGGTCCTGATCGGACCTCCCTTCATAAGATTTTATCGTCGTTGACTATCTTCCATGTCTCTCTCCACCAACATAGCCCTATCCACAAGATCCCCGTAGTCACAAATCCTAAGAGCCACAAGCTTCTCCCTAATGGCCAGCCTCAAACCCTGCTCAAAAAATTTGGCTCTCCTGGACTCTATGGATATGAATTATATGGCATATCAGGACAACTCCTCAAACTTTCTCTCATACTCCCCTATCGTCAAACTACCCTGTCGAAGAGCGAGGAAATCGGCACTCATCTGGTCTCTAACCAACTCAGAAAAATATTTGTCTTGGAAGACTAGATCGAACTCATCCCAAGTAAGTGCATCTATGTTCCTCCGTCTCTTTACCGAATCCCACCAATGGTCGGTCTCCCCCTCGAACAAATAGGTAGCTAAGCCAACCCTCAAGTCTTTGGTAACTCCCATTCCATCACAAATCTTCTTCACCCGACAGATCCATCTATTTGCATCCAAAGGATTGGATCTCCCTTGGAAGGTAGGCGGGTCTTGCCTCAGAAATTCCCGTAGAGTTACCATCCTTCAGTTGTCATCCCAATTGCCTGGCACTTGTGCTAGGGGTGAGCTCCACCATTATGGATGTTGTTTCCATTCTGGTTTTGTACCAAAGTAGTTAGCTCCCTTAGGCATTGATAAATGCCGTTCATAGCATTGGGAGGTGGTGGATTTGCTTGACCTCCGCGACCACGTCCACGCCTATCGTCCATCCTGCACATCAATTCCCAATTTAGTTTCATTGATGCACAAGACATCCTAAATGTTACTTTAATCTAAAACACAAGACCTGTGTAGAACTTATATTAACGATTTCACTCAACCTAGTCGTTACCCTCAAGTGGTAATCCATAACTTACAGCTCCCATGTAAGACCTAAAGCTTAAGCTCTGATAGCAAAACTGTAACGCCCCAAAACCCACATTGGACGACATTACGAGCTAAAAACCATTCACAACATGAGAGCACTAAATAAATCCATCAAATAATAATAAGATTCCATTCACCATATAGAATATCCAAAATATCATCTTAAAAGAATAGGCCAAGCTATGACAATTACATTTCAAAAGAATTACATTTAAACTTAGCAGTGGAATAACAAAATACTAGACTATACATGATTGTCAATAAATTCCCTAGCCTAGCACAAAAAGAAACTATAGCTCTAGGCGTCCACCTCGGGATCCACAAGCCCGTTTAGTGGAGCCTCCCAATGTGTCGGCTCTTCCACCCTGAGCTCTTCCTCTAGACCACAATCTAAAAAATATAGTTTGTAGGGGGTGAGCACTAAGCTCTGTAGCAACATTCCTCCCAAACTCAAACACGATTTAGAAAAAAGCATATAAAAATGGTCGGTCACCTTTCACAAATAGCATATATGAATTTTGAAAGAAAACGTGATATTTTTAAAAGATCTCAAGTTTATGTATTAACAATAATTAAGTACAAAAGTAAAGTCAATCCCACCAAAAATAACCATTCCAAAGAGTAAACATCCCCATAACGATTTCCACGATAATCATATCCAAAAGATAACGCTATAGACAATAACCGCCATGTATCACAAGTCTGATGTAAGATAATCTCATTAATAAACACATAGAGGATATCCTGGCCCACACACACACACAAATCCTCACAAGGATACCAAACATCGGGAAGGACATCTAGCGATGCATTGTCCCATACCAATGCACCGGCAATAACAAATCTGACCCAGGCATAGTATACTAATCCTCTGACATGGCACCCATGAGCTAATAGTGGTTTGGTCCTCACAAGGCACCAATCCCACTATGAGTGGTAGGAAAAGTTCAAACCCACTCGGAGTAAAAACCACCACATCTACCCACTCTACGATACCCGATCAACGGCCACCCATGGTCATCCAAACACCTCCATGAGATACAATCACCAATAATTTCCTCAAATAATAACAATTCCATAAATCCCCAATTTCACATGTAGAATTTCAATTGAACAATTGAAGAAAACTAAGCAAGAGATCATCATCAATATCATTTAGTACTCAACACAAAGCACTAAAGTTTCAAAGTCAAGAACAAAGGAAGAATCAAGAATAAAGTCCATCTCTTTTGGAAACTAGGGTTTTATATCAAGAAAATGAGATTTCATGGGTATCCAACCCTAACTTTGTTTAAAACATGCTAATAATTGCTACAAACCAAGGAAAGATGATTTCATACCAAATACATGAGATTTAGAGTCAAAGAATACATGTATATTAGCCTTAGCATCAATGAACAAGAATGGAAGAAAACCCCTTACCTTTCTCCTTGGCTTTGGTGTGAAGGACAAGAAGATTTGATCTTGAATCACCCTAAAAACTCTTGTTTTCCCTTTGTCTCTTCCTCTCTAAGTCTTTCTACTAGGGTTTTAAGAGGTGTGGGGGTGAGAGTGGTGTGAAAGAATGGGAGTAAATGGAGTGAAAATGGGGTTTTACAACATAAAAATCCTGACTTTTTAACGTTCTACTGGTAGTTCGTATCGAGCTACCGGTAGTTTAGATCCACAGGACAACGTACTTCGGATCTACTAGACATTTACTACCTGTTGACTATTAGTAGTTTGAATCTATTGGACATTTACTACCTGTTGACTACTGGTAGTTTGGATCTATTGGACATTTGCTACCTGTTGAATACCTATAGTTCGAATCCACTGGACAACATACTACCGGTAGGTCTTGTCCAAATTTACCTATTTCCTATATTTTTCATTTAAAACTCATTCTAAACCCTTCCAAATCCAACCCAAGCTTATTCAACATGCTTTTGTACATCAAACCCAGTTGATACAAGTTATATTACAACGATTTCATATATATGCAAGCTAAACTAAGTTTTAACTACTATTTTCTCAAATTTCCTAATTAACATTTCCAAAAGAAATAATAACTTGCTACATAAACCTACATACATATATAAAGATAAAAAGGTGGGTTTTACATGACGTGTTCTATGTGCCAATGTTAAGAAGTGAAGATCTGATACAACGCATGTCGTGGATTTGGAGGGAATTGATATTCAAGATGGAGTAACATATGAAGAACAACTGGTGAAGATTCTCCATACCAAGGAGAAGGTGCTTTGCAACAAAGTAATCTACTTGGTGAAATTTTTGTGGCAACATCATGGGATGGAGGAAGCAACTTAGGAACCAGAGTTGGAGATGCGAGAAAAGTACCCTCATTTGTTCTCTACTTAAGGTAAGTTTCGAGGATGAAATTTTCTTTAAAGAGGTGGATTGTAAACCCCCACATTCTTATCTTTATATAGTAACATAATTATTTTGAAATACTAATATATGTAGTGATGTACGCATGAACAATGTAGATTGTAAGACTAGAAATAAAAATATTAGGCGAGGTAATAGGGTATGTAGTAGAAGTTAGGAAGTATTCTGGAGTTAAAACACATTTTAGATAGAATTTGGCTAGGAAGGATTTTGACCCTACCTTAGTATTTGGACCATAACTTTTTACCCTGATGTCTGTTTGTCTTAAATTTTTATAGTAGGCACTAGACTTCTAGGGCTACAAAAGAGTATTTCATGAAAATTTTCCAAATAGACCTGTAAATAGGCCAAAAATTCATTGGAAGTTTAGCTAATAAAATGGGAGTCTGTTCGAACGTGAAGATCCATTTGAACGACAGTTCATCCCAGTACTTTTTGTGTCTGACATAACTCTGATGAAAAAATAAAAGTACTGGGAGCAACTAACGTTCGAACACCATTATGACGTTCAAACGTGAGGTTACGATTCTTTGTATCAGATTCACGCCGAGTGGACTGTTTCTCATATTGTAAATACCCAAGGACACCTCTCATAGACCAGTTTCATCATTTCTAACCCTAGAGAACCTTGTAGAGCAAGAAAGAAAGGGAGAAACATGAGATTTAGGAGGGATTTTCACATTGGAACGGATCAAAGCCTCTAGTTTTTTACATAAAACTATGGAATCAAGTTAGGGGTTTCTTCCTAACCTTGTTTATTGAGGCTAGGGTTTATTTATATGTTATGAAATCATTGTTTCTTGATGTTCTTGCAAATCATTTCATGTCTTGGATACAGTTATCTTTGATAGCCATAAAAATTCTTGTTGTTGTTATCAAAACCCTACTTTTCAAGAAATATATATTTTAATCTTGATATTCCATTGTTCTTGATTTAAAAACTCTAGTGTTTTGTTTCAACAATAAAATTATAGTTATTGATGATCTCTTGCATATTTTCTTGAGTGGATCAATTGGAAAAATACCTGTGAAATTATGGTTCTTGATTTACTTGGGATTGATAAATTGGTTCGGCATTGTATCTCTTGTGTGGATGTTTTGATGAACATGGATGATAGTTGATCAGGCATCATAGAGTGGTTAGATGCGTTTCTTACTCCGAGTGGGTTTGAAGGTTCCCTACTACTCATAGTGGGGTTGGTGCCTTGCGAGAACCAAGCCACTATTCACTTGTGGGTATCAAGACTGAGGGCTAGTATACTATTCTTGGGTTGGATTTGTCACTACCGATTCGTTGCTAGACGCCCTTCCTAAAGTTGTGTATCTTTGTGAGGATTGGGTTGGTGGGTGTGGGCCAGAATATTCTCAATGTGTGAATTCATGCGAAGTCTTACTTCATCCCTGAGATGCAATGTGGGTAACAATTTATTGTTTGGAAATTTGTTTTAATTTTTCATTTAAATTTATTGATATTGCATAAATGTGAGATCTGATGAAATGTCACCATTTTATTTAGAAAGTTATATGTGATATTTGTAAAATAAGACCGACCTATTTTATACATTTTCAAAACCTCATTCGTGCTTGGGAGGATTTTTCTATAGAGCTTAGTGCTCACCCCCTACCAACAATATTTTCTTTTCAGAGTTTGGGTTAGAGGAAGAGGGATTTGAGGAGCAAGTGCATTGGGATGCACAAAAAGAGGGGAACGGGGATCCTGAGGTGGAAGCTTAGAGTTGCTTTCTTTATGTTCTAGACTGGATGGTTAATTTTGAGACAATGTTAAGTTTACTATTTTACTTATTCCACTAAAAGATAATAATTAGTCTTTTGGATGTAACTGCCAATAGTTTGGCATATTTATTTTTGGATGATGCTTTAGTTTTATGGATGACAAATGGAATTTCTTTTAATTATGGATTTCATTTAGTTACTTGCATGATATGAATGGTTATAAATCGTAATGCCTTCCAGGGTGGATTTTTGGGGGTATTACATATTTATAGCTTTGGAATCTTAAATAAGAGAATAAGAGGCTGATTCATTAAAACTTGTCGCGTCCGGAAGCTTGTCTAGAATTCCCGATAGCCTTCTAGATGTGACTGTTGAAGGCACAACGGCTATATCCGGAATTTCATATAGCCATCCAGACTTTCAAAAAATCCTTTTGTCTTGGCCTTAGCTTGGTCTCTTCAAAACTTTCTATTCTAGAGAGTTTTTGATAGCTTCTGGATGCTCATACGGTATTCTAGATGAATGGTGTCTAAAATTCCAATAAAGGGAAGCCAGAGTTTTGGAACACCCTTCCACCTTTACTGCTAGTCCTTTCTGAGTTCTTCTCAACCGGAACTCTAGATAGGAGAGCCAGACTTTCGGATAAGTTTCCTGATGTACTTGCTTTCCTTCAGTCTTCCTTCTCAACAAGAATTTTGGATAGACCATTTGCACTTCTGAAGTAGTCTTCCAGATGAGGCATCCATAATTCCGGATGCCTCTTTAGGAATGCGATTATGCTTAGGATTTCTTTCCTTTCTTTTTTGTTTTCAACTACAACACATGCTTAAATTGATTCTACACTCATCCATTCACTAGTTGCAAATATTAGTCCACATTATGATGTTTGTGATCATCAAAATCATGCTTATCTAAGAATTGTGTCAACACATAGTTGGTTCCCTCAAATAAAGGGGTCTCAAAATTAAACCTCCTTCTTTATAAGTATGCCTTAATAACAAACCAGTTATTATAATGAATCTCAATCAATCAAGGTCAACAAGTAAAAACACAACTAGGACTCCTATAAAGTGCTTAAGCCCAATTCTTGGGGTACCAAGGCTGTTATACGGGTATCTTATTATCTACTAGAAGTCACAACTATACCTCAATGTTACACAATTCCTAAATGGGCGTACAAGCTGCCTTGAGCTAGGTAAAACCTATAAAGTGTGATAACAAAGTGTATAGCATAATATATGTCTTAATCTACTATGGAGAAAAGAAATTATACCTTGAAAATATGGGTCAATTGATGCACTAATCCTCACTACACTGCATTATTGATAAAGAGGAAAATGTATGGCTAAGGTGTATGGAGTTTTGTGTACTTTATCTCATCTCAATGAAAGACGCAGACATTACTAATGAGCTTTATTATATATTGGCTTGGGGCATTGATGAAGAGGTGTATATAAAGTTTAGTGAATCCCTTCAAAATTCATCTTAAGGTGTTTAAAGAATATGATAAGTGTTTTGAATTGTCTTTCATTATCCTTCACTTGACATAGGGAAGGATATGTGTAGTGAATGCTTCCAAAACTCAAAAAATAGCCATTTCATGAAGGCTCGTCAAATCTAGTTGAATTGCAAGGTGGTTAATCGGCACTCAACAACAATGGTTCTTCAGGTGTACATTATGTGTCATTGTGACCATTATTTTTTTAGTTGTATCATTTTAGTCTTTCAAAATTTCAATTCTTGTCACTTTCATCTATTAAAAAATGAAAGTTTATATTGAATAGTGAAAGTTATAATGTGTGTCTCAAGTGATCACGCTTATTGGACCAAAGTGATACAAATTGAAAACTTAAAATGCTAGATTGACAAAATTGAAAGAATATGTATCTAAGTGACACAAATTAGAATTTGATGAATCAAAGTAAACCCACAAATGTGATCACTTAAGTTACACATGATTATGTTTATTAACAAATTTAAATTACCATTATTGGTTAAATGAAAAAAAAATATAATCAAAACTTAATGAACTAAAGTGGCACTGTTGTTCTAGGAGGGGTCACTTGATGTGGATCTTCCCTCACGATTATACACATAAAACTATATATACTTTACCTATAGGGGGAAGGGTGAATAGGTTTTTCAATTTTTGCCCAATTGATTACCAGTTAAAACCTTACCCACCACAATTACCTCTTTCCACAAAAATTTAGAAATTAATGTGAAAACCCCTTTAGTCACCACAACCCACTTTGCACATGACGATTGGTTAAATCAATCTTTAATTAATTCGCTTGTAATCAATCTCACATTGATCCCAAATCCCAAACCCAATGACACAACTGTGCATGAATGAATATTCAAACAATCAATCCAATAAACACATATGCATGTGTGTGCTAACTATCACAAGTGTATACAATAAATAATAAATAACACAAGCAATTTATTGAAATAGAAACCCTCCTCCAAAAACACTGCGGCGAATCTTCTCAGTTCACCAAAGTCTAATCCACTACTCTCTAAGTCAACATACAAGTACTTGAGTCTTATACCTTAACAAATACTATGGTTAGATACTTCTTTCCTTTATGTCTCTCCGACAAAGGCCCTCCTTCGACGTCTAGTGTAGCTTCACTTGAACCTCCCTGTCACACGATTCATGAGGCCTCGAGCAATCATGAGCATGCCAACGATTCTCGGTATGCACATACTAATAAGTTTATTAAACCAGCAAGATTTTCTTCTCCAAGTTGTGAGGTTCAGTATAATCTCTAGTGGTAGCCTTTTGGGTCTTAGGGATCTAGGTTGCGGTGGAAGATCTCCAAGTAGAAAGATGATTTCTTCTTAAGGAAATCTCACAAGAGGTTAACCTAGATGTGTAAAAGTCTCTTCTTATTTATAATTCTAAAATAAGGGTAGTCTTAGTAAATAAAAAACTCAGATTCGCGAAATGACCACTCGAGCAACCATGTGCACTGCTCGAGCGACCATGAAGGACTGCTCGAGCGAGCTCATAGAGTGAGCCCTATACTGCCTTTTATATTTTTTTTTACTCATTTCTTTTCCTAAGTCTTAAAGAGACCACTTTAGTGAAGTCTAGCGAGCATAGATCATAGATTGGTCCCTATAGATTTTTAAGCATAAAAGCATGTAAAAAATTGTCCTCTTGAGCACTAAAGGGTGTTGTTCAAAGAGTGGTCCAATTTTGACTCAAACTATGTTTTCAAAACTCATAAATGGTTTATAAAATATTTTCTTTTAAAATCACATAGGAGTCATAAGCAAACTGCTTTCAATTCTATTTTCTTCGTAATCAACCTAAGTTAAAAATAACTAAGGGTTCATCTTAGGTGTCTAGGTCATTACCTTTTAATAACCATGAAGGAGCATACAAAGGTTGAATGATGTTGCTTTGACGCTTGATCTCCTCCCTTCAATGACACTTTCAGATCTTGAACGTGGTAGCGTCATGACCACAAAATAGGTTGATGTTTATAGTGGACTTCAAGAAATTGGAAAATTATAAATATGATCTAATAATCTCTCCCTTTGGCAATTTCTTGACAAAATACACAAAATAGAAATTAAGATTAAAACTCAAAACCTTTGAACAATAGAATCGTAAATCTATTCTCAACACTCTTGTTTAAGTCCTAAATCTCTATTTAGTACATGGATCTAATACTTAAGATGAAACTTGAAGATCATAGTCCTGAAAATCACCACTCAAACCAAAACCTCATGAAAAGCATCACATGTTAGAAAAATAAATAACATAACCACACTTTTGGAAAACACCAAGATAAGCATAGGGCATAAGTATGTATACATTACGTAAGTGCAAATATATAACATGTTAGAAACTAACTTGTCCAATATGCTTGAGAACCTATTAATCTATCAAGATGAAATAAATCAAGTTCTCTCCCTTAGTTGGTGTTCACAAGTAAACTAGTAAGTAAAAAAAAATAAAGAAAACTATGTGACTTCAGGTCAAGTTTGTAAATTTACTCCCCCTGACTATTTGAATAAACTCTCCCTTTTTATGCTCACATGCAACATATCTAGTCTAGTAAAGAGTAAATCTCCCTAATTTCTCTCATATGTACCTAAAATATTCTCCTCTTTTTGGTCACAAATGCCAATGTAATGACAACATGCAACAAGCATGGTACAAAATCAAGTGACCCAACATATTCTTATCTTATTTACTATTAATGTTAATCCAATGACGATGTATAACGATTATGACATAAATCTTAATATAACAAGAAGGTATTGAATGCACATCAACTAGCCAAATCATGCAAGTAAACTAAGGGGTGAGTTGGAATCAAAGTCAAATAAGATAAATAATCAATTGTAGGACCAAGAGTATGTCACAACAAACCAAAATAAACTAAACAAAAAATATTGACAAAAGTTGAAAGTCACCAACAAAAATAATGAGTACTTTTGTGTAGGTCATGAATGAATATGAAAACACTCTCAAGCTCACATATGACCTATTCTAAGTTCCTAAAAGCAACAACTCAAATGGCTACAATTGGTCCATATTCATAACTCGGGGTGACATGGACTCCTTCTTTTATAGCCTAGAACTCATGCATGTATGTGCTGTATCATCTAAATGCAATTTAAAGCACATGCATGGATGAATTTGGATAAAAAAGGATTCAATTTCCAATTTTAAACATTAAATGCAAAATTTGAAATAATCATAAAAATTACACAAATCCACATTTTAATAGATCCATCCAGAATTCATCATCTCAATACATTAGTTTGAGGCATATTTAAAGATATTGAACTCAATTTCATGCATCCTACACCAATATTTTCTAACTTGGTTCAATTTCACTTACACATGTTTAAATTTTGTGCAACTTTGACAAATTTAAGTGCATCGTGTGTGAAACCAACCTCTAACACAAAAAGGATTTCAATTAGTTTAAATCATTAATAAGCTTATAATGAAATCCTAATACATTATCTAAGTGAATACATGACTGTTTAGTGAGTGTCTTGGATCTCCTCTTTTTGACAACTCCCACTCTCTTTTATCACTTCTACTCTATGACTTCAATTAACACAATTGTGAACATGAGCTCTTTGAGCTTTACAAATGAGTAATTTATAATTAAGCGTAAGTACTCAAACAATTCATGTGCTATTATTATTAGCCATTTATTTATGTCTCAAGTTTTTAGATTTGGCCAAATTGTGTGCTCTTTTATCACAATTGGTCTTCAGCATATTTTAAGGGATTGAGGTTTAACTAACCTTTAGCCATGTGTTCTGTAAACCCCTACTTGTTCATATTAATATAGCGATGTAATTATTTTATATTGCTTATATATGTGATAATCTAAGAAAGAATTAAGAATGAATAAACTATACATGTGTTGATTGTAGAAAAAACTAAGATCTGTGGAGAAGCTAAAAGTTTCGGGATGGTCACTCAGATGAGAAATGAAATGAGTTAAGTTTTAAATATATTTATAGTGAAATAACATCAAAAATAGATCCAAAAGGTCCAAAAACCTTGGAATAGGTGATATGGAGTTGAAATGCATTTTTAGGAAAATTTGGGTAGAATGAAATTTGACATTACCATTGTATTTGGGCCATAACTTTCTACCCTAATGTCCTATTGGTCTGAAATTTTTATATTCAAAACTATATGTTTAGGGCTACAAAAGTGTATTCACAAAAATTTATTGAATTGGCTTTTAACTAGGTCAAAATTAAGCAACAAGTCTGGGCCAAAGAGTCACTTGCATCGGCATGGAGAAGTACCATTCAAACGGCCATATTAGGTTGAGGATTTCTAGAAAGATTTCACTATTCGAACACATGGGGTCCATCCGAATGGTGCTTTTGAAAATATGAGCATCCGTTCAAATGGATGCCATCCTATCAAACACGAGTATTGATATTGCTGCTTTTGTTCAAACTCACACCAGTCATTCGAACCTGCCTCCATGATTAGCCCAATCAATTTTTAGAGTTTTTCTCCAATTTTGGCCTATAATAACCCTATGGATGGGGTTTAGGTTATTTGTAATAATTATTTCAACCCTAGGAAGCTAAAGAGAGTTGGAGAGAAGAAAGAGGGAGATATTTTGACAGATTAACACAGGAAATCATATCATAACGTGTTAGGATCAAAGTCTACATGTATTAAGGTAGGGGATTCTTATTGAGATTTTTCATTGAGACTTAGGGTATTATATGTTAGATAATCATTCTTTCTTAATTTCTTTTAAATTAACATATGGTTTTTAACAACATACATGCCTTGCGTTCAAGAAATATCGTTATTGAGTTTTTAAAATCCTAGTTTTACTAAATACATGCTCTAATAATAAAGATACATAGATTCTTGATTTCTAAATTCCTATTCTTGATTAAATGATGTTTAAATTCTAATACTTGTTCATGTTTAAGAAATTGTGATGTTTGTCAAAACCCTAGAATTATGATATAGGAATTGTAAAGGTTTTCCTCTATAATCTCTTGCATATTTTTAATTCCATTATTCTTGTACATTGAGAATTGTGACACTTGTGCTACCTGATTTTGATGGAAATCATGATTGGTTGAATATATGATTTGATAAAATTGTGGTTTTTCATCTCTATATGATTTGGGTGTGATGAACTTGAATTCCTTTCAAGAGCTGCTATAGAGTTTTAGAAGTTAGTCTATCGCAGTGGGGGTTGAGATGGCTACCTAACACTTGTACTGGTTGTTGCTTGTGAGATCAACCATTATTGTTCACGTAGGTTCGAGGCTGAGGGATGTAATACTTTTCTTGGGAAGGATTTGGCAATGCCATGTGAGATGGTGTATGCCCTTCCTAAAGTGGTTTGTGATTTGGCCCTACAGGGAATGATTGAGATTGTAGGATTGTGGTGGATGAATGAGGTAGGATTGTTGTGCAGATTCCTGAGAAGTAACCAATATGCATGAGATACTTGAGAAACACTAAGATGTTGTTATTGAATTATTTATTTATTAATCTGATCTTTAAATTTTTATTCTTATCATTGATTTGATGTATTCCGTACACTTGAGATTATTACAACTGTCATGATTTTACTTTGAAAAATGTATTTATTATCTTTTTCCAAAAGAAACTTATCTTCTTTATATTATTTTTAAAACCTTGTTTGTATTTGAGAGGAATTTCCTATGGGCTTTTGCTCACCCTCAACAACAACATTTATAGATTTTGGCAGAAATGAGAATGTAAGATTAGATGAGCAGGTTGACCTCAAGACTGAAGAGGATCAGTATGTATCTCGACGTGGAGGCTTAAGGATGCTTCTTTGTAGTCTAGACTGTTTTTTTTTAGAGTTGGTTATGAAAAATGTTTTCATTATATTTAATTATTACGCTGCTAGTTATGGTTTGATTTTGACTTGTAAGTTGGAGAAGCTACAATGTTTTATTGTCTTTAGTATTTGGTATCTAATGGATGGATGGATCATTTATTGTATAAATGGTTTTTTTTTAGTTGTTGTCATTGTTGTATAGTTTATAAATAGTAATGCCTCCTATGGTGGATTTTGGGGCGTTACATGTTTACCAATCACCAACTTCTAAGTCATTTAAGATAATTAATAATTCAAACAAATCAAACTTCTAAGTGTAAAGGTGAATGGCATGTGTGTACTTGGTTTTGAATCTTTCAAAGGTAAACACTATCCAAGCATGATAAGGATGAAAGAAATTTTGGCTAATGAATCATGCAATAAGATTTATGCCACTAAGTTCTCTATCCCCTATTATGATTCATAGCAATGCACATTTCAACTTTGATTTACAATGTAAACCAAAGTGTGAATTACCATGATAATGCAACAAATAAAAACAAACAAAAGAAAATCTTTTTGAAATTTTCTTTTGTAATGTTTTTGAATTTTTCAAGATAAACATATATAAAAAAAATATGCACGAAGTTGCATGAAAACAAGGAAAAGCAAAATAAAGCTATTACCATAAAGCCTAAAAATGAATGTTAACGCTTAACATTCATAACTCTTTTTGAATTTTACTATTTCTTTTGTTTTAGTTTTCAAATTTCAAATATTTTTTTATATTTTTCATGTATAAAAACAAATGACAAAGTAACAAAACAAAATATAGATACAGTCAAGAATTAAGTCTCTAATGCATGATGATTCATTGATGCTCCTAGGATAAGTTCAACAGACACTCACTTAAGTACACAAATACCAAAGGATTTCCTAAGATTCTTGAATCTAATGGTGTCCAAGGGTTTTGTGAGAATATCAACAGGTTGATCTTGAGTTTGGACATACTCCAAAACTATCACCTTGTTTTCAACAAGCTCATAGATGAAATGATGATGTATATCAATATGCTTTGTCCTATAGTGTTGTATAGGATTCATTGAGATGATAGCACTCGAATTGTCACAATACATAGTCAAGGTATCATAAGAAATCCCGTAAGCAAACAATATTTGCTTTAACCAAAGCAATTGTGTGCAGTAACTCCCCACTACAATATACAGAACCTCAGCAGTAGACAAAAATATAGAATTTATCTTTTTACTTTGCCAAGAGACTAAGTTATTCCCAATGTAAAAACACCCATCGCAAGTGCTCTTACGATCATCTATATTCCTTGCCCAATCGATATCGGAATAGCCAACAATCTTGGCATTAGTCTCAAAGGTATACCAAATACCATACCTTGAAGTCCAACTCAGATAATGAATGATGCGCTTAACTACAAGTAAGTGTGACTCTTTAGGACAAGATTGATATTGTGCACATATTCCAAAACTAAAGGCAATGTTAGGTCGACTCATAGTGAGATAAAGTAGACTACCTACCATACTACAGTATAATGTGTGATCTACATTTTTGCCTGAAGTGTCTTTACTCAATTTAGTGTCGATACTCATCGGAGTACGTAAGTGCTTTTTTGACTCTTACCCAAACTTTCTAAGTAGGTCCTTTTCATACTTGGATTGTGAGACAAAAATTCCTTTATCCATTAGTTTCACCTACAAGCCTAGAAAGTAAGTTAGTTCACCCATCATTCTCGTTTCAAATTCAGATTTCATTAATTCACTAAAAATCATGAGAGAGTGTCATATGTGGAACTAAAGACAATATCATCAAGATACACCTAGACAATTAAAAGTTAACCATTTACACTCTTCACAAATAAAGTCTTGCCTACATTACCTCTAGAAAATCCTCCTTTCTAAAGATAGGTAGAAATCAATTCATACCAACCCTTGGAGCTTGTTTTAATCAATATAGTGCCTTTTTTAATTAAAACACATGCCTCGGGTGATGTAGGTCTTCAAACCCCATTGGTTATTGCATATGGACTTCTTTTTGAAGAAATCCATTTAAAAATACACTTTTCACATTCTTGTGAAACAACTTAAATTTCATGTGACAAGCTAACGCAAAGAGTTATCTCACAGATTCTAGCCAAGCTACGGGCGTAAAGGTCTCATCAAAGTCTATTCCTTCTACTTGGGTGTACTCTTGTGCAACTAACCTAATCTTGTTCCTAACCACCACACCATTTTTATACGATTTATTTTTATAAATACATTCTATTTGAATGACATTGGTGTCTTCAGGGCTAGGTACCAAGTCTAAAACATCACTCTGTGTGAATTGGTTTTGCTATTCTTGCACGGTGACAAGCCAATTTTCATCTTCAGGAACCTCACGAACATTATTTGGTTCATATAAGGAAAGATAGTAGTTTTTGGCCTAACTTATCTTCAAGTTGTCTTTTAGTTCTCACCCCTTTGTACAAATTTCCTAAAATATGACTTGGTGTATGTCTAGCCTGGGCCAATTAAGGTATTAGTTTGGTGAGAAGGTCACTTTCTCTTTAAGGGGCAGAAGTAGGTTCCGGTTCACCTTTGTCCCCTATTTGCTCAGTCATTCCCTTATCCACCTTTTTTTGTGAATGAAGAATCGAGCCATCTTTTAAATCACTTTGTCCTTTATATCTACTGTGCCATTTTCATTTACGGGGTCTTGGGTGTAGAAAACTCGTGGTTAATCCCATGTTTATCAAAGTAAACACATAAGTCAGAATTATCAAATTCCGTATCATGATCACTTCGGATGCTAACAACTTTACCTATGGCTTCACCTCGTTTAACTTGAGCTTTCTTGCAAATATTTCTAAAGCTTGCAAAAGCCTCAGATATCTATCTCTTAATAATGCAACCCAATTGTACCTAGAGTAATCATCTGCCATGACTAAGATGTATCTCTTACCTCCTATGCTCTAAGTTTGTATAGGATCCATGAGATCAATGTGTATGAACTCTAGGGGTCTCTTACTAGTGATGGTTTTCAATTTTTTTGTGAACGAATTTAGCCTGTTTTCCTAATTGACTATGGACCCCACACCTTAGAAGACGTCTTACTCAACTTAGGTACTCCTTTCACAAGCTCCTTGCTCATGATTTAGTTTAGCTCCTTGTATTTCATGTGACCTAAACATTGGTGCCTTAGTGTGACTTCAGCGACACTTACCTGATGACACACTATCGAAGGATTTGGAGATATGCAATAATAGTTATCTCCTAACCTAAACCCTTCCAAAAGATAATCAATTTTGTCAGTCAATACCATGACTTGTCTCTCGTGAAGTGTACTACATTGCCATCAATACACAATTGGCTAATGTTGAATAGGTTAGCTTTCAACCCTTTCACATAAAGGACATTATCCAACTTTGGCATGCCCAATGGTTTTATGGAACCCTTTTCCAACAACCATGGAGATATTACCAACTTCAAATGTGATAGTCCCACGGACTTGACTAAAAATATACGCACCTAAGTATAAGCAATCAAGTTGTAATAATAACCTAGTTAAAGCTGGGGTCGAATCCACAGGAAAACAAATCTTGATTTTTTAATGGGGAGGTGAAAGAAAAGATCTACTCTAAAATGGTTGTTTTGAGAGGAGAGGGGTTGTGTGAATATAATCTAAAAAAAATAAGAAAAAAAGATAATAAAAATACACTTTAGTGTTAGAATCCGAATATGTTCATATATGGTAGATATTGTATTGTGTAACTTATAACTCAGTTATATCCCTACGTCAGCAATAAATCAATTAGAAGATAGTGGTTGAACATAATATTTAAGGTTGATCTCCGACACTAGATAAAGAGTCATAAGCATTGAATATGCCAAGACTTAACCTATCCATAAACAATCAAACAACTTTTACAAATGACCAGCTTTGTGAAGTAATTCAACTGTCCAATTAAAGACAAAAAAGGTGAAAGATGCAACTTGAAATATTAGAAGGGAATTATAAGAATTACCTATGCCAAGACTTAAATTGTCTATAAGTAATCAAAGAATTATACATAATACAAGGCTTTACTAGAAATCATTCCATCAATCAAAAAATAGAAAAATTTAGCATTAAACCAAGGGAAGGAATTAGACAACTACAATATCAAAACTAACATTTACATACCTTCTCCTTCAACTAAAGAGAAATAAATAACTCTCTTTTCATTGCCATGGCAAGGAAAGAAAGACAGAGTGAAAATGTGATGCCCCAAAATCCATGGGTGCTTTCTCAACCCGCTGAGCACTCATCGACTTGCAGAAAATACTCGTGAGTACCATACAGCCCGATACCACATTATTACACCTCATTCACCGGGATCATAACCAAAATAGACTTTGCACAGAGTTTCCTTTGTATGGGAACCCTACTCAATATGTAACCTGTGCATATAATAATCATAAGACTGTTCCAAGGTCCAAACTCCATCAATCAGGACTTAAGATTTAACCAATTACATCATTCAAATGAAAGAGCTCAAGAAGTGAAGGCCCCTCAATGTTACATTTTAAAATTTCAAGTTTTGGGAAGAGGTACCGGTATCTCATATAAGTGGTATTGGTATGTGGGCCTTCTGTTTGCCAAGTACTGACACTTATGTGACTTGGTATCGGTACTTGGACCCACTATTTGCTAGGTACCGATACTTGATAGCCTAGATACTAGTACCTGAGCCTATTGTCCATCGGGGTACCGATATCTAAGCCCAATGGAATCTAAGGTACTGGTACCTGTAAGCTAAGGTACCAATACCTGGGTCATCCAACAATGTGGTACCAGTTTCTTTGAGTCTAGGTACCAGTACCTAAGTCTAGAGTTTCCCCAATCTTTCTAATTTTCAACTCTAGACCATCCAATCTCATTCCATATTCATCCATTCATTCATTTACATGAAAGATTTGTCCAATAAAGTCCATTACATGCTCTATTACCAATATACAAGTTCAAAATGAATTTACATATTCAATTTACAACAATTCAAAAGCCACAATCTGGCTTCGTCATCAACAAGGACCCAAATGAAGGTCCTCTACTAGTGTTTGTCCCATACCAGAAGGATGAGTCGCGTTCAAAAGGGTATCTCCTAAAGAGGCTACTCTCCAACCCAGATACATACGAAATTTCATAAGGATTTCATCACACCAAGTATCAATTCAATAACATACTTTTCATAAATGAATGCTACACTTTTCACGCCATGTCATAAGGTGGAACTCACACATACAATGTAAACCCAAGCCCTCCACCGGCTCCTATAACACATATCATGCCATGCGTATACATCTGGGAATTCTAAGCCCTCGCCATTGATATTATACATCCAGTGACCATTTTATAAAATCCTTGTGTCTTTCTTAGGGGTGGGTATTTATGGATGTCCACCAATGGTTACCCAACTTACACGACATCTATGAACTTCCACCAACGGCTTCGCTTATGCGACACACTTTATGGACTCAATACCAACAAAAGTGCGCATCCAAAATTACCGGGTCTTGCACTTGAGAGAGAATCTAGCCCTTCTTGCTAACCCCAACACATATTTTCAAAGTAACTAGTGTGGATCAGTCGAACCTAGGTCCAACCTTTCTAAGACCATGTATTAGCCCACCAAGGATGGTGTTTGATCAAAATTATGCACACACACCCACTCATGTTGAATGCCTACGAATGCAATGCTACCCATGCATATGCAAATGTGATTTACAATTATAATGACAATATCATGTTCATTATATCATAACTATATTATGAACATATTCAATTTCCACAAGCATTCCCAATTTATTGACTGTTAATTATATCATAAAGCATATAATAACATTTATCAACACCTGGGCAATGACCCAAAAATTTGGAAGTCCTTCCTCAACCCGTTGATCACCCATCAAATTGCGAAAAATATCTATGAGTATCGTATAAACTGATACCATGTCGTTACACTCTATTCACCTGGATCATAACCAAAATAGACTTTGAGTAGAGTCTCCTTTTTACAGGAACCCTACTCAATACGTAACATGTGCATACAATAATCATAGGACAATTCCAAGGTCCAAACCCCATCAATTATGACTTATCATTTAACCAATAAGATCATTCAAAAGAAAAGGCTTAAGAAGTGAAGGCCCTTCAGTATTACATTTTAAAATTTCATGTTTTGGGAAGAGGTATCAGTACCTGGGCCTTCTGTTTTCCAGGTACCGGTACCTACGTGACATGGTATTGGTACCTGGGCCTACTATTTGCTAGGTACTAGTATCTGATAGCCTATATTTGCACTATTACCATTATACAAGTTCCAAACGAATTTACATATTTAATTTACAAAAATGCAATTCAAAAGCCACATTCTGGCTTTGTCATCAACAATGACCCAAATGAGGGCCATCCATCGGCACTTATCCAACACTTGAAATATGTTCCGATGAAGATTAAACGACACTCAAAAGGGAATCTCCTAAAGAGGCTACTCCCCAACCCAAATACATGTGAAATGTCATATGCAATTCATCACACCAAGCATCCATTCAAGAACATACTTTTCATAAATGAATGCTACAATTTTCATGTCATGTCATGAGGTGGAACTCACACATGTAATGTAAATCCGAGCCCTCCACCAGCTCCTATAACACATGTCATGCCATGCGTATTCATTTGGGAATTCCAAGCCCCTGCCATTGATGTTATACATTCAATTACCATTTTATAAAATCCTTGTGTCTTTCTTGGGGTGGGTATTTATGGACTTTCACCAATGGGTACCCAACTAACACAACATCTATGGATTTTCACCAACGGCTCCGTGTATGCCGACATACTTTATGGACTCAACAACAAAAAGAGTGTGTATCCGAAATTATCGGGTCTTCCATTGGAGGGAGAATTTAGCCCTTCTTGCTAACCCCAACACATATTTTCAATGCAACCCGTTCAACTCAAATGAATCTAGGTCCAACCTTTTTGAGCCCACGTATTAACCCACCAAGGATGGTATTTGATCAAAACCGTGCACATACATCTATAGTCATGTCGAATGCTCACGAATACGATGCTACTCGTGCATATGCAAATGTGATGTACAATTGCAATTACAATATCATGTTCATCATATCATAAGGATATTATGAACATATTCAATTTCCATAAGAATTCCCAATTTCTTGAATGTCGATTATATCATAAAGCATATAATAACATTTTCCAACACCACTAAGCATGTTATAGCATTTTTCATTCAAATAACACAGTTAATCATCCATAGGCATTTTATCAAACACCTTCAAGGCACAAATGTAAACACAGAGCATGTCCAAGCAACACATTCTTCATGAAATTCAAAACCAAGCAATTTCATCCAACCAAATCATGTAAGGATTGGTCTTAACATATTCTTATACCCATTTTCCACATTTTAGCTACACTAGATATGTGTTATACATGAGATTATATCTCTAGCAACCTGCCTATTTCATATTTCAACCTTACATTTGAAATAAATCTAGTTAGGAAAGAAAACCCTATCTCTTGTAGCATATGCTCGAGAAGACATCCCAATGATCTCAAATCAAGCTTTCAGAACTCAATCTCAGAAATCCAGTCTTTAATATCTTGGTGAAACCCATGATCTTTGATATGTACACGTAGCTCTCATCGTAGAGAGTGACTTTATCACTTGGACCGAAGCGATCCGACGGTTAGATCGTCATAGATCAGAGGTACGAGATAGGAGAACCCTTGGTTTTTCTCTCTATTGTTTCTCTCTGTTATGGAAAATGCAGGTGTAGAATGGAGGAAAATCTGATTTTCCCCCTTTTTATACCCCTTGGATTCTTGGTGCACAATGCGTCACACTTCCCTATTTTCTGATCAATTTTTTTTTGATTCAATTAAATCTCATTCCATGTTAAGGTTAGATTGTCACAGATGACATTTATTTTAGGCACGCTACGCCCGATCACCTCGTAAGACACAAAAATTCAACTATCTCAGAATTCGATGAAAATTGACTGGGTAGTTAAATTTTACAAGAAAAATCCAACGACGAGGTCTGTTTCATCATCTAAGTTCTAGAAAATTTAGGTTTTTAACCCGTACTATAATGTCTAATTACCATTTTGCCCTTTTTCATAAAATTTTAATTTTCTCGGGTTTTATAGAAAATTGACAGAAGACAATTCAAAATACAAAAACAAGCTAACTAAAAATACAAAGAAAAAATAAGAATAGGGAGAGCAAAAACAAGAGGAAGAAAGGCTCTCTACGGGATTTTGCCTAAGGGGTTTGTGGTGGTGTCTTTGTCTTAGGGGTAGTGGGTGTATTTATAGGGAGAAAGGGGAGTTGAAGAGTTACAGTGGAAGCCTTGAAATCCAAAGGGGCAACTTGCAGTTCTTGACTTTTGAGGCAGGTATTTGAACAGTGCAATAGACAGTGCATTAAAATAAATCTTCATTTTCTTCCCTGTGTAGTTTGTCCACTATTTTTATTCTAGGCTGGGATGCCGACTAAATGTATATCATGTGATAAATTACAATCAACTTCCTATAGTTTGAATTTCAGTAGATTACCCCTTTCTTTTTCCCAAGACAAAATGGTGTGAAAAGTAATCTCGTTTCTTTGTAAAATTGAGATTATATGTGTTTCCAAATGAATGTTTCCAGTCATTTTTGGCTTGACATAATTTATAAATATTCAACTTTGAGGAGGAAAATTGTTGAAACTAAAACTAGGGGGAGTTGATTAAATGTGATCTAAACTTAAAGGGGCAATTTGTATTTATCCCTTTTTCTCAAAATACAAGTGTGAATGCAACTTTTTTTTTTTTCAATCTCCACTTGCTTGGCTAAATTTATGCTTAATTGCTCTTTTGACCTTGCAATTTATGTTCGTACTCTAATTTAACCAATACAATTAAAATCATTATATTTATACATAACTAAATTCAATTAAATGTAATTAACCATTCCAAAACTTATTGAATTGTAAATTTTGAGCATTAATCACCCCCAACCTAAATATTAATAGTCCCTAGCAATACAGAAAATAAAAATTTCAACCAATTAAAAATAAAACTCACGAAAATAAACATAAAACCACTTTCGTAGTATTCACAATTGCATTTAGTATATGCAACAAGCCGTTTAACCCCAAGGTTACTCCTAGTGGATGAGTTTTGTCTTGTGAAGGTATTTAGTGAAGATACCTACAAACTTATTTTTATTTATCCACAAATGTGAAAATTATTATTATTTTCTAATTAAAAATAAATTTAAAATATATAACATCCACTCAAATTAATTTTTAGAAACACAAACTATAGATTTAAATGCTATGCAAAAGTATTTTTTTTTTAAGTGAAATTTTATTTATTAACAAAACAACTTTTACAAGAGCAAATGGAAGGCAAAAATGCCTTAACAAAACAAAATTAGGCACAACTACCTGACAAAACAACCAAAAATTCCAAATATTAAAAGCTAACAAAAAAACCAGTGTGTTCCCAGTCAGCATCTTCACAACAGCCATAATCCTTACCATCTCTTCCAAAAGGGCAGATTTTCAGCAAGATCAAAGCAGTCAGCCCTTATCATCAAACAACATCCTTTTCTTCTTCCACAAAAAAGGCAGACCCAACTGGTCATTACGCAGAGCAAGTCCAACCTCACATGGCAGTTTTAAATGAACTAAAAAATCAATCAATCTCCTCTCTATCACAGCTTGATTCGCTAGTTTATTAGCAACTGTATTGGCCTTTGAAAAACATGTTTCAACCGATAATTCAATCCTCCTAGTGAATCCTTAATCTGCCTCAAATAGTTTAGGTAAGACTAGAGACATTCAGAAGCCCCCAATACTGAATTTACAAGAACTAGAGAGTCACTCTCAATTAGAAAACCATCATAACTATGATCATAATATGTATGCAAAAGTATTCACATACATATTATCACTAGAAACTCATATGTGTGTGTTATGAATGATTATGGAATTTAATAAATTTATCAAATAATATTAACACCTCTATTAGCTATCCAATTTTAGCTTTGATACAAATCTCACAAAGGAATCACTCTAAGAATAGAAAACCTCTGATTATTGTGATAGTTTCACTCATTGTTATATGTTAGGAGAATTTTTAAAATTCCAAAGCAAAATCTAACTCACATATATTTTTCAAAATGAAGGAAGTTATTCACAATGAACGACCTTGGCATAATCTCATGAAATAAATGATAGAATCAAATGAGAGTAATACAACTAATATATATCTTAACATTATTTAGATATGTACACTTGCCACAATTCTTAAGATCAAATAGGATTTTAATTAGGTTATAATGTGGCCTTGGAAAATTGGTTATAAAATTGAAGGGTAATAAGGAGTTCAAAAGAGTATCTCGAAAATACAACTTTTTCCCAACCATATTTCCTTCTTTGGAAATTAATAGCTCATAATCCTTTTCTTTCTTTCTTTGTTTCTTTTTTTTTTTGACTTTCAAGAATAATCTAAAATATTCGTCATCCTCCTTTTTTTTTGTTTTTCTTTTTCTAGTAGCAACCATCCCTTTTCCAAATTTCAAACAATAATAGTCCTGAGATAACCAAGGTAAGATCAACATTATTATTCTTAGCTTGGTCATTTTAGTGGTTAAGAAATGAAATTTTCAATGAAGCTCAATCACGACTACTACAGATTATTTCAAGAAATGAAAAAGTAATTATCGTATTGAGATATAATTAACTAATTACCTTATTTATATTAACTAAAGTAACAATAATGAGATTATTGAAACAGATTGAAAAATGAATGAATAGTTTTGAGAAAATGTATTTTAACCCCCCGAAAATGAATGGCACAAAACTCACATGGGTTATATATTCACATCTAGTAAAGATATCAAGTTTTTTAATATGTGAAAACTATCCAATAAATTGCAAAAATTATCATTACCATCACAGACATAAAAGTTTTAGTTTCACATGAAAATATGAACATGATACTTAAACATAGAATAAACTCCTATATAATGCTTATGTGTAACAATTCAAGTTTCAAGTGGAAAATTCAAAAATCTCATCATAATTAAGAAAGAATAATATAGTCCAAATTAGAATTTTTTTTTTTCATTTATAGTTACACTAAACATGCCCAAATTTTATTTTATTTTTTTTCATATTTACACTTTTACATAAGGGAATTTGAACCGTCAACCTTCATTCCCTCGAGATGGACTTTTAACCATCTCAATTAGACCCAAAGGTCTGAACAAACATTCAAACTCAATGATACTATGTCTATTTTATTGACCCTATGTTTGGTTAAGCAATATTTTAATGATATCAAAGATTCTGATTTAATTAATAATCTTCGTGTTAGTTAAAGTGTTGTACATGTTTGATAGAAAATCTTGAGTGAGTAGTTTGGTACAACAAACCTGACGAATTCTTGTCATAGGAAGCATATGCAAAAATATCATTGGTTTAATCTTGATGAGTGAAGAGCATTAAAGGTTAAGGTCACACCTCTAGGATGCTTGTTCAAGTTACAAAGATAAATATGTTGCTTGGTGTGAAGAATTGAAAGAATAACGCAAAAAGTATAAGAGACAAGACAAAGGTGGTAAAATTCCAAAATCTATAAAATTGGAATAGTCTCGGTAAATTGGGTACAACTTTTTACTTAGATATCTTATTAATGTGAAACTTATATATTTAGAAAAAAGACATCCAACACTACAATTTTGACTGAAATATAAATTTTCAAATTTAGAATTTTTTGTGGTAAAAATGACCTACAAGTTGAGGTTAGTGCATATATTCTTTCAATCAGGGCAATCAAACAATATCTCAATATTTCAAGCATAACTTTCTACTCTAATGTCCAAACGCCTTGATTCAAATGGGGTTCGAATGTAGACATCCATGACTACACCTTTTAAAAAAAATATAGGTTTTAAATTTGAATTATTTTTTGGCCAAAAATGGTCTACAATTTGGGCTAAATGCACAGGTCCGAACAACTTGTCAAGAGGAGCATGGGACATTAATGATGAAGGGTTCAAAAACCTACAATTATAACGCCCCAAAACCCACCTTAGACGGCATTACAAACTAAAAAAACCATTCACAGCATGAGAGCAACTAAATAAATTCATCATTAAAGAAATTTCATTCATCAAATATACATTTACCATATTATCCCAAAAGAATAGGCCAACCATGACCATTACATTCCAAAAGAATGTGATCGACTATGATAATTACATCCCAAAAGAATCACATTTAAACTTGCAGCGAAATTACAAAAGAGTCTAGACTTCACAATATTTCCAAAATGAATTTCCTAGTCTAGAATAAAAGGTAATGTTGTTCTAAGTGTCCACCTCGGGAACAACTTGCCCATCTACGGGAATCTCCCAGTGTGCCGGTTCCTCAATTCCCAAATCCTCCTCGAGTACATAATCTGAAAAATATAGTTTGTAGGGGATGAGCACTAAGCTCTGTAGCAATATTCCTCCCAAACTCGAACAAGATTTAGAAAAATATATAAAAAATGGTCAGTCACCTTTCACAAATAGCATATATGAATTTTGAAATAAAACAGGGATATTTAAACATATCTCAAGTTTAAGCAACAATAGTAATGTAATGCATAAGTGAAACCAATATATGACTAATAATCCATTCCACCATAAACCGTTTTTTCCAAGTTCTTGCGGAATCTCATACTTCCCAAAATTCTTGTATAAACTATTTTTGGTACAATGAACAATAACCCACCATGGTATTCATATCTCTGGTATGAAGTAAGACCTCACATGAATACCATCAAAAATATCCTGGCCCACATACAACCCACACAAATCCTCGCAAGGATATCCAACCTTTAGGAAGGGCGTATGCCATCCCCATGGCAGTGACGTATACAACCAAAAAGTAGTATACTAACCCCTTTTTCCACAATACCCTGTGAGCAATAATGGTTTAGTCCTCGCAAGACACTAATCCCACTACGAGTGGTAGGAAAAGTTCAAACCCACACAAAGTAAGAAGGCATCTACACACTCTAAGATACCCGGTCAATAGTAGCCCATGTTTATCCAATAACCACACAAGAGATACAATACCAACAATTTTCTCAAATAACAAACAATTTCATAAATCCCCAATTTCACAATTGGTAATACAAGAGAACAATTTAAGAAAAATAAGCAAGAGATCATCACAATATCATTTTATTAATCAACACCAAGCACTAAAGTTTCAAAGTCAAGAACAAAGGAAGAATCAAGAAGAAATTCCATCTCTTTTGAAAACTAGGGTTTTATATTAAGAAAATGAAATTTCATGGATATTCAACCCTAACTTTGTTTAAAACACGCTAATAATTGCAAAAGACCAAGGAATGATGATTTCATAACACATATATAAGATTTAGAGTCAAAGAATACATATATATTAGTCCTAACATCAATGCACAAGAATGGAAGAAAACCCCCTACCTTTGTCCTTGACTTTGGTGTGAAGGACAAGAAGATTTGATCTTGAATCACCCTTAAAACTCTTGTTTTCCCTTTCTCTCTTCCTCTCTAAGTCTTTCTATTAGGGTTCTAAGAGGTGTGGGGTGAGAGTGGTGTGAAAGAATGGGAGCAAATGGAGTGAAAATGGTGTTTTAAAATAGAATATCCCGACTTTTTAACGATCTACCGGTAGTTCGTATCGAGCTACCGGTAGTTCGGATCCACTGGCAACTTATTACCTGTTGAGCTACCGGTAGTTCAGATCCACTAGCCACTTACTACCTGTTGACTACCGGTAGTTTGGATCTACTTGACATTTACTACCTGTTGACTATCGGTAGTTCAGTTGCCAAGTAGCTTCCTCTACCCCATGATGTTGCCACGAGACTTTCACCAGTTGGATGACTTTTTTGCGAAGCATCTTCTCCTTGGTGTCAAGAATCTTGATCGGTTGTTTTTCATATGTTGCTCCATCTTGAATTTCAATATCCTCCAAATCCACGACATGTGTTGTATCCGATTGACACTTTCTTAACATTGAAACGTGAAACACGTCATGTACCCCTGACAGCTGAGTTGGTAACCAAAGTTGATATACCACTTTGCCTACAACTTTGATCACTTCAAAGGGTCCGATGTATCTTGGTGACAATTTCCCCTTCTTGCCGAATCTAAACACTCCCTTCTTGGGTGACACCTTGAGAAACACATAATCCCCCTCTTGGAATTCCAAGGGTCTTCTTCTTCGATCCGCATAGCTTTTCTGCCTACTTTGTGTCGTGCGTAATCTCTCCTGGATGAGTTGAATTTTCTTCATAGTCTCCCGAACAATCTCTGGCCCAAACAAACTACTCTCTCAAGTTTCTAGCCAACAAGTCAGTGACCTACATGGTCTTCTATATAATGCTTCATAAGGTGTCATGCCAATACTAGATTGGAAACTATTATTATACGCAAATTGCACCAATGGCAAGTAATCACTCCAACTCCATTTGAAGTCCAACATGCAAAGTGTTCGTGGTCTTCATTCCAAAGTGTTTGTGGTCTTCATTCCCAAGAAATGAGTGGATTTGGTGAGCCTGTCCACAATGACCCATACTGCATTATGCCCTCGCGAAGTCCGTGGTAAACCTGACACGAAATCCATGGTGATGTGATCCCACTTCCACTCTGAAATAGGTAAAGACTGTAGTAATCCTCCGGGCTTTTGATGTTCAATCTTCACTTGTTGGCATACCGCACATCGGGCTATGAACCTTGCCACATCCTTCCACCAAAATTGACTCTTCATGTCCTCATACATTTTTGTGCCACCGGGGTGGATGGCAAACTTAGAGCGATGACACTCTCCAAGTATCTCCTCCTTTGGAGACGAATCATCGGGGACATATAGCTTCTCCCTATATCTTATTTCTCCATTTCTCAAAGACCAACATTCCACTATTTCCCCATTTTCCAATTTAGCTCGAATTGACTCTAAGTCAGGATCCAAGTATTGTAACTCCACAACTCTACGTTGGAGTGTAGGTTGGGCTACCAGGTTAAATAGGCAAGGACGATTCTCCTGCCTATCCACCCATAGATCAAATTACTCCAAGACATCAATCATCTACCACCTTTTAACTGCAAGAACATTGATTTCACCCCGAGACTTTTTGCTCAGTGCATCTGATACTACAGTAGCCTTCCCTGGATGGTAGTTGAGTGTGAAATCATAATCTTCTAGGTACTCAACCCACCTTCTTTGCCGAAGATTCAAGTCTTTTTTGTGTGAATACATACTTGAGGCTCTTATGATCAGAAAACACTTAAAACTTTTTCCCATATAAGTAACACCTCCATAACTTAAGAGCAAAAATCATAATGGCAAGCTCTAAGTCGTGAGTGGGATAGTTCTGCTCATGTCTCTTGAGTTGCCTCGAACCATAAGCAACTACCTTACTTCCTTGCATTAGCACACATCCCAAACCTCGTAGTGAAGCATCAATGTAAACATCATATCCTTCCCCACTGCTCGGGATAACGAGGATACGAGCTGTCGTTAACCTCTCCATCAAGGTGCGAAAGGCTAGTTCACACGCTTGAGTCCATAAGAAATTTTCTCCCTTCTTCGTAAGGTGAGTCATCGGCATCGCTAGCTTGGAGAACCCTTCCACAAACCTCTGATAGTAACCTACTAAACCAAATAAACTACGTATTTCGGTCACATTTAGGTGGATCCCATTTCATCACAGCTTCAATCTTTGTAGGGTCAACAACTACTCCTTGCTCAAACACAACATGACCAAGGAATTTCACTTCTTTCATCCAAAACTCGCATTTATTCATCTTCGCATACAACTTATGCTCTCTTAGTGTCTATAGCACAATCGAAAGATGGCGCGCATGTTCCTCTTGGGTCTGTGAATAAATCAATATGTCATCAATAAACACAATGACAAACTGATCATGGTACGACCGGAATACCCTGTGCATCAAATCCATGAAGGCTGTTGGTGCATTAGTTAGTCCGAACAACATCACTGTATACTCGAAATGACCATACCGGGTACGAAAAGCTGTCTTAGGAATATCCTCCTCCTTGATCCGTAATTGATGATACCTAGTGCGAAGATCAATCTTTGAGTAATACTTAAAACCCCTCAACTGGTCGAACAAATCATCAATCCATGGCAATGGATATTTGTTCTTCACTGTTACTCGATTCAACCATCGGTAATCCATGCATAACCGAAGTGTTTCGTCATGCTTCTTCACGAAGAGGACTGGGGCTCCCCAAGGTGAAGTGCTTAAGCAGATAAACCCAATGGTCAAAAGATGGTTCAATTGCTTCCTTAGCTCCTTTAACTCCAAAGGTGCCATCCGATAAGGAGCAATGGATATGGGTTCGATTCCCAGATAGAGATCAATGGGAAACTCAATTTCTCTCTGTGGGGGTAATCCAGGTAGTTCATTTGAGAAGAGATTCAAAAAATCCGATACTCTCAACACCACGTCCGCATGAGGTTTATCCAGATCCTTTCCCATTAAGTTGGCCAAAAAACTCAGAGTGCTCCCCGCCTTAGCTTTCAAAAATCTGTTTTCCATAGTGGGAAATGGATGGGAAGAATGGCGATCATTCATGAAAGTAAAAACTATCCCCCGATAATTGGAATGAAATCTACTTGCGAAAACAATCCATCACCGCACGAAAAGTGGACAACAAATTCATACTAAATATAATGTCGTACCCCTTCATATCTAACGCAACCAAATCTACGATCAATTCATGCTCCCCAATTCGAAGCACGCAACCTCTACACACCCTTCTAGTATCCAACCGTTCTCTCGTAGGCAGGTCAATACTCAAGGCATGTTCTAGTTTGCCAAAGTCCAATCCCAAACTCAAAGTGTATGTAGTGCGTATGAACGAATGTATAGCACCGGGATCAAATAAAACTAGGGCCCAAGAATTGTAGAGAAGAACAATACCTTCCACCACAGCATTAGAGACATCCTCCTCCGATTGAGTCAAAGCAAACACTCTTCCTTGATGAGCACCGCTGGGGGCTATAGCTCCTAATGGTCTCTGTTGTAATGGCTTCGGTATTTATGGCTTGTTTGCATTCGCCTACCCGGTTGCTTGATTGGTCCTCGGTGGAAACGATGGGCATTGATTTTTGAAGTGCCCAAACTCTCCACATACAAAGCAGTGACGCAAGTCAGTGCTTGTTCTAGTCTGTGCAACTCTATTTCCTCGGGTTGTCAGAAGTCTCTGTCCACCTACCTAGTCTGGACGTCGGTATGGTGCCACACACTACACTCCACTAGTGCTAGTGCCTGTCCTGATTGGACCTCCTCTTGCGAAGTTTTGTCGCCGCTAGGTGTCCTCAATATCTCTCTCCACAAGTGCGACTTGGTCAACTAGATCCCCATAATCCCTGATCTTGAGAGCCATAAGCTTCTCCCTAATAGCAGTCCTCGGGCCCTGCTCAAAGTGTTTGGCCCTTCTAGCCTCTGAGGATATGAATTCTGTGGCATAACGGGATAGCTTGTCAAACCTCCTCTTGTACTCTATCACGGTTATGCTCGCTTGTCGTAGAGCGAGAAAGTCTGCACTCATCCTATCCCTAACTGATTTAGGAAAATACTTGTCTTGGAAGATTTGGTCAAACTCCTCCCAAGTGAGCGCTTCGGCGTTTCTTCCCCTTTACACCGAATCCCACCAAGGGTCGGCCTCCCCCTCAAACAGATATGTTGCCAAGCCAACTTGAAGATCCTCGACAACTCCCATGCCATCACACATCTTCTTTATATGGCGGATCCATTTATCCACATCCAAGGGGTTAGAGCTCCCTTGAAAAATAGGTGGGTGTTGTTGCAGAAACTCTCGGAGAACAACCATCCTTCAATTTTTGTCCCCGTTGCCCGGTACTTGGGCTAGTGGGTGAACCCCACCATTGTGGTTGTTATTGTCATTCTGGTGTTGTACCAGAGTGGTTAGCTCCCTTAGGCATTGATAAATGCAGTTCATAGCATCGGGAGGTGGTGGTGGTGGTGGATTTTCTTGACCTCCATGACCACGCCTACGTCCACGTCCACGTACTCTGTCCATCCTGCACATCAATTCACAATCTAGTTTCATTGATGTACAAGACATCCTAACTACAATTTTAATCTAAAGCATTAGACGTGTGTAGAATTTATATCAACAATTTGATTCCACCTAGTCCTACACTGTAGCGGTAATCCATAACCTACAGCTCCCATGTAAGACCTAAGGCCTAGGTTCTGATACCAAAAATTTTGTAACACCCCAAAACCCACCATAAACGATATTACAAACTAAAAAAAATCATTCACAACATGAGAACAACTAAATAAATTCATCATTAAAGAAATTTCATTCATAAAATATACATTTACCATATTATCCCAAAACAATAGGCCAACCATGGACATTACATACCAAAAGAACGTGATCGACTATGATAATTACATCCCAAAAGAATCACATTTAAACTTACAGCGAAAGTACAAAAGAGTCTAGACTTCACAATATTTCCAAAATGAATTTCCTAGTCTAGAATAAAAGGTAATGTTATTCTAAGCGTCCACCTAGGAAACAACCTGCCCATCTATGGGAATCTCCCATTGTGCCGGTTCCTCAATTCTCAAATCCTCCTCTAGTACATAATCTGAAAAATATAGTTTGTAGGAGGTGAGCACTAAGCTCTGTAGCAACATTCCTCCCAAACTCGAACAACATTTAGAAAAGTATATAAAAAATGGTCGGTCACCTTTCACAATTAGCATATATGAATTTTGAAATAAAACAGGGACATTTAAACATATCTCAAGTTTAAGCAACAATAGTAATGTAATGCATAAGTGAAACCAACATACGACTAATAATCCATTCCACCATAAACCGTTTCTCCCAAGTTCTTGTAGAATCTCATACTTCCCAAAATTCTTGTAGAAAACTATTTCTGGTACAATGAACAATAACCCACCATGGTATTCGTATCTCTGGTATAATGTAAGACCTCGCATGAATACCATCAAAAATATCCTGGCCCACGTACAACCCACACAAATCCTCGTATGGATATCAACCTTTAGCAAGGGCGTATGCCAACCCCATGGCAGTGACGTATCCAATCAAAGAGTAGTATACTAACCCCTTTTTCCATGATACCCTGTGAGGGAGAATGGTTTAGTTCTCGCAAGGCACTAACCCCACTACGAGTGGTAGGAAAAGTTCAAACCTACATGGAGTAAGAAGGCATCTACACACTCCAAGATACCTAGTCAATAGTAGCCCATGTTTATCCAACAACCACACAAGAGATACAATACCAATAATTTCCTCAAATAACAAATAATTTCATAAATCCCCAATTTCACAATTCATAATACAAGAGAACAATTTAAGAAAAATAAGCAAGAGATCATCACAACAACATTTTATTACTCAACACCAAGCACTAAAGTTTCAAAGTGAAGAACAAAGGAAGAATCAAGAAGAAAGTTCATCTCTTTTGAAAACTAGAGTTTTACATCAATAAAATGAAATTTCATGGGTATTCAACCCTAACTTTGTTTAAAACATGCTAATAATTGCAAATGACCTAGGAATGATGATTTCATAACTCATATATAAGATTTAGAGTCAAATAATACATATATATTAGCCCTAGCATCAATGGACAAGAATGGAAGAAAACCCTACCTTTCTCCTTGGTTTTGGTGTGAAGGGCAAGAAGATTTGATCTTGAATCACCTTTAAAACTCTGGTTTTTCCTTTCTCTCTTCCTCTCTAAGTCTTTCTATTAGGGTTCTAAGAGGTGTGGGGTGAGAGTGGTGTGAAACAATGGGAGCAAATGGAGTGAAAATGGGGTTTTAAAACAGAAAATCCTGATTTTTTAACGATCTACCGGTAGTTCATATTGAGCTACCGGTAGTTCGGATCCACTGACAACTGACTACCTATTGAGCTACCGGTAGTTCGGATTCACTAGCCATTTACTACATGTTGACTACCGATAGTTTAGATCTACTGGACATTTACTACCTGTTGACTACAGGTAGTTCGGATCCACTGGATAGCGTACTACTGGTAGGTCCTGTCAAAATTTGCCTATTTCCTCTATTTGTCATGTCAAACCCTCCAAACCCTTCCAAAACCAACCAAACTTATAGAACATACATTTGTACATCAAACATAGTTGGTATAAGTTCTATTGCAAACAATGTCATATATTTACAAGTCAAAACTAAGTTTAAACTAAATATTTACTTGATTCTACACTATTAACATTTTTATCTCTACTCTTACAATCTACTTAGTTCATGCATACTCCATTACTTAAATTAGTATTTCAAAAACATAATTACGTTGCTACATTTGATAATACAAACGTGGGAGTTTACAACAATGATTTATATCTCAAATTCAAGAGATCTCAATTATCAAAAGGCATGAAGAGGAGTGGAGAATATATCTCATTGAGCATTGAAAGAATGTTATATACATTCAAAGAGTGCTATAAATTGTGAAAATTCTGTTATATAGCTCATTGTATTCTTCTCTCTTGTTGCAATCTTGTTCAGTGATCATTTTTGTAAAGAGAGGGAAGCTTGTTGTATTGAGTGAGTTTATAGTTGTGAGGTTTGTCTTCACCTACCGAAGAAGATGATGATTGTAAATGTTTGATCTTCACCCATTGAAGAAGATTGAGATAGTGAAAATGGAGCTCCAATGAGGAAGTTGAAGAGAGGACATAGGCCATCATGGTGTGGCCGAACCTCTATAAATATTGTTTGTCTTTCTTCTTCCCTTCAACTCTCTTGCATCATTCTTACTACACATGTATAAATCTGGGAAAATTTAAACTTTTTCAGAAAAAGGGCCAAATGGTAATTTGTCACTATAATGCGGGTTTAAAATTAATATTTTTTTAGAGCTCGGATGACGCAATAGACCTTACCGTTGAATTCATATCACGAATTTGAGCTGCCATGTCAAATTTCATCGAATTCTGATATAGTCAAATTTTTGCACGTTTTATGAGACAATTGGGTTACTAATGACTTCACAAAGGTCCCCAAAAATTGTAAACCACACACTTTTATTGTTATACATATATATTTATATATATGTATATAGCAAGTAATGATTTATTTTGAAAATGTTAATATGGAAAAACTTGAGTAAAGAGTAGTTAAAATGTAGTTTTAGTTGGTAAATATATGAAATTGTTTGTAATAGAATTTGTACCAACTATGTTTGATGTAAAAATGTATGTTATGGAAGTTTGGGTTGGCTTTGGAAGGGTTAGAAATGGATTGGAAATGAAAAACGGCTGAAAATGGCAAAAATTGGACAAGCGTACAGGTATGCGTACCGGTACGGCGAACTCCAGTAACTTAAGCGTACCGGTATGCGTACTGGTACTTCGAACACCAGAAGCTTATGCGTACCGGTACGCATACCAGTACACTTTGTAAAATTTCAAAAATTTTAAGTCGCGATCTGGGGCCCCATTTTCTCCCTATAAATACATAAGGACATCCCATTTAGCCCCATTTCAACATTCCTAACCCTAGGAAACCTTAGAGAGGAAGAAAGAGGGGGAAAAACACAAGATCAAACGGGATTTGCACATTGGATGGGATCAAAGCCCTAGTTTTTCAAGAACACCAAGGTAGGGGTTCCTTCCTATTCTCTTGCGTTGAGGCTAGGGCTTATCTATATGTATTCTTTTGACTCTAAATCTTATTTATATGCTATGAAATCATTGTTTCTTGGTATCCTTGCAAAGATCACCATGTTTTAAGCAAAGTAATGGTTGGATAGCCATTAAATCTCTTTTCTCGGCATGAAACCCTAGTTTTCAAGATAAATGGATTTTTCTCTTGATTTTTCCTTTGTTCTTAATTTCAAAACTCTAGTGCATTGTATTGAACAACAAAATGGTGTTTGGGATGATCTCTTGATTATTACCTTAAATTGTTCTGTTGGCAAATACTTATGGAAATTGGGAATTTTTGATTTATTTGTGATTGGAGAAAATGGTTGTTTTTGCATCTCTTGTATGGTTGTTGTGATGGACTTGAATTGCATTAGAGAGCTGTCGTAGAGTGTTAGAGGTTAGTCTATGCCAGTGGGGGTGAGATGGTTTTCTAACACTTGTAGTGGTTTGTTGTTTATGAGAGCAACCACTATTGTTCACGTAAGTTCGAGGCTGAGGGATGGTATACCTTTCCTAGAAAGGATTCGTTAATGCCATGAGAGACGGTATATGCCCTTCCTAAAATGTTTGGGGATTGTGTGATTATGGTGGGTGAACGAGGTAGGATCGGGGTGTGGATTCATGGGAAGCAACCAACATTCTTGAGAATATGAGAGAATGCTATTGAATGATTTAATTGAATTCTTCACATGTTAATTCTTTTCCTTTAACTTATTGCTATTGCGTAAACTAGAGATTTGTTGAAATGTCCTTGTTTTATTTCAAAAATTATATATATGATATTTGTGAAATGAGACCCAACTGTTTAAAAATCCTTTTTCTAAACCTTAGTTGAGTTTGGGAGGATGTTACTACAGAACTTTTTGCTCACCCCTTACCAATGATATATTTTCAGATTTCGTGATAGATGAGGAGCCCGGAGTCGATGAGCAGGTGCATTGGGAAGCTCCACTAGACGGACACGTGGATCCTAAAGTGGATGCTTAGGGCTATACCCTACTATGTGATAGACTAGGAAATTCTTTTTGAGAGTCAGTGGGGTCTAGTATTTTGTTATTCTGCTACAAGTTAGATTTGATTCTTTTGAATGTAATTGCCATGGTTGGGCATATTCTTTTGATATTATGGCCATGTTCTGGCATATTCTTTTGGGATGATGTAGTAGATATTAGATATGATGAATGGAATTATCTTTATTGATGGATTTTATTAGTTGCTCTCATGATGTGAATGGTGTTTAGATAGTAATGCCATCCAAGGTGTAGTTTGGGGCGTTACAAAAATAGAATTTATAAAATTTCCTTATAATTAGATAAAAGTTCAAATAAAATTAATTTGAACTGAAATCAAAAATTAATTAAGTCGTTTAAGGACAAAAACAGACCCAACAGTAGTAAACGTGCGGGGTAATGTGGACCGCACAATTAAAAAGTATAAATAGGGTAAAATATCTAAAAAATCAGATATTCTCAACCCCAAAGTCAGCTGATCTCACAAGTTGAAGAGAAGAGAAGGGAGAGAAGAGAAAAATAAAAAAGTCTACCTTTCTTCTTGCGATCCAAGGAGTTCCGTCGGTCGGAATTCATCGAACCAAGAATTAAAGTTGGTCTACGCGATGAGGGCTATGCATACGTCCCAAGAACAAGGGATTTCACCGAAGATCCAAAGAAGGAACTTTGGGGAAATCAAGTTTTTGGGGTGGTATTGGAATTCTTGAAGTTTCTACCTTCTAT
The DNA here is from genome assembly GCA_963454935.2 of Ilex paraguariensis. Lineage (NCBI taxonomy): Eukaryota > Viridiplantae > Streptophyta > Magnoliopsida > Aquifoliales > Aquifoliaceae > Ilex > Ilex paraguariensis. Next base: position 302,386 of record CAUOFW020005170.1, on the reverse strand, counting down.
TCACGCTCAAAGAGGTAGAGTTTTCTTCTACTTTGGACTATTTATGTCATATGGTGTCCATATTTAATGGTTATATGTATGGGATGACTTATGACTTACCTATAGTCATGGAAATTAGAAAAAGGGGTATAGAAATGGCCTAGACCAATTTCTAGCTTGATTGGGTTATATGGAAGTGCTTGTGAAATTCCATGAAATTGGGTTTTATGTGGACATGCTATATGTTTATAATGTGCCTTGTGATTTAAGTGTGTTATTGACATGGATTATGTGGTAGCATACTTGAGAATTAATTGGATATAAATGTTGGTATACGTTCATTGGTATGTTGACATTGTGATAGAAAATGGTAATTATATGCTTATGATGTAAATTGCCATGACACATGTTGAAATATGTGGTTAAATTGCTCATTAACATTCCTTGCATATTGGGCATGACATTGACATTGCAATGATGCATTACATTGCATATTGCACGGGGGAAATACATCCATGGCTATGAGTATAGCTGTAATGCCCCAAAACCCACCTTGGATGACATTACAAACTAAAAACCATTCACATCATGAGAGCAACTAAATAAATTCATCATTAAAGAAATTGCATTCATCAAATATAATATTTACAATATTATCCCAAAAGAATAGACCAACCATGGCCATTACATCCCCAAAAGAATAACATTTAAACTTGCAGCGGAATTACAAAAGCGTCTAGACTTCACAATATTTTCAAAATGAATTTCCTAGTCTAGAATAAACTGTGATGTTGTTCTAATCGTCCCCCTCAGGAACAACCTGCCCATCTATGGGAGTCTCCTAGTGTGCCGGTTCATCAACTCTCAACTCCTCCTCTAGTACATAATTTGAAAAATGTAGTTTGTAGGGGTGAGCACTAAGCTCTGTAGCAACCTTCCTCCCAAACTCAAATAAGGTTTAGAAAAACATATACAAATAGTTGGTCACATTTCACAAATAGTATATATGAATTTTGAAATAAAACAGGGACAATTAAACATATCTCAAGTTTAAGCAAGAGCAATAATTTAATACATAAGTGAAATGAATATACGACTAATAATCCAATCCACCATAAACCGTTTCTCCCAAGTTCTTGCAGAATCTCATACTTCCCAAAATTCTTGTAGAAACTATTTATGGTATAATGAACCATAACCCACCACTATATTTGTATCTCTGGTCTGAAGTAAGATCTCGCATGAATACCATCGAAAATATCCTGGCCCACGTACAATCCACACAATTCCTCGCAAGGATATCCAACCTTTAGGAAGGGCGTATGCCAACACCATAGCAGTGACGTATCCAACCCTAGAGTAGTATACTAACCCTTTTTCCAAGATACCCCGTGAGAGATAATGGTTCAGTTCTCGCAAGGCACTAATCCCACTATGAGTGGTAGGAAAAGTTCAAACCCACACAGAGTAAGAAGGTGTCTACATACTCCAAGATACCTAGTCAATAGTAGCCCATGTATATCCAACCACCACACAAGAGATACAATACCAACAATTTTCTCAAATACAAACAATTCCATAAATCCCCAATTTCACATATAGTATTTCAATAGAACAATTGGAGAAAATGCAAGAGATCATCATCAATATTGTTTTGATACTCAATACAAAACATTAAAGTGTTCGAAACTAAATTTTAAGTGAAGGTAGATGGAGAAACCCATATTTCCCAAAAACTAAGGTTTTAATTCAAGAAAAAGAGATTTCATGGGTATTCAAACCTTAACTTTGTTTCAAATATGGTAATATTTGTAAGAGAACCAAGAAACAAGGAACCCATAGCAAATACATATGAGTAGAGGTCAAGAAGTACATATGCATATAAGCCCTAGCCTCAATGTAAGAGAATAGGAAAGAACCCCTACCATGATGTTCTTGAAACACTAGGGTTTTGATCTGCTTGAAGTTGAAATCCCCTTTGATCTTGTGTTTTTCTCTCCCTTTCTTCCTCTCTAGGGTTTCCTAGGGTTAGAGACATTGAAATGGGGCTAAAAGGGTTGTCCTTAAGTATTTAGAGTGAAAGGAAAACTAGCTGTTTACGACTTAAAAATTCAGATTTTTCGAAGACCTTCCGAGAGGTTGTCCATCGAGCTTCCGGAAGGTTTGCCTATTCGACAAACAATTTCCTTAACCTTCTGGAAGGTTTCTCTACTGGACAACATTTTCATTAACCTTCCAGAAGGTTTGTCATCGACCTTCTAGAAGGTTTGCCTATTAGACAACCATTTTCAGAGACCTTCCGGAAGGTTTTGCCTATTGGATAAGTCTTTTACCTTAACCTTCTGGAAGGTTTTTCATCGACCTTCTGGAAGGTTTTATCTGTTTTTCTACAAAACCTCCCTTTTTCATTTCCAATGCATTCCAAACCCTTCCAATTCCAACCCAAGCTTATTCAACATGCTTTTGTACATCAAACCTAGTTGGTACAAGTTTTATTACAATGATTTCATATATTTGCAAGCTAAACTAAGTTTTAACTACTATTTTCTCAAAATTTTCCATATTAACATTTCCAAAAAAATAATAACTTGCTACCTAAACCTACATACATATATAAAGATAAAAGGGTGGGGTTTACTACAGGTGTGTGTGTATGCATAGTTGATCAATCATCATACTTGGTGATTGGTGATGGGCTCGGGAAAAGTTAGATTGAAAATCTGATTGAGTTGCATGGTTGCATGAAAAAAAAACTTGTGTCGGGTATAGCAAGAAGGGCTAGACACTCCCTCGGGTGAAATGCCCGGCTACTTGGTTCATACACTCCCTTGAGGTGAAATTCCAGAAAAGTGTAATGGCATACGGAGCCAGTAGTGTGATTCCAAAATCCGATACCCAACAAAGACACATGGTTTTGTTATATAAATATTCATTTGATGGGAAACATCCAGGAATGAATTAGTTTTATGAACATATGATTTTATTTCAAAATGGTGTTTGGATGTATTTCATCAAGGACAAATGTTTACACACATGCATTGCATTGTGTTGTGGGAGCCAGAGTAGGCTTGGATGAAAATGCATGAGTGAGTCTCAACTCATATCATGACATGACATGATAGAAATTTCATATTGAATAGCATGTTCTTGTATGAAATAGATTTATGATTGCAGTTGTTGAATGTAAACATTGCATATGCATTTAGGTGGAGAGTAACCTCTGTAGGAAATATTTTACTGGGCATTGGTTCGCCCTACACGGGAAACATTTCAGGTGTGGGATATATGTCGGTGGACGGCTCTCATGTGAAGCCTCAAGGGTGAAGAGGGGCCGACATGTGGCCCTTAACCTTGGTTTTGTTGTAAACTCTTGTTAAAACTACGTTTTGACATGTAAATTCAGGTAAATTAATTGTAATAAACTTGTATAAATGAGGTTTTATGTGAAAAACTCCATTATGCATGCTTTGGATGTAAATGTGATGGTTTGTAAAGGATTTGAAATGAAAAAAATGTGAAATAGGGAAAAATGGACACAGCGTACCGGTATGGTGAGGTCCAGTAGGCAACTCGTACCGGTATGTTTTCCAAAAACCAAAATTTTTTTTATTGTGTTTCCATACTTATGGGCTTCAGGGTTCTTGGTTCCAATGATACAAATGGACCTTAAATGAGATATATTGGGGTGTATTGAACCTCGATAGGATTAAATGATTAAAGAAATACGAATTTTCCTATGTGAGTTATTATTCTGGTTAAAGGGATACTCTTAACGTGATGTCAGGTTGTGCGGCATTCACAGATCTTTTCGCTGGTTGACGTGTGGTCAACAGTGTAAAAAGGACCCCCAGTTTTTAGGGTGTTACAACACATCTCATTATATCATTATATATTTTACTGTTATTTACATTGCATAATTAGTTAGAATTAAAGAAATTAAAATGAGTCATTAACTTGAACAACCTAATTCACCCCCTTTTTGGTTACATTTGGGCTAACAATTGGTATCCGAACTAGTACTCCCTTAGAGCTAAAAATCATGTCAACCCTTGGGGGAAATACTCTAGACTGCCATACTTTAATGGAAGTGATTATGCATATTAGAAGGCTAGAATGAATATATATATGGATATCATTGACGATGGGTATACAAAAATCACAAAAGATAAGAAAGAATGAACTAGTGATGAAAAGAAGGTGCACACTAGCAATGACAAGGTAATGAATACATTATATTGTGCATTAGATAGGAATGAATTCAATCGCATATCTACATGTGAAACCGCAAATCAAATATGACACATGCTAGAAGTCACACTTGAGTGAACCAATAGAATTAATGAGTCCAAGATAAATATGCTTGTAAATGACTACGAATTGTTTAAGACGCATTCTCAAGAAAATATTTTCAAAATGTCTACGACATTTACTAATATTATAAATGCTTTAAAGTCACTTGGTAAATCTTACTCTAATGAGGAACTTATGAGAAAGATTCTTAGGTGCTTACCAAGATCATGGGATGTTAAAGTGACTGCCATTGAAGAAGTTAAGGATCTCAAGGTCTTCCTTCTAGAAGAACTTCTTGGTCACTCCTAAACTATGAAATGTGCATTAAAAGAGAAGAAGAGCAAGAAAAAAAGGAGAAGAAATTAATTGCCTTTAAATCAACAAAAGCAACAAATGAGGATGATCAACAAGAAGAAGTGATGAAGAAATTGCATTTATCACTAGAAAGTTCAAAAGTGTAAACCCCCACACTCTTATCTTTATATATCAAGTAATCATTTTTTTTTGAAATGTTAATATGGAGAAGTTTGAGTAAATAGTAGTTAAAACTTAGTTTTAACTTGCAAATATATGAAATTGTTGTAATAGGATTTGTACCAACTAGGTTTGATGTACAAAAGTATGTTGTATAAGTTTGGGTTAGAATTGGAAGAGTTTGGAATGGATTGGAAATGAAGAAGGGAGATTTTTTAGAAAAATAGGCAAAACCTTCCGGAAGGTCGAGGAAAAACCTTCCAGAAGGTTGAGGTAAAGGCTTATCCACTAGGCAAAACCTTCCGGAAGGTCGATGAGAAATCTTTCGGAAGGTTAATGAAAAGGTTTGTCTAATAGGCAAACCTTCCGAAAGGTCGATGAAAAACCTCTGGAAGGTTTTCGAAAAGCCTAAATTTTCAAGTCGCGAACAGCCGGCTTTCCTTTCACTATAAATACCTAAGGACATCCCATTTCAACACTTCTAACCCTATGAAACTTTAGAGAGGAAGAAAAAGAGGGAAAAACACAAGATCCAAGGGGATTTACACCGTAAGAAGATCAAAACCCTAGTTTTTCAAGAACACTAAGGTAGGGGTTTTCTTCCATTATTATTCATTGAGGTTAGGGTTTATATTTATATGTATGTTTTGCTTCTAAAACTTAGATATATGCTATGAAATACTTGTTTCTTGAAGTTCTTACAAATATAACCATGTTTTGAAGGTATTTATGGTTTTATAGCCATGAAAACCCTAGTTTTGAGAAAAATGGATTTTCTTCTTAATATTCAATTGTTCTTGGTTTCAAAACTTTAGTGCTTTATATTGAATCACAAAAATGGTATTTATGACGATCTCTTGCATTTTTTCTTATATTGTTCTATTGGGATACTACTTGGGAAATTTGGAAATTTTTGAATGTATTTGTGATTAGAGAAATTGATTGGATAATGTATCTCTTGTGGATGTTAGGATGACCATGGGTGGCTGTTGACCGGATATCGTAGAGTGGATTAGATGCGTTTCTCACCCTGTGTGGGTTTGAAGGTTCCCTATCACTCGTAGTAGGGTTGGTGCCTTGCGAGGACCAAACCACTATTTTCTCACGTGTTATTGAGGTTGAGGGTTAATATACTATTTCTGGGTTGGATTCGTCACTGCCATGAGTTGGTATACGCCCTTCCTACTGGTTGGATATCCTTGCGAGGATTTGGGTGTGTGTGTGTGGGCCAGGATATTCTCGATGTGTTTATTCATGCGAATCATGCATCATACCTGAGATACGAATACAAGTTGTGAATTTATGGTTTATTGTACCAGAAAAGGTTTTTTACAAGAGCTTGTGAAGGTATGAGACTCTACAAAGACTTGTGGAAAATGGTTTATGGTTGGAAAAGGTTTACTGTTGGAAAATTCATTTTACGGTTCATTTCAATTATTGCTATTACGTACACTTGAGATCCATTGAAATGTCCCAGTTTTAATTCAAAAAAATTTGATATATGATATTTATGAAATGAGATTGACTTGTTTTACATGTTTTTTAGACCTTGTTCGAGTTTGGGAGGAATGTTGCTACAGAGCTTATTGCTCACCCCCTAAAACTATATATATTTTTCAAATTGTGGTTTAGAGGAAGAGCTCAGAGTTAACGAGCAAGTGGCTTGGGAAGCCCAATTGGAGGAAAGTGTGGATCCCGAGGAGAATGTTTAGAGCTGATCACTCCATACTTTAGATTAGGGGATATATATTGGTACACTAACAGATGTATTTTTGTTTATTCCGCTGCGAAAAAATAGTTGATTCTGTTGGGATTTAATGGTCATGATTGGCCTATTCTTTTGGGATGATATTTTAAATGTTATATTTGATGAATGAAAATTTATGTAATGATGAATATATTTAGTTGCTCTAATGATGTGAATGCATTTAAATTGTAATGCCGTCCAAGGTGGTTTTTGGGGAGTTACAAAGTTTTGGTATCAGAGTAGAGGCTTTAGGTCTTACCTGGGAGCTATAGGTTATGGATCACCACTAGAGAAATAGGACTAGGTTGAGCGAAATTGTTGGATGAAATTTTATCCAAACTTTATGCTTTACACTAAAGTGATAGTTAGGATGTCTTGTACATCAATGAAACTAAATTGTGAATTGATGTACAGGATGGAGGGTGAATGTGGACGTGGTGGCCAAGCGAACCCACCACCACCACCTCTAGATGCCCTGAATGGCATCTATCAATGCCTAAGGGAGCTAACCACTCTGGTACGATGCTAGAATAGAAACAACAACCAGCGACGACAGAACTTTGTGAAGGGAGGTCTGATCAGGACTGGTGCGAGCAGCAGTGGAGTTACACAAAGGGCAGCACCGTACCATCGAGTTGACCAAGCTTTGAGGCAAAGGAATCAAGCCGTTCGAGGAGTTGGGGTTACTCGGAACAGAGCAGACACTAACCCACATCAATGCTTCGCATGTGGAGGGTTCAGGCACCTCAAAAATAACTACCCATCGATTCCACCAAAGACCAATCAAGCAACAAGGCAAGTACATGCAAACAAGCCACCACAACAAAAGCCATTATAGCCGAAACAATTAGTAGCTATAGCCCCAGGTGGTACCAAGCAAGAAAAAGTTTTTGCTTTGACCCAACCAGAGGAAGACATTTTCGATGTAGTTGCTGAAGGTATCGTTCTTCTTTAAAAATTTTTAGGCCCAAATTTTATTCGATTCCGGTGCTACTTCTTCATTCATACGCACTACATATGCTCTTCATCTGGGATTGGACTTTGAGAAGCTAGAACATGCCTTAAGTATGGACATGCCTACAGGAGAACGGTTGGATACTCGAAGGGTGTGTAGAGGTTGTATGCTTCGAATTGGGGAGTATTAGGTGAGGGTGAAGGAAACTCTAGGCTTGACTTTGTTTGAAGTGGTATGTTTATAAGATAAGTGTGAAACCCGGGGAAATTTGAACTTTTTTTGACAAAGGGCAGAATAGTAATTTTCCACAATTATGCGGGATTAAAATTCATATTCTATAGAGCTCGGATGGAGCAATGGACTTCACATTTAGATTTGTATCATGAAATTGAGCTGCTATGTCAAATTTCATCGAATTCCGATATAGTTAGATTTTACACATTTTTCGAGACGATTGGGTGGTGATTGAACTTTTAAACGTTCCCAAAAATAGAAATTATAAAATTTCCTTATAATTGAGTAAAATTTCAAATAAAATTTATTTGAACTAAAATCAAAATTTAATTAAGTCGTTTCAGGTTAAAAATGGACTCGAAAGTAATAAACGAGCAGGGCAATGTGGACCACGCAATTAAAAGTATAAATAGGGGCAAAATATCTAAAAATTTAGATACTTCACACCATTGGCCGGGTGTGTTCAAACGTTGAAGGGAGAGAGGAGAGAAATCATTTCTTCAAGGCTTTCTCCTTCGATCCAAGGAGTTCTGCCAGTCGAAATTGCTTGATCTAAGAATCAAAGTTGGTCTACACGACGAGGGCTACGCGTACGTACCAAGAATGAAGAATTTCACCGAAGTTTCAAGGAAGAAATTTTGAGGAAATCAAGGGTTTGAGGATAGAAAGGTGTTCTAGAGGTTTCTACCTTCTATTTACGCTCCACGAGGTAGGGTTTTCTCCTACCTTGGTTCATTCCTTACCTAGGATGTATTATGGAATGGGTAGGGTATAAATTAGCCTAGGTCTTTTGACCATGGCTATGGAAATAAGGAAATGGGTGTGAAATTTGGCCTAGGCCAATTCCTACTTGAGTTTGGCTTAGGAAATTACTTGTGTAATTTCTTCGAAGCTTGAGGTTTTTGGACATATTATGTTCATCTATAAAAGTGCCTTGAATGATGAAGTTGCTATTTGATAAAAATGGGAATAACATGTCTTGGTATGATGATGTGTTGAAATCATACGCTTGTGATGTGTGTTATTTGCATAGAATGTGTAATAACATTATTTGTGTTTTGGGAGGTATTGGACTAAATGCCTAAATGAAAATTGAATATGTTATGACATGGGTATTGTGGTAACATGCTTATAAATTGTGACAGATTTTGGTAATTATATGCTTAGGATATAAAGTGACATGACATATGTTGAAATATGTGGTTGAAATGGGTCCACATGGTATTCATTACATATGAGCATGATATTGATAATGCAATGGTGCACTTCATTGCATATGCACGGGGAAAACACTTCCATAAGCATGTGTGGGTGTGTGTGGGTGCAAGGTTTAATCAACACCACACTTGGTGCTTGATGGTGAGCTCGAGAAGGTTGGATTGAAAATCTGACTGAGTCGCATGTTGCATGAAAGGAAAATATGGGTCAGGGTAGTAAGAAGGGCTAGACTATCCCTCGGGCGAGAGACTTGGTGATGGGATACGCACTTCGTTGGTATAAGAGCCCATAAAGTATGTTGGTGTACGCAGAATCGTTGGTAGAAGTCCATAAATTCCGTGTCAGTTGGGTGCCGTTAGTGTAAGTCCATAAATAATCCACCCCAATCAAGACCCAGAGATTTTAAATAGCCATAAGTGGACAATATAAATAGCAAGAGCTAGAGGTGCTCGGTTATATATGCATTGGCACTTGCAAGTTTTGAGGAGCCAGGAAAGGCTCGGGTTTATGGGTGAGAGTGAGTCTCATCTCATTCTAGCATGACATGATGGATTCCAACATGAATTACATATTCTTGCATTGGAATGGATATTGGTTATGTGTTGTTGCATGACACCATTGCATATGCATTTAGGTGGGGAATAGCCTCTATAGGAAATGTTCTACTAAGCGTGGCTCACCCTATACGGGAATAAATTTTAGGTGCGGGGTTTGTACCAATGGAGAACTCACATTCGGGGCATCAACGATGAAGAAAAGCCGACTTGTGGCTTTTGTAATATATTTTGTGTAAACTTTTGTCAGAACTGTAATTTGGCATGTAAATATATGAATCAAATGTAATAGAACTTGTATGGATCATGTAAAATGTGGAAAAATATCTTTATACATGTTTGGGATGGATTTGGAAAGGTTTTGATTGGATTGGAAATGTAAAATTGATGAAAAATTGAAATTCTGGACAAAACCTACGGGTAACAGGCAATAACTACCGGTAGTTAACAGATAGTACCTGTTCGGCAGGCAGTAACTACCAGTAGCCAATAGGTAGTACCTGTACAGCAAGTAACAACTACCAGAAGCTAACAGGTAGTACCTGTACAGCAGGCAACATTTTTCGGTAGTCAACAGATAGTACTTGTCCAATAGGAAACACTTACCGGTAGCTTACAGGTAGAACTTCTACCGGTAGGCACCTACCGGTAGCTCTTCCAAAAACCTGAAAAATTAAAAATTGTTTTGCTAACCTTTTGAACTTCACTTTCTTTAGTTCCAACGATACAAATAGACATAAAATGAGATTGAGGCATATAGAACCTCGATAAGAGTAAATGAATAACGAAACACTGGCAAAATGTGTGAGTTAAAATCCCGGTTATTGGGATATTATTGGTGAGATGTCGGCTCAAGTGACACTCACGGGCATTTCGCAGGTTGACAGGTTGTCAACGGGACCCCCGGTTTTAGGGGCGCCACAGCTTGGTATCAGAGCATAAGTGTGAGATTGCGTAGGGCTTGATGGGCATTGGGTCTAGACCATTGCATGCATGGTACATTTCATCTTATGTGCTTACATTTTGTTACATGATTACGTGCTATGTGATTATGTGAATTATATACTTGGTAAAATGTATATGGAAAAGGATAACCATGGGAGTCGAAAAAGGAGTAAATAGGATAGTTCAAGGTATAAATGTTTACTAGTGGGTGGTATAAACTCTACTAGGGAAACAAGGAGATAAATCTCAATGTTTCAAGTTTGATCCCTACATTGGGATGTTATGTGAATGTTCTATTGTCATTTGACATGTGTGTAGATGACAACTAGAGGAAGGGGACATCGGGGTGGACAGAACAATAACTAACTACCACCGACTTTTGACCAACAAGCCTTAGTGGAGGCTATTGGTATGACGGCTGCCACCATAGCATAGGCTAGTGCTACGACGGCTACTATTGCACAGACGGGTGCAACTGGAGGACAAGGAGGCTCAAGCAACCTCCAAAAGTTCAAAGCACACCAACATCCAGTATTTTTGGGAGGGGCGGATCCTATGGTGGCTGACCATTGGTTCCGGCAAGCGGATAAAGTATTGAGAGCAATGGAGATTAATTCTGATGCCACGAAGATAACCCTAGCGACATTCCAGCTAGAGGGGAAATCCCAAGTGTGGTGGGATTGAGTCAAGGACTCCAAGAACTTGGAGGCGATGTCATGGGCTTCCCGGCGACTACTAGACATGCAAAAGCCTAGGAGTTTCTAGACTTAAGACAAGGGACGATGTCGGTGATGGAATACATGGCTAAGTTCACAGAATTAGCACGTTTCGCTGATGATTATCTGGCCATAGATATGGCCAAGGTGAGGAAGTTCGAGGATGGCTTAAACTTGTCCATTCGAGGAAAGATTATGGGTCTTCTTTTTCAAGACTTGGACTTGATGGTCACCACGACAATGGCCATTGAGAGGGAGGTGGAAGATGCACAGAACATCTGGGAAGCGGGTGTGATGGACAAGAAGAAGGAGGGCCAATCCTCTTCTTTTAGCTCAGGGAAGAAGTAGAGGACTTCTACTCATCAAGGATTTCAGGGGCAGGGCCGTGGCTACCAAGGCCAAGGCCAAGGTCGATTCTCCCAAGGAGGGGGAAACTACAGGACTACCTACCAGGCAGGGCAGAGGACATGTTTCTATTGCCACCAGCCGGGTTACATGAAACGAGATTATCCTTAGAGGCAGGGATCCCAAGGCTGTGGGTCATCATAGTCCCCAGACTTCGGTGGGGGAACCACAGACAAATGTTGCTCCTCATTACCTTACCATGGGTCAGGGAAGTCAATATCAGTGCCAGGGTGCTGCATAAGGCCCTACCATTTCTCGTGTGGAGACTCCGTATGCAGGCCAGTTAGGCCAGAGCATAGGTCGAGGACGAGACCAGGGCTCACAAGTCGGGACTTCAGGGACCTAGGGGCGTGTCTATGCCATGATGCCACAAACTGAGCTGGCAGATCCGTCGGTGATACAGGGTATATTCTTTCTCTCTCGCCCATATTGTTTGATTTGGGTGCATCGCATTCATTTATTGCTGTATCTTGTGTGAAAGACTTGGGCTTAGAGGTTGAGACCTTGGAAGATCCATTGCATGTGAGTTCTCCTCCAGGAGCTAGGGTGATAATTTATCAGATATGTTGGGGTTATAAGTTAGAGATCTCAAGGATTCTACTCACTATGGACCTTAGGGTCATGGACATGTCTGAGTTTGATGTGATCCTTGGTATGGATTGGTTGACGACACACCAAGTTGTCATTGATTGTGATCGGAAGAGGGTCACGACTTATACACCTGAGGGCATTTGTTTCAAGTTCTAGGGGGAAAAGTGTGATGTTTTACCTCAAGCTGTGTACGACTTTATATAGCATGGATAGTTGATGGGTTGGCTAGCTAGCCTTACCTTGGAGGACAAGGCGAGACAGAAGTTGGGTCTACCTCGGGTTGTATGTGAGTATGAGGATATTTTTTAGGATGAATAACTGGGATTACCTCCGCTTAGGGATGCAGACTTCACCGTTGAGTTGCATCCAGGCATATAGTCTATCTCTATGACTCCGCATAGGATGGCACCTGCTGAGTAGTAAGAACTCGAGGTCCAGTTGCAAGAATTATTGGAAAAGGGCCTCATTAGACCTATCACTTCATCTTGGGGCACTCAAATTTTGTTTGCTAAGAATAAAGACAAGACTCTTCGGTTGTGCATCAAGTATCGACAGTTGAATAGGGTTACTATCAAGAATAGGTACATTTACCGAGGATTGATGACCTATTTGATCAACTGAGAGGGACACGGGTCTATTCCAAGATAGATCTTCGTACCGGGTATCATCATTTGAGGGTTAGGGAGGAGGATATCCCTAAGTTTGCGTTCAGAATGCGGTATGGGCATTCGGAGTTTATAGTTATGCCATTTGGTTTGACGAATGCTCCAGCGGCATTCATGGATCTTATGCATAACGTATTCCAACCCTATTTGGATCAGTTTGTCGTGGTCTTCTTTGATGACATCTTTATCTACTCCAAGTCTGAGGAGGAGCATGAGGGACACTTAAGGATTGTTCTCCAGACATTAAGAGAGCATCCGTTGTATGCCAAGTTCAGCAAGTGTGAATTTTGGCTTACGAAAGTAAAGTTTTGGGACATGTAGTGTCGGCTTCGTGTGTATCTATGGACTCGGAGAAGGTTGAGGCAGTTATGAATTAGGAGAGACTGAAGTCAGTCTTCAAGATACGTAGTTTCTTGGGATTGGTGGGGTATTACAGGAGGTTCATTGAGGACTTCTCTTGATTGGCTGTGCCTATGATGAAGTTGACCCGGAAAGAGGTTAAGTTTGAGTGGAATGACTTTGTGAGAAGGCATTCTAGGAGTTGAAGAGGAGACTTACTTCAGCTCCTATCTTGATAGTTTTGGAAAGGGACAGAGGTACACAGTCTATTGTGATGCCTCGAAGGATGGAGCTGGGATGTGTTTTGATGCAGTCTGAAAGGGTAGTAGCTTATGGTTCTCGATAGTTAAAGAATTACCCCATGCATGACATGGAGTTGGCGGCCATTGTCTTTGCCTTGAAGGCTTGGCACCACTACTTGTATGATGAGCAGTTTGAGGTATTTTTAGACCACAAAAGTCTGAAGTACATCTTCACACAGCGGGACCTCAACATGAGACAACACAGGTGGATGGAGTATCTAGAGGACTTCAAATTCACATTGCATTACCATCCCGGTAAGGCAAATGTGGTGGCTAATGCACTTAGCCTGAAGTTGCGGGGAATTATGGCTAGTTTGGCTTCCCAAAAGTGGAGGATGCTCGAAACTATGAGACAGTTCGGGCCGCATTACACTGATCAGACTCAGGGTGTTTTAGGGAGCTTGGTGGCTACACCTTCCCTACTAAATAGGGTGATTGAGTCTCAGGGACAAGATACCGAGTTAGTATCCATTAGAGATCGAGTACAATTGGGTACAGGTGACGAGGGCTGGGCTATTCACTCAGATGGTAGTCTTCGATTTAGGGAAAGAATTGTGGTTCCCCAGTCTGTGGAGCTCAGAGAAGAGATTCTTAAAGAGTTCCATTGTTCCCATTTTATTGTGCATCTAGGTGGCACGAAGATGTACCATGATCTTCGTCACCAGTATTATTGGAATGGGATGAAGAGAGATATTGGAGACTTTGTTAGACGATGTCTCACGTGTCAGTAGGTTAAGGTTGAACACCAGAGACCAGCGGGATTACTCCAGCCTTTGGAGGTAGTTGAGTGGAAATGGGAGCATATCACGATGGATTTTGTGACTCATTTGCCATAAACATCGCGGGGACATGACGCGGTGTGGGTGATAGTAGACTGGCTTACGAAGTCGGCACACTTTTTGGTTGTGCAGATGACTTCCACACTAGAGGAATTCTACAAGTTGTATGTACGGGAGATTGTCCGGTTCCATGGGGTGCCCGTATTTATGGTATCGGATCAGGATCCCAGGTTCATGGCTCATTTTTGGGAGAGTTTCAGCGAGCTATAGAGACACAGTTGATGATGAGCACTGTTTTTCATCCCCAGATGGACGGTCAGTCTCAGAGAACTATGCAGACGTTAGAGGTCATGCTACGAGCATGTGTCCTAGATCTCAGGGGTAGTTGGGAAGATCACTTACCATTGGTAAAGTTTGCCTACAACAATAGTTACCAGGCAAGCATACAAATAACACCCTATGAGGCATTATATGGGAGGCCGTGTCGATCTCTGATTTGTTGGACGGAGGTGGGAGAGAGACCCTCTACGGGTCCGAATTTGGTTAGAGACACCTCGGAGAAGGTGGACCTTATACGAAAGTGTCTTCTTACAGCTCAAAGCCGACAGATGGGTTATGCCGACAAACAGCGGCGACCTCTAAAGTTTGAGGTGGGAGATCATGTCTTCTTGAAGGTGATGCCTAAAAGAGGAGTGGTCAGGTTTGGCGAGCGGAAAAAGTTGTCACCGAGGTACATCAGGCCCTTCGAGGTACTCGAGAGGGTGGGTACAATTGCTTACCGGTTGGCGTTACCGTCAAATCTATCAGGTGTTCATGCAGTATTCCATGTCTCTATGCTCTGGAAATACACCCCGAATCTGATTCATGTGGTGGATTGGGGAGAGCTTGTGGTTGATGCTGATGGGACCTTCGAGGAGGGACCGGTGCGCATCATGGATAGCCGGAAATAGGTTTTGCGAGGCAAGAGCATGAGGCTAGTAAAGGTGTTATGGCAACACCGAGGAGTGGAGGACGCGACATGGGAGCACGAGGACACTATTCTTGCGAATTATCCTTTCTTATTTGAGGATGCAGGTACATTTTTGTAGTTATAAGTATTAAATACTTGTTGCATATGCATGTGTTTGAATATATATGTATGTGTGAATTTATGGGACGAAATTCTTTAAGGGGGGAAGAATGTGAAACTCGGGGAAATTTGAACTTTAACCGACAAATGGTAGAATAGTAATTTGCCACTATTATGCGGGATTAAAATGCATATTCTATAGAGCTCGGATAGAGCAACGGACTTCACCGTTAGATTTGTATTGCAAAATTGAGCTGCTATGTCAAATTTCGTCGAATTCTGAGATAGTTAGATTTTACACATTTTTCGAGATAACTGGGTGACGAATGAACTTTTAAACATCCCCAAAAACAAAAATTATAAAATTTCCTTATAATTGAGTAAAATTTTAAATAAAATTTATTTAAACTAAGATCAGAATTTAATTAAATCGTTTCGGGTTAAAAACGGATCCGGAAATGATAAACGAGCGGGGCAATGTGGACCGCGCAATTAAAAATATAAATAGGGGCAAAATATCTGAAAGTTTAGATATTTCACACCATTGGCCGGCTGTGTTTAGATGTTGAAGGGCGAGAGGAGATAAATCATTTCTTCAAGGCTTTCTCCTTCTATCCAAGGAATTCCACCGGTCGGAATTGCTTGATCCAATAATCAAAGTTGGTCCACGCGACGAGGGCTACGCGTACGTACAAAGAACAAAGAATTTCACCAATGTTTCAAGGAAGAAATTTTGAGGATATCAAAGGTTTGAGGCTAGGGAGGTGTTCTAGAGGTTTCTACCTTCTATTTAAGCTCCAAGAGGTAGGGTTTTCTCCTACCTTGGTTCATTCCTTACCTAGGATGTGTTATGGAATGGGTAGGGTATAAAATAGCCTAGGTCATTTGACCATGGCTATGGAAATATGGAAATGGGTGTGGAATTTGGCCTAAGCCAATTCCTAGTTGGGTTTGGCGTAGGAAATTACTCGTGTGATTTCTTTGAAGCTTGATGTTTTTGGGCATATTATGTTCGTCTATAAAGTGCCTTGAATGATGGAGTTGCTATTTGATAAAATGTGAATAACATGTCTTGGTATGATGATGTGTTGAAATCATACGCTTATGATGTGTGTTATTTGCACAGAATGTGTAATAACATGATTTGTGTTTTGGGAGGTATTGGACTAAATGCCTAAATGAAAATTGAATATGTTATGACATGGGTATTATGGTAACATGCTTATAAATTGTGACGGATTTTGGTAATTATATGCTTAGGATATAAATTGCCATGACATTTGTTGAAATATGTGGTTGAAATGGTTGCACATGGTATTCATTACATATGAGAATGATATTGAAATTGCAATGATGCATTTCATTGCATATGCACGGGAAAAACACTTCCATAAGCATGAGTGTGGGTGTGTGTGGGTGCATGATTTAATCAACACCACACTTGGTGCTTGATGGTGGGCTTGAGAAGGTTGGATTGAAAATTCGATTGAGTCGCATGTTGCGTGAAAGGAAAATATGGGTCGTGGTAGTAAGAAGGGCTAGACTATCCCTCGGGTGAGAGACCCGGTGATGGGATACGCACTCCGTTGGTATAAGAGCCCAGGAAGTGTGTCGATGTACGTGAAACTGTTGGTGGAAGTCCATAAATTCCATTTTCGGTTGGGTGCCGTTAGTGTAAGTCCATAAATAATCCACCCCAATAAAGACCCGGAGATTTTAAATAGCCATGAGTGGACAACATAAATGGCGGGAGCTAGAGGAGCTCGGTTTTATATGCATTGTCACTTACATGTTTTGAGGAGCCGGGAAAGGCTCGGTTTTATGGGTGATAGTGAGTCTCATCTCATTCAAAGCATGACATGATAGATTCCAACATGAATTTCATATTTTTGCATTGGAATGGATATTGGTTGTGTGTTGTTGCATGAGACCATTACATATGCATTTAGGTGAAGAGTAGCCTCTGTAGGAAATATTCTACTGAGCGTGGCTCACCCTATACGGGAATATATTTCAGGTGCGGGGTTTGTACCGGTGGAGGACTCACATTCGGGGCCTCAACGATGAAGAAAAGCCAACTTGTGGCTTTTGTAATATATTTTGTGTAAACTTTTGTCAAAACTGTATTTTGGCATGTAAAGATATGAATCAAATGTAATGGAACTTGTATGGATCATGTACAATGTGGAAAAATATCTTTATACATGTTTGAGATGGATTTGGAAAGGTTTTGATTGGATTGGAAATGTAAAATTGTTGAAAAATTGAAATTCTGGACAAAACCTAGTGGTAGCAGGCGATAACTACCGGTAGTTAACAGGTAGTACCTGTTCGGGAGGCAGTAACTATCGGTAGCCAACAGGTAGTACCTGTACCACAGGTAACAACTACAGGTAGTACCTGTCTAGTAGGAAACACCTACAAGTAGCTCTTCCAAAAACCTGAAAAATCCAAAATTGTTTTGCTAACCTTTTGAACTTCACTTTCTTTAGTTCCAGTGATACAAATGGACATAAAATGTGATATGTTGAGGCATATAGGACCTCGATAAGAGTAAATGAATAACGACACACAGGTAACACGTGTGAGTTAAAATCCCGGTTATTAGGATATTATTGGTGAGATGTCAGCTTAAGTGACACTCATGGGCATTCCCCAGGTTGACGGGTTGTCAATGGGACCCCCAGTTTTAGGGGCGTCATAATATGTGTGATTTGTTAATTAATTTGGTTAGGAATTAATTATTTGTTTGGATTTATAGATTAGCTAGCTTTGAGGAGTGGAAACACAAATTTGGAATATATATTCGAGTTTTATATCGTGTCATTTTGGACTATTCTAGGAGAAGGATGATAATTTGAATTTTGATTTGTAAATGAGGCTAGCCATGAATCTTTATGCAAGTCGTATTATCTATATTGGAGATGGGCATGAGATAAGATTTGTGGTAAATGACATCCAAACTTGAGTTGGACAAGTATAGCAGAACCATCAGTCACCCAAACTACCTTTAACTAATTTGATCATAACTCTTTGTTAGAAAGTCCAAATGGTGCACCGTCTTTTTTTGTTAGAATCCTAACTCGTATATATCTTTCCAACCATATAGGTCACACATGCTAGAAATACCTGAGTTAAATCAGGTTACTCTTCCAAGTTGATCCAAAATCTGTATTGTGGTATTCCTTGGATAGCAAAATGTCGTGCTTTTCTTCGTAGACTCTAAAGGACTTATCCTTAAGCAAGCTTCCATCACTATTTAGGCTTTGATTTAGAAATACCCCTATGATTGATTGAAGTATTTTGATGGATAACAATATAAAATGGGATTATGACTTGGTGCCTTGCCATCTTGCTTATATTTTTGGAAGTCAAGGAGATGTGATAACCCAATTTGGATGTGTAGAGGTAAGGTCAACTTGGATGTTTTTAAGATGGACTAAGTTTTGAATAATGAGGTTATGAAAATTGATGAGTGTTACCTAAAAGTCAAAGAAATTAAGGAATGAATGTAGTTTTGGTTTTATGATGGAAACCATGGGAGTGTTATGTTTTCCGCAATGGTGAGTACGCTGTTATGAGATTGTATAATTCTCAAATATGATCAATTGATGGAATATGGAAAAGTTACATTGAATGAGAGTCTATTTTGGATTAACGATAGGAATTGTGATTATGGTTCTTAAATGGATAGGAGTTTGTTTCCATAACCACAAACTTGAGGTTATCAATATTGTTTTAAAAATATTACGGAGAATATTAAAGTTACTTTGAATGTTTAGAAGGTTCATGCATAGGATACTCATTGAGAGCGTTATACTTAGTTTATCTTATTTTCTTGAGGGCTTAGTTGACTACTCTTAGACTCTCTAAAGTATTAACAATCGAGAATCTCTTAGTTGAATTTTAAGTTAATAGTTGACTTATATTGCACACCTTAAGTAGAAATTGAGGTCAATTTATGGAAGCGAACTTATAGGAGTTTCATTTGACTCTCGATATAGTTGGATTGAAGATTATAGAAGTTTAAAAGCTCGAGGTCAAATATAATAGACAATGATGGAAATAAGGAAGATATCCAAAGTTTGATATAAACTTCTATTATTCTATAGGATCTTTTAATGTTATTGAAGTTGTGTTGGAGGAATATGAAGTTCCTTTTCATGTCTCTTAGTACATTATTAAGATAGGCTTGATTAGTTATACTTTCGTATTGCTGGTATGAGTATTGAAGATTCTCACTTGACAGTTAGCGGTGATAATTGAAAAAATGTAATTTGAGGAATCAATGATGATACATATGCAGATTGGCTTTGACATGGATGTAGAAACCTTATGTAATTTTTGGGATAAATGAGTATGGATATCTTAGTAACTAGCAGATTGATAGTGTACACATTTTAGAAGCTATAATTGGAGGTTAATGGGGTTAGGTTTCAGTTGTACACTTTGGTGGAACTTGACATATCTTATCAAAACTTTCAAACCTATGGGAATTCTTATCTTGTGGCTAGTTATGATTTATGAAATTGGTCGATGTTAATTTATATTAGAGGGCGTAGCGAACTATGGGATTGGATTTAATACTAGTGGAATTAACCATTAGTTATGGTTATAGTGGTGAATGTAGAGAGTATAAGCTTAAAGACTGAGATTCAATTTCTTGGAAAAACTTGGTATATAGTTTGATGGTTGTAATTGTTGGGAATCTTGCGATGTCCACCAAACTACCGAAATTGATAAGTGTCCATAGGATGTGAAGTATTATTGGATTTTAAATATTGTGAGTTCTCTAGTCTAGTGAGAAACAAAGTCATTAAGAATGATACATCTATTTAAGGAATCATTGTAGATCTTGTTGTAATGGCATTGCTAAGTTTTGGATTATAACATAATTTGGGTGTAGGAATGATGAGTAATCCCATTAATGAAATGAAATTTAGTTGTTGTGAAATGCTTATGGATAAACTACATGTAAAAAGCAAACATGAGATTTTTAAAATGATTGGGAAATTCAAAAGAGAAGTGATATTTGATGAATAGAAAATAAGTTGAAGATCTAGCAATTATGCATGATATGCAATTAGTTTAGACTATCACATGAAATTATTGAGTATAAGGAAAAATCAAAAGTAGTGAATGAAGGTAAACTTGGGGACTTCACTAATTGTAGTGACGGTATAAGTTGAAGGGATGGATTTAAAAATTAGGATATGATATTCTATTTTAATCTTGGCTTAATGTTTATAGGATGAATAGAAGTGGCGACATCATGGCCAAATGAGAATTAGATAGACTAACTCGACGATTAAGTTTCGAGGATGAAACTTTCTTTAAGGGGGGTGGATTGTAAACCCCCACACTCTTATCTTTATATAGCAAGTAATCATTTATTTTTGAAATGTTAATACAGAGAAATTCGAGTAAATAGTAGTTAAAACTTAGTTTCAACTTGCAAATATATGAATTTGTTGTAATAGAAATTGTACCAATTAGGTTTGATGTACAAATGTATGTTGTATAAGTTTGGGTTAGAATTGGAAAGGTTTGGAATGGATTGGAAATGAAGAAGGGAGGATTTGTAAAAAAATAAGCAAAACCTTCCGGAAGGTTGAGGTAAAAACTTATCCGGTAGGCAAAACCTTCCGAAAGGTTAAAGAAAATGCTTGTCCAGTAGAAAAACCTTCTGGAAGGTCGATGAGAAACCTTTCGGAAGGTTAATGAAAAGGTTTGTCTAATAGGCAAACCTTTCGGAAGATTTTCGAAAAACCTGAATTTTTAAGTCGCGAACAACCGGCTTTCCTCTCACTGTAAATGCCTAAGGATGTCCCATTTAGCCCCATTTCAACACTTCTAACCCTAGGAAACGTTAGAGAGGAAGAAAGAGAGGGAAAAACACAAGATCAAAAGGGATTTACACTTCAAGAAGATCAAAACCCTAATTTTTCAAGAACACTAAGGTAGGGGTTTTCTTCCATTCTTGTTCATTGAGGTTAGGGTTTATATTTATATGTATGTTTTACTTCTAAACCTTAGGTATATGCTATGAAATACTTGTTTCTTGAAGTTCTTTAAAATATCACCATGTTTTGAAGGTATTTATGGTTTTAAAGCCATGAAAACCCTAGTATTGAGAAAAATGGATTTTCTTCTTAATGTTCAATTGTTCTTCGTTTCAAAACTTTAGTGCTTTATATTGAATCAAAAAATGGTATTTATGATGATCTCTTGCATGTTTTCTTACGTTGTTCTATTGGGATACTACTTTTGAAATTTGGGAATTTTTGAATGTATTTGTGATTGGAGAAATTGATTGGATAATATATCTCTTGTGGATGTTTGGATGACCATGGGTGGCTGTTAACCGGATATCGTAGAGTGGGTTAGATGCGTTTCTTGCTTCGTGTGGGTTTGAATGTTCCCTATTACTACTAGTGGGGTTGGTGCCTTGCGAGGACCAAACCACTATTCGCTCACGTGTTATCGAGGTTGAGGGTTAGTATACTATTTCTGGGTTGGATTCGCCACTACCATGAGTTGGTATATGCCCTTCCTAAAGGTTGGATATCCTTGCAAGGATTTGGGTGGGTGTGTGTGGGTCAGCATATTCTCGATGTGTTTATTCATGCTAATCATGCATCATACCGGAGATACGAATACAAGTTGTGGATTTATCGTTTATTGTACCAGAAAAGGTTTTCTACAAGAGCTTGTTGAGGTATGAGACTCTACAAGGTATTGTGGGAAACGATTTATGGTTAGAAAAGGTTTATTGTTGGGAAACTCATTTTACGTTTCGTTTAAATTATTGTTATTACGTACACTTGTGATCCGTTGAAATGTCCCAGTTTTAATTCAAAAAAAATTGATATATGATATTTGCGAAATGAGACCGACTTGTTTTACATGTTTGCTAAACCTTGTTCGAGTTTGGAAGAATGTGCTATAGAGCTTATTGCTCACCCCCTACAACTATATATATTTTTCAGATTGTGGTTTAGAGGAAGAGCTCGGAGTTGACGAGCAGGTGGCTTGGGAAGCCCAATTGGAGGAAAGCGTGGATCCCAAGGGGAATGTTTAGAACTGATCCCTCCATGCTTTAGATTAGGGGATATATTTTGGTACACTAACAAATGTATTTTTGTTTATTTCACTACGAGAAAATAGTTGATTCTTTTGGGATGTAATGGCCATGATTGGCCTAGTCTTTTGAGATGATATTGTAAATGTTATATTTGATGAATGAAAATTTCTTTAATGATGAATATATTTAGTTGCTCTCATGATGTGAATGGATTTAAATAGTAATGTCATCCAAGGAGATTTTTGGGGCGTTATAGAAAGTTATTTGAAGAAAAATGGACATTAGAAAGGCGAAGGATCCAAGAAAGCTGGGATCATTTGCTATGAATGCAAGAAATTGGGGCATGTAACATCTAAATGCCCATCTTTTAGACGGTCAAAAAGAAAGTAGTCATGAAGGCTACATGGAGTGATAATGATGATAGCGATTCCGATGAAGATGAAAATGAGCAAGGCACAAATCTATGTTTCATGGCACTAGAAGACAATAATAAGTTATACCCACCATCCAACGAAAATGAAAATATATATGATAATGAAAAGTGTAATGCTATGACTGCGTTCCATGATGATTTACTTGTTCTAACCAAAAAGTATGAGGATCTCAAAAAGAAGTTGGTTTGTTTATCAAACAAAAATGATGTATTGAAAAAGGAAAATGAAAATTGAAAGTTGAAAATAATTCCTTAAAGAATAAATCTCATAATGTATGACTTATTGAGAAATTGAAAAATGAGAATAGCGAATTGAGGAAGAAAATTTTTGATTTAAATTTCATTGTTTCAAAATTCACAAAAGGAAGTGAAAGACTAGAAAAATAAATTTCTAGTCAAATATGTGTTTTTAATAAAGTTGGTTTAGGATACAATCATGATAAAAAATAAAAGGTATACAAAAACTTCTTTGTTAGAGAATCCAAATCAAATAGTTCATCTTCTTGTTATTATTGTCACCAAATTGGACATTAATTTTATTAGAAAATCACATCAAAATGCATATACTAACTATCAAAGACCTAACACAAAGTGGGTACCAAAATCAAACTTTTAAATCTTTTGTGTAGGTTTGGTTCAAGTCTACCTACAAAACCAACAAATGGTTCCTTGATAATGGATGCTTGAGATATATGATGGGAGATATCTCACAATATGTTAACTATCAAAAGAAGATGGCGGATATGTAACTTTTGGAGATAACGCCAAAGGTAAAATTGTTGGTATTGGCAATATGGAAAAGAAGTCTTCTCTCTTAATTGAAAATGTGCTTTTGGTAAATGACTTGAAACATAATCTACTTAGTATTAGCCAATTATTTGATAAGGGATATAGAGTTATATTTGAGGCTAACACGTGCAAAGATGACAATGTGCTTAATAATTGCATTCTATTTGTTGGTAAAACAATTGAAAATGTATATTGTGTTGATTTGGATGACTTACTTGATCAAAATGTTAAATGTCTATCTGTAGCAAAAGATGAACCTTTGTTATGGCATAGAAGGTTAGGACATTGTAGTATGAATACTGTAAACTCCCACATGTTCGTCTTAATATAATGACATAATTATTTTGTATTGCTTATGTATGTAATGAGGTAAGAATGAACTATATAGGTTGTAAGAGTAGAGATAAATAACTGGGAGATGAAATGATCATTCTCAAAAGAAGTTAGGAAGAGATTTACTTGACAATGTATTTCACAAAGGTTTCATGAATCAACTTATAGGTAGGTCAAAATTATGTTGGAAGTGGATGCAGAAAAGTCGATTCATGTTCGAACAAAAACCACGCCGAATGCCAATTAGTCCCAATACTTTGCTGCTTGCAGAAATCCTGACAGAAAAAGAGATAAAGGGAGAAAGTCATGTTCGAATTCCAATTGCATTCGAACTGAGCTTGGTCACAGTATTTTGCTGTTTGATAAAGACTTCAACAAAAATCAAGATACTAGGAACAAGCCACGTTCGAACGGCAGTCACGTTCGAACGCAATTGCGTTTTTAATAGCAATCAGACTCGTGTTTCATGTTCAAAATTTGACCCTATAAATACCTAAGGATGCCTCATTTAGCCATATTTTAGCATTTTTCAACCCTAAGCACCTCTAGTGAGTGAAAGGGAAGGAGAAAACGCAGGAGTCGGAGGGATTTGCATGGTGGAAACAGATTAAGCATGCTAGGGTTTGCATCAAAAGTTAGATTAAAGGTAGGGAATTGTATTTGAGTTATTTCATTGAGACTTAGAGTCTACATATTTATGCTTTAAAGCTTCTTGATAGTTATATGTTAAAAAATGATAAGTTCTTGATTTATTTTCAATTTAAACGTAGGTTTGAACAAAATACATGTTTTAGTTCTAAAAAAAATTGAAACATAGGTTTGAACAAAATACATGTTTTAGTGCGAAAAATGCATTTGTTCTTGATTTCTAAATTCATATACTTGATTAAATTATGTTTTTATCAAAAAATTGCTTTATCTCCAAGAAATTGTATTTTTTTGGCAGAATCCTAGAATTGTGATATCAAACTTGTGATGGTTTTTCTATATGATCTCTTGCATATTTTACTTTTCATATTATTATTGTACATTGAGAATCGTGAAAGTTGTGGTACATGGATTTTTAGTGGAAACTATATTTGGTTGCATATACAGTTGTTGAAAAGGTTGTAGTTTTATCTCTTGTATGGTTGGGGTGTGATGAACTTGGATTGCATTTAAAAGGATGTTATACATTGTTAGAGATTAGTCTATCCTAGTGAGGGTGAGATGGTTGCCTTACATTTATTGTGGGTTATTCCTTGAGAGTTCAACCACTATTATTCACGTAGGTTCGAGGCTACAGGATGATATACCTTTTCTGAGAAGGATTCGTCAATGTCGTTTGAAATGGTATACGCCCTTCCTAAAATGGATTGTGATGTTACCCTATGGGGAATTATTGAGATGGCTGAGTTTGTGGTGGGTGAACGAGGTAGGATCATTGTGTAGATTCCTGAGAAGTAACCAACATACATGAGATACATGAGAAAAATTGTTATTGACTTCTTCATTGATTAATATGATCTTTAAATGTTTATTCATGTTATTGATTTACTGTATTCTATACACTTCAGATCATTAAATTGTCATTATTTTATTTTCAAAAGGTATATATGCTCTTTTCCAAAAGAGACATGCCTTCTTTAAACTATTTTAAAACCTTATTTGGATTTGTGAGAGATTCTCTAATGCATTTTGGTCACCTCTTACACTTTTACAGATTTTGGCATGGAGAATTAGGAAGTAGACCCTGTCCTGGAAGAGTAGAGTTGTTTTATTAATGGTTTAGAGTTTAAGATATTTTTATGAAATAATGTTTTCATTAGATTTATTTATTCTGCTGCTAGTGATGATTTGGTTTTGAATTATGAGTTTGGAGAATTTACAATGTTTTATTGTCTTATTATCAGGTATTTTTCTGATGGATGGTTGGTTGATGTTTTAAATGGTTATTTTTAACTACTCTCATGATTGAATGATTTATAGATAGTAATGCCTTCTAAAGTGAATTTTGGGACATTACAGTCCTGAAGTCTTACATCGGACTTGTAGGGTGCGTAATAACATTGGAGTGTTAGGTTAGGTTAAAAGAAAGTAGGCTTGTGCCGGATAGGAATTTTATGTTTATAGATTAAGTGTAAATTGCTATTAAGGGTTGTACAATGAAACTAAAATTATGCTTGGTGTGTAGAATGGACGGGAGACATGGACATAATCCCCCACCACCACCATAAGATGCTACTCAGGGCATATATCAGTGTATGAGAGAACTGACAACTCTGGTACGAAACTAGAATGGGAATAACCAAAATCGGGTCAAATCGCCATTGGTATTAGACCTGACACACAATCAAGAGGCTAGGAGGATGAATATGTTGCAAGGGTTCTTAAGGTAGCGACCACCTAATTTTCAAGGAATCTCTAATCCAATGGAGATAGATAAGTGGATTAGGAGGGTTACGAAGTTGTGTAATAGCATGGGAATTGCTACTGATCTCTAGGTGGGGCTGTCTACCTAGTCAATCGAAGGAGAAATGGATCACTAGTGGCTCTCAATGAAGTAGATGCATGTGGTGGATATGATGAATTGGGAAGTATTTGATAAGATCTTCCAAGATAAATACTTTCTTAAGTCTATGAAGGATTTAATGCGTGTAGACTTCTTGGCTTCGAAGTAGGAAAATATGTTAGTGACTTGAGTAAGAAGTGAAGTTTGATGAACTATCCTGATATGCAACAAAGTTTGTTTCTATGGATGCAAGAAGAGCTAAATAGTTTGAACTGGGGGTGAGGCCTGCTATTTATGAGAAATTGGTTGCACTAAGGATCCGGGAGTACAAGGATCTAGTGGAACAAGATCACTTGGTGGAAAGAGATAGGGAGGAGACTCGACAGAGGCATATATTTGATAGAGGAGGTCCCTTGAGAACAGGTAAAAGTAGTGGAGCAACACATAGAATAGATCCATATCGTCGACCAAAATCGACATCGGCGCAAAGGAATCGACTAGTCAGAGGAACTAGGGGTATATAGGAAAGGAAAGTTGTGGATCCTTGTCAATGTTTTGCTTGTGGTGGTTTCGAACACTTCATAAATAACTGTCTATCTTTTCCACCAAAGAACAAGCAAGTTATGGGAACTCTGAACGTGAACAAGCGCTTACCTCAGAAACAACAACCATAAAAGAACCCAGGTGTAATTGTACTAGCTAGCAACAACTAGGGTCAATTCTTTCCATTGAACCAACTAGAGGATGATATCGTAGATGTCGTGGTTGAAGGTATTATTTTACTTTATAACTCTTGGGCAACCATATTATTTGATCCTAGTGCCAATCACTTGTTTATAAGCATCTCATATGTTAAAACATTGGGATTGAAATGTTTACCTACCTGTTGAAGAAAGATTGGAAACCCTTAGAGTGTGTCAGGGTTATATACGTTGGATAGAGGAACCGAAGATGAGGGTAGATTTGGTGGTGTTGGACATGCAAGGGTATGATGTGATCTTCAGAATGGACTTTCTGTTGACATACTGTGCGGTGATGGATTGCTTCCGAAAAAGGGTTCTCACTCTTTTCCCATGACGAGTAGATGGTGCTTACTAGCTAAGGCAAGAAGTAGTTTGAGTTTCCTTGCTAGCTTAATGGGAGATAAATGAGTTGACTCCCAGCGATAGGGGATATCAACGGTGTCAAAGTTTCCAGATGTATTTTCAAATGAGCTGCTTGGCTTACCACCTCAAAAAGAAATTGAGTATACCATCGACTTGTATCCTGAAACACAACCAATCTTTATTGCTCCTTATCGAATGGCACCACTGGAGTTAAATAAGTTAAGGAAGCAACTAGATCAGTTACTAGAAATTGGGTTTGTTCACTTAAGCACTTCACCTTGGGGATCCCTAGTCCTCTTTGTAAAGAAGCACGATGAAGCACTTTGGTTATGAGCAAATTATCGAAGGTTGAACTGAGTGACGGTGAAGAATAAATACCCACTACCTCAAATTGATGATTTATTCGACCAGCTGAGAGGTTCTAAGTATTACTCCAAGGTTGATCTTCTCACTAG
This sequence comes from Ilex paraguariensis, assembly GCA_963454935.2. NCBI lineage: Eukaryota > Viridiplantae > Streptophyta > Magnoliopsida > Aquifoliales > Aquifoliaceae > Ilex > Ilex paraguariensis. The sequence goes on along the minus strand of CAUOFW020005170.1, from coordinate 274,433 downwards.
GTATCATCAACTGAAGATTAAGGAGGATGAAATTTCTAAAACAAATTTTCGTATAAGGTATGGTCATTTTGAATATAATATAATGTCTTTCGGATTGACTAATGCTTCAGTAACATTTATGGATTTGATGCATAGAGTATTTAAATCATATCTACATTAGTTTATTGTTGTGTTTATCGATGACATATTGATCTATTCATGGACACGTGAGGAACATGAACAACATATCTGGGTGGTGCTATAAACCTCAAGGGAGCACAAGCTGTTTTCCAAGATGAGTAAATATGAGTTTTGGATGAAGGAAGTGAAGTAACTATTGATCCCGCAAAGATTGAAGCAGTAATGAAGTGAGAAACACCTTGGAATGTGACAGAAATCTGTAACTTCCTAGGCATAGCAAGTTATTGCCAAAGGTTCGCTGAAGGGTTCCGAAAACTGGCTATGCCAATGACCTTTTTTATGAAGAAGGGACAAAATTTTGTGTGGACTGAAGAGTGTGAAGTAGCCTTCACTACTCTGAAGGAGGAATTGACTACTATATCGGCCCTTATTATTCCGAATAGTGATAAGAGATATGATGTTTACACATATGCTTCTCTACGAGGCTTAGGTTGTGTACTGATGCAGAAGGTAAGTGATTAACCATTAAAAGTGCTATTTTATTATATTCAATGATTGGTTAATTGAATATTATTTGTGATTAAATGCGTTAGATTCCTTAATTTTTTAGTTTCATACTTTTTCTAGTGGTTTGATTTATTTTTCAGGTAGTTTGGTTGATTTAAAGTAATAATAGATAAGGCATGTGAAGTAAACACTAAAGGAAGAATCATAGTTGATAAAGATTGAAAACTCAAGAATAAGATATAAAGATTTGAAGATAATACAACAATTTAATCCTTATGAGAGTCCATGTGATACCCCTAAAACCGAGGGTCACGTTGACGACCCTTCAACCTGCGGAAATGCCCGTGAATGCCGCTTGATTTGACATTACGCTCATATTATTCCATTATCTAGAATTTTAACTCACACGTGTAACCCGGGTTCCATTAATCATTTAATCCAACCAAGGACCAATATACCTCATGTAATGTTCATTTGTATCATTGGAACCAAGGAAAACAAAGTCCAAAAATGAGGTGAAGACGACAACCATGCGCACACACCCTCAATATGCGATGTCTCCGTGTAAATGCAATGTAATGAACCATTGCACATCAATATCATGTCCCACATGTAATGAATGTCATATAGACAACTTAAACTACATATTTTACATATCTCATGGCACTTTATGTCTTATGTATATAATCACCAATTTCATCACAAGTCAATATAGCAGAGAGCATATATTAACATTTGATATTCAACCACAATTCACAACAAGCATGTTATACATAACTCATACCAATAACAAATTCAATTCTCGAGGCATAAAATAAACACGTAACATGCCCACCAATGCCAATTTTGAAGAAATCAACCAATAATTTCTATACATCAACCCAAGCTAGGAATTGATTTTAAGCCATTTCAATACCCATTTACATAACCATAGTCAAATGACCTATGTTATTCAATACCCTTACCCATTCCATAATACACCCTACGTAAGAAATCAACCAAAGTAGGAGAAACCCTAACTCTTGGAGTGTGAACTGAAGTGTGGAGAACCTCAAAGACACTTCCCAAGCCCAAAACCCCTTGATTTCATAAAATCTCCTTCTTGGATCTTCGGTGAAATTCCTCGTTCTTGGTACGTACGCGTAGCCCTCGTCGCGTAAACCAACTTTAATTCTTAGTTCGATGAATTCCGACCGACGGAACTCCTTGGATCGCAAGAAGAAAGGTAGAAATATATTGTTTTTATCTTTTCTCTCTTCTAACGTCTGAACACAACAGAAAATGGGGAGATATTTCTCCAAAAATCTGATTTTTAGTTGATATTTATAGTCTCGAATGTGTGGTCCACATTGCCCCACACGTTTACTATTTTCGGGTCTATTTTTAACCTGGAACGACTTAAATAATTCTCGGTTTCAGTTCAAATTAATTTTATTTGAACTTTTATCCAATTATAAGGAAATTTTATAATTTTTATTTTTGGGAACCTTTGAAAGGTCATTCGTCACCTGTTTATCTCGTAAAACATGAAAATTTTGACTATCTCGAAATTCGATGAAATTTGACAGGATAACTAGATTTCGCGAGATGAATCTAACGGTGAGGTCCATTTCGTCATCCGAGATTTAGAAAATTTCAGATTTTTAACCCGTACGGTGGCGACAAATTACCATTTTTCCCTTTTTTAAAAATGTTTAAATTTATCAGGTTTCACAGTCCAAGTTAGTAGAAAACTCGTTGAGAATTGGATTAAGAAAGTATTCTAGAAGGTAAGGTTTTGACATATTTTCAGTATTTTAATCATAACATTTTACTCCGATATCCAATTGAGCTTATTTTTGTGGGTTTGGAAATAAGACTTCCAAAGCTACAGAAGTGTATTTCATGAAAAATTCGTAAATCGGCCTCTAACTATGCAAAAATTGAGCTCAAAATCTGAGCAGATATGGTACCCCATGCCCCCAGATTTGATGCACGAAATTTGAAATAAAAAAAAAACTTCTTTTGGGAAAGAAATTTCTCCCAAACCAAACCTAGATCTTCTATCTATACCTAGGCTTAATTTTAGTATAAATAAAAGCTCTCACATGTTTAGAGATTATTCTTTTCCTAATCTTTTTTTTTCTATTTTTTGGTGTATTTTTCTTTTCGCTTGCTAAAAGCCTAACTAAAGTTAAGGGAGGTACTTTCAATAAAGCACAATATTATTTTTGATTCAATGTTCTTTTTAAAGTATGGTTTATTCTTTTAATTTAATTCTTGTCTTTTAATAACGTTTTTGCTCCATAAAATTTCTTGATTTGTTGTGCCACCTATATCGAATGCTTGAGATTCCAGACGAGTCAAATAATTGGTTAATTCATGCTTGGGTTAATTAATAGAATTTTTATAGAATAGTTGATTTATTATTTGTAATAAAATTAGGGTTTACTTGTTAGAAAACTTGATTTATATTAGAATTCAGGCATGGTGAATGCTTGAGATATAAAAATATATTGCTATATTTATTCATATAATTTCATAATTATAACTTTGGATGTTTTCATATCATCACCGCTAAATATTCAAATTGGGATCACTCCTTAGCTGATTCCTAATTGAATTGAAAAACTAGATCATTAATAATTGTCATGTGGAATTGAAACGGTATCCACAATGCTTTAGTATTTCAAATTGCTATTTTCAATCAAATTTTACTGTTTTTCAAATCTTCACAAAAATTTTCAAAATAATTTTCTTTTATTTTTCTTTGCATCCTGAGTTTACACAATTCCCTGTGGTTAAAACCTCGGATGTAATGCTACAAAATCCACCTTGGAAGGCATTACTATCTAAACCATGAGAGCAACTAAATATAACCAATACATAATAAACTATTCATCCATCTGTCAAAGAATAAATAATAAAACCAACAAAACATTGAAATTTCTCCAACTTACAATCCAAAATCAAAGACTGTCTAGCAACAGAATAATAAAAGTAACTGAAATATTGTTCCACAAAAATCTCACCAAATACAATAATTAGAACTAAAACAAAGCATCTCTATGCTTCCACTGCAGGACCCTCATACTGACCCTCTCCAGCCTTGAGATCAACCTGCTCATCTAACTCAATATCCTCCTCATTACCAAAATTTGTAATGCATTATAGGGGCTGAGCAAAAGCCCGTACGAAATCCCTTTCAAATCCCAACAAGGTTTTAAAATAAAAAAAAAAGAAGGCAAGTCTCTTTTGGAAAATAACATATATAAATTTGTCAAAGTAAAACCATGATAGTTGTAATGATCTCAAGTGCGCAGAATACAGTAAATCAATGAAAGGAATAAACATGCAAGAAATTAAAGCAATCAACAATTAACTCAGTAGCGTCATCCCATATTCTTATGTATGTTGGTTTATCCCCATTCTCATATATGTTGGTTGCTTCTCATGAATCTACACAATGATTTTACCTTGTTCACCCATCACAACCACACAATCTTAATCATTCCCAGCAGGGCCAAATCACAGACCACTTTAGGAATGGCGTATACCGTCTCCCACGGCCTTGACGAATCCTTCAAAGAAAATGTGTACCATCCCTCAGCCTCAAACCTACGTGAACAATAGTAGTTGCTCTCGCAAACAAGAATTCACTACAAGTGTTAGGCAACCTTCTCACTCCCACTGGGATAGACTAATCTCGAACACTCTACGGCAGCACTCGAAGACAATTCAAGTCCGTCACAACAAATCATATAAGAGATGAAACCATAACTTTCTCAATAACCACAATCTTAACCAATCAAAATTTCTATTAACAATTTAAGTATCATAATTGTACAATTCTCAATATACTACAATAATAAAGGAATTAAAATATGTAAGAGATCATATCAAGAAAACCTTCATAATTTTGATATTCAAAATTCTGGGGTTTTGCCAAAAAAATCATAATTTTTTGGAACAAAAATAATTACTAGATGAAAACATGATTTAATGAAGAATAGGAATTTAGAAATCAAGAATCCATATATTTTTCACAATCAAACATGTATTTAGCAAAACTAGGGTTTTGAAAATTCAAAAATAAGTATTTCTTGAACCCAAACCCATTCCAACGTGAAAATCTCCTTAATCTCGTGTTTCTCCTCTTCTTTCTTGCTCTCCAAGACTCTCTAGGGTTAGAACTGATGAAATAGGACAAGGGAAGACATCCTTGGGTATTTAGAGTATGAGAAAGTAGTGCAAGCAGCACAAATCTAATACTCAGGATCGCGACCTCACGTTCGAACTATCTACCTGACGTTCGAACATCATTTTGGCGTTTGAGCATTGCTTGCTCCTAGTACTTTTTCTTTTCCATCATAGTTTTGTCAAACACAAAAGTTGTGACGCTCCTAAAATCGGAGGTCCTTTGTCAACCATTAACCATCCGTCAACTCGTGGAAGTACCCATGATTGTTGCACCGCTCAACATCACATCAATAGCATCCCCTTAACCGGAATCACCACCCACACGTGTAACCCGTGTACATTTTACCATTTGACCCAGCCCAAGTCCGATATGTCTAATTTGTCCATAAGCATGGCAAAATAATTTTTAAATTTTCAGATTTTTGGAAAGTGTACTAGTACGCCATACCAGTACTCGATACCGGTACACCATACTGATATGAGCTGCCCACTGGACCTCGTCATACTGGTAAAACAAACAAGTATAAACTGCCCACTGGACCTCGTCATATCGGTATGAACTGCCCACTGGACCTTGACATACCGGTACGCCATACTGATACTTTTTGTCGACTTTTGCCTATTTCATCTGTTTTTCATTTCCAACTCATTCTTAGCCATATTAAATCCATCCAGCACATGTACAATGAAAATTTTCATTTAACACTAGGTCCATACACCTTTTATTACATTCATTTCCTTAAACTTACATATTAAAACCAAGTTTTCATAATGCTTGTACAAAAATTCAAATAGAGCCACATTCCGGCTTTCTTCATACTTGAGGCCCCGAGTGGAATGTTTTTCCCTTAAAAGGGTGAGCCACCCTCAATAGAGTATTTCCTACAGATGCTAATTACCCAACCTAAGTGCATATGAATGTCCATGCAAAATTTGTCTAGAAGTAATCCCAAACAAGAACATAATATTCAATTTTGGAATTTTAACAATGTCATGCCATGAATGAGATGAGACTCACTTTTGCCCTTTTTATCCGAGCCCTCTTCGACTCCCACAACACAATGTGATGCAAATGTGTAATAAATCTGTCATTGATGTTACACATCAATGATAATTTTATTTATTTATAGAACAAAACCATGTGTCTTGTTGGGTAGCGGGCTTTTGGTGTGTCATCGCCGGCTCCGCACACCGATACACTTTTTTGGACTTGCACTATCGGAAGTGTATAAAACTAGTAGCTGGGTCTTTCACCCGAGGGAGTGTCTAGCCCTTCTTGTTATACCCGACACAAGTTTTTCATGCAATCGTGCAACTCAGTCGGATCTTGGATCCAACTTTCCTGAGCCGTCCCATCATCCACCTATGTGGTGTTTGATAAACCATGCACACACACACCCACACTCATGTTTAATGCCCATGAATGTGATGCCAACATCATGTCTCATATGCAATGAATGCCAACAAGCAATTTCCCCCATTTTATCACCAATTATATCAAAAAGCATATAATTTCATAATTCATCATAATGCTAATATGTCATAACACATATGTTAACATTATATCTAACAACGATTTCCAAGCATTTTGGCGCATAGTCTATGCCAATATCACACTTTATTCACAAAGGCATAATGTAAACACATATCTTGCCCATATATCAATTTCCACATTTTTTTCAAGAAATTACTTTGAGTAAATTCTACATGCCCATTATAGGATAGAATTTATTCTACCTCTTTCCAACACCCATTTCATCAATTTCAACACAATAGGCAAAGATGCATATAACTCTACCAACCTACCCATTTCATTTAACACCCTAGGTTGTAAAATAAACCAAAGTAGGAAGGAACTCTACCCCTTGAAGCGTAAAATCGACGATAGAACCTTCAGGAGTATCCTCTAAGTCCAAATCCTTGATTTTCCAAAATCCTGTCCATGGAATCTTCGGTGAAACCCATTGTTTTTGGTGTGGTCACGTGGCCCTCGGCGCGTAGAACAATCTTTGTTCTTGGCTCAAACGGATTTGAGCAACTGATTCTTGTAAATCGTAGAGAGAAGTGAAGGATTTCTCTATTTTCTTTCTCTTTCTGTCTTCTACCAGTGAATGGCTAACGAATGGGGAGAAATATGATATTTCTCCCCTTTTTATACCCTAAAAACACTTGGCCCACAACGCGCCACACGACCCTAATTTCTCTTGGGTCCGTTTTCGTCCTGAAACGATTTAATTTCGCCTCGGTTCAAGTTCAAATATTTTTATTTTAAGTTGCCTTAAATTAATTTCTGAATTTCAAAATTTTATTAGAAATTCCGTTTTTGGGTCACCCGAGACTCGGCCACCTCATAAAACATGAAAAATCCGACTACCTCAGAATTTGATGAAATTTGACGCAGTAGCTAGATTTTACGAGATGAATCCAACAGTGAAGTCCGTTTTGTCATCTGAGATCTAGAAAATGCTAGGTTTCTAACCCATACCACATAACGCCCCCGAAACCCACCTTGGATGGCATTACAATCTATAAACCATTCACATCATGTGAGCACTAATATGATCCATAAATAAATAAGACTTCATTTTTCATCCATAAAATTACAACATTATTCAAAAAAAATATGCCCAACCATGGCATTTACATCCCAAAAATTTGACTATCATAGCGAAGCGGAATAACAAAATAAAAACTAGACTTCACAATGTTCAAAATAAATATCCTAGTCTAGAACAAAAGAAAGTGTCACTCTAAGCGTCCACCTCGGGATTCACGCTCCCGTCTATCGGAGTCTCTCAGTGTTCCGGTTCATCAACTCTTACACCTCTAGTACATAATCTGAAAAATATAGTTTGCAAGGGGTGAACACTAAGCTCTGTAGCAACATTTCTCTCAAAATTGAACAAGGTTTATAAAAGCATATAAAATGTTCGGTCTCATTTTACAAATAACATATATAACTTTTGAAAAGAATAGGGACATTTGAAACAGATCTCAAGTTTAAATAACAACAATAATTTAATGAATAAAAGAACTCAATATACAATTAATAATTCATTTCACCATAAACCGTTTCTCACAAGTTCTTACGGAATCTCATACTTCCCAAGATTCTTGTAGAAACCATTTATGGTAGAATAAACAATAATTCATAACTTGAACATTTCACAAAAATATATACATGTATCTCAACCATGATGTAAGGCATCCACATGAGTCAACGCATTAAGTAACATCTAGCCCACAAACACACACCCCAAATCTTCTCAAAGATATTCAACCTTTAGGAAGGGCATATACCATACCAATGACAGTGACGTATCCAACTCAGGCATTAGTATACTAACCCTCCACCTCGATACCCCTGAGCAATAGCAGTTTAGTCTTACCAAAGCACTAACCCCACTACGAGTAGTAGGAAAAGTTTAAACCCACACAGAGTATGAATAACGTCTACCCACTCTATGGTATCTCGTCAAAGGCCACCTATGGTCATCCCACACTCATGAGAAATACAATACCAAACTCAATTTCTCAATTTACAAGTATATCTCAAAAATTCCCAAATTTATCATGTGACAATTCCAAAACCAATTAAGAAAAATACAAGAGATCACAACAACATCATTTTATCACTCAACACAAAGCACTATAGTTTCGAAATCAATAATAAAAGAAGAATTTAAGAAGAAAATTCATCACTCTCCAAAAACTAGGATTTTAAAGCAAGAAAAGAGATTTCATGGGTATTCAACCCTAACTTTGTTCAAAACATGTAATCTTTGCAAAAAAAATACTAAGAGAGGATGATTTCAAATCATATATATAACATTTAGAGGCAAAACATACATATATAAATACCCTAACCTCAATGAACAAGAATGGAAGAAAACCCCTACCTTTCTCCTTGGCTTTGATGTGAAGGATAAGAAGATTTGATCTTGAATCACCCTTAAAACTCTTGTTTTCCCTTTCTCTCTTCCTCTCTATGTCTTTCTATTAGGGTTCTAAGAGGTGTGGGGTGAGAGTGGTGTGAATGGATGGGAGCAAATAGAGTGAAAATGGGGTTTTAAAACAAAAAATCCCAATTTTTTTAATGGTCTACCGGTAGTCGTATCGAGCTACCGGTAGTTCGGATCCACGGGACAGCGTACTACCTATTGAGCTACCGGTAGTTTGGATCTACTGGACCTTTACTACCTGTTGACTACCAGTAATTTGGATCCACTAGCCACTTACTACCTATTGACTACCAGTAGTTCGGATCTACTAGATAGCGTACTATCGGTAGGTCCTGTCCAGATTTGCCTATTTCCTATATTTTTCATTTCAAACTCTTTCCAAACAATTCCAAATCCAACCCAAGCTTATTCAACATGCTTTTGTACATCAAACATAGTTGGTACAAGTTCTATTACAACGATTGCATATATTTCCAAGCTAAACTAAGTTTTAACTACTATTTCCTCGAATTTCCATATTAACATTTACAAAAGAACTAATAACTTGCTACATAAACCTACATACATATATAAAGATAAAAGGGTGGGTTTACAACAGTGGCCAATTACCGTTTTGCCCTTGTTGTAAAAATTTTAAATTTACCCATATTTTACAAAAGTGTTGGGACTAATTGTCGTTCGAACGGATTCATTCACGTTCAAACAGACTCCCATTTTTAGCTGAACTTCCATTGAATTTTTTTCCTATTTAGAGGTCAATTTGAAAATTTTTTGTGAAATACTCATTTGTAGCCCTGGGTTTATAGTGTCTACTATAAAAATTTTAGATCAAATGAACATCAGGATTTATGGTCCAAATACTAAAGCAGTGTCAAATCCATTCCTACCCAAATTCTATCTAAAGTGTGGTTTAACTCCAGAATACTTCCAAAATTCTACTACACACCCTATTATCGCCTAAAATTTTTATTTCTACTCTTACCATCTATATAATTCATACTTTCATCATTACATATATGAGCATTTCAAATTAATTACGTTATTATATAAAGATAAGAATGTAGGGGTTTACATCGGACTTCCTAGTAATATATTACTTCCCGAAACCAACACTTGGGTGATCAATTCTACAGTTGTAGTAGTAAGGTAGTGGCTTATGGCTCTAAACAACTGAAGATACATGAGCATAACTATCCCATCCATGATTTGGAGCTTGTAATGGTGGTGTTTACTCTTAAATAGTGGAGGTCCTACTTGTACGGAGAGAAGTTTTAGGTGTTCTCTAATCTTAAGAGCCTTAAATATATATTAGCACAAAAAGACCTAAATCTTCAATAGAGAAGGTGGATTGAGTACCTAGAAGATTATAATTTCACACTCAACTATCATCCGGGGAAGGCTAATGTGGTAGCATATGCACTTAGTAGAAATTTTCAGGCCAAAATCAATGTCCTCGTCGTTAGTAGGTGAAAAATGATGGAGTCTTTGGAATAATTTGACCTACTAGTGCATAAACTAAAGGATCAACTATGCTTATTTAATCTTGTAGCACAATAATTCTTTAGCAAAGGGTTGTAGAGCTACAACGATTGGATCTAGATTTGGAAACTATCCGGGGCAAATTGGAGAAAGGTGAGACTATTAAAAACTGGTCACTATGCTAGGAGAGTTTAGTTTAGGGGAAGACTGTGTGTACTGAACAATGACCAAGTAAAGGAGGAAGTGTTGGAGGAGAGTCGTGGTTCTAGGTTTTCCATACACATGGGTAGTAACAAGAAATACAGAGATATGAAGCCTTAATACTGGCAGAAGGGCATGAAAAGAGATGTAGCTAAGTACATTGTGAAGTGCGCAGTTTGTTAAAAAGTGAAAATTGAGCATTAAAGACTAGGAGGATCATTACAATCCTTACCTATTCCAGAGAGGGTGTGAGATTATGCTTCTATGGATTTTGTGTCAGCTCTGTCTTGGAACGTTAAGGGATATAATGTTATTTGGTTGACTGTTGATAGAGTGACAGAGAATGCTCACTTTATAAGTTAAGACGGCATATTCTGATGCCCCTAAAATCGGGGGTCCATTTTCAACTGTTGACCACCCGTCAACCCTCGAAAGTACTCGTGATTGTCGCACAATACAATATCACATCAATTGCAGCCCCTTAATTGGAATTACAACCCACAAGTATAACCCGTGTATATTTTAATCATTTAATCAAATTGTGGTCCAATGTACCACATTTCATACTTTAATATAGTCCATTTACATCAATTGGAAGGAAGGACACATAGCCCAAAAGCATAGCAAAACAGTTTTAAAATTTTAAATTTTTGGAAGTCCTACTGGTATGGCATACCGGTAGGGTGAGCCCACTAGAAAATTCCTACCAGTGGGGCAGGTAGAGTTTGCCTTTTGCACAAAGTTGTAGTAGTATGCCCTACCGATATGAGTTGCCCACTGGACCTCGTCATATCGGTATGCCCTACTGGTATGCTTTACTGACTTTTTCCTGTTTTACCTGTTTTGCATTTCCAACTCATTCCAAACCATATTGACTCCATCCAACACATGTATATGAAGATTTTCATATTATATAAGATTCATACCAACTCTTTTACATTCATTTCAATGAATTTACATATCAAAAACAAAGTTTTTATAAATGTTTATAAATGCTCAAAATAAAGCCACATTTCAGCCTTCTTCATCTTTAAGGTCCCATGTGAGGGCCTTCCTCCGATGTGTATCCCGCACCTGAAATATTTTTCCGTATAGGGTGAGTCACGCCCAGTAGAGTATTTTTTACAGAGACTACTCCCCAACCTAAATGCATATGAAATGTTCATGCAACAATTAATACGCTACAACCATTCCAATTAAGAGCAAGCAAGGTTATGATGGAATCTAACATGTCATGACATGATATGAGATGACACTCATTCATGCAACTCTACCCGAGCCCTCCCTAGCTCCTTTCACCCATACAATGCTATGAGTATAAAATCAGGCTTTCCAAGCCCATGCCATTTGCGTTACACACCTAATGACTCTTTTAAATAAAAAACTCAAGGTCTTTCTTGGGGTGGGTATTTATGAACTTACACCAACGACACCCAACCAACACGGAATTTATGGACTTCCACCAATGATTCCACGTACATCGACACACTTTATGGGCTCTTATACCAACGGAGTGTGTATCCTGATCACTAGGTCTCTCACCCAAGGGATAGTCTAGCCCTTCTTGCTAACCCTGACCCAATTTTTACTCCATACAACTATGCTACTTAGTCGGATCTTCAATCTAACTTTCTCGAGCTCATCCATCATCCACCTATGTGGTGTTTGATAACAACCATGCACACACACACCCACACTCATGGCTATGGATGCGGTTCCTCCGTGCAAATGCAATGTAATGCGCCATTGCTATATCAATGTCATGCCCATATGTAATGAATGCCTCATAAGCAAAATGAACCACATATCTACATATTCCATGGCCAATTATATCATTTGCATATAATCACCAAACTTTATCACAATGTTAACATATCAATAAACATACATCAATATTTTATTTCCTACAACATATCCCAAGAATGTTATTACATAACATATGCCAATAACATACTTCATTCACAAAGGCATAAACATAAACACATAGTATGCCCACATAATACCATATTTCATGGAATCACACAAATAATTTCCATATATTAATTCCCACCTTTTCCAAGAAATTACTTTGAGTAATTTCAACATGCCCATTATAGGATAGGATTTATTCTACCCCTTTCCAATGCCCTTTCATCAATTTCACTATAATAGGCAAGTGATATATAACTCTATCAACCTATCCATTTCATTTAACACTCTAGGTTGTAAAATGAACCAAAGTAGGAAGGAACCCTATCTCTTGAAGCATAAAATCGACGATAAAACCTTCAAGAATATCCTCCAAGTCCAAAGCCTTGATTTTCCAAAATTTTGTCCTTGGAATCTTCGATGAAACCCGTCATTTTTAGTGTGGTCGCGTAGCCCTCGACAAGTAGAACAATTTTTGTTCTTGTCCCCAACGGATTTGAGCAACCGATTCTTGTAGATCGTAGAGAGAAGTGAAGAAGCTCTCTCATTTCCCTCTCCTCTTCTCTATCGGGTGAATGAATGACGAATAGGGGGAGAAATCAAAATTTTCCCCCTATTTATACCCCTTATTTACACGGCCCTCTTTTTTTCGGGTCAATTTTTACAATGAAACGATTAAATTTCGTCCCGGTTTACGTTCAAAATATTTTTATTTTAACTTGCCTCAATTTATTTTTCAACTTTCAAAATTTTACTAAAAATTCCATTTTTGGTCATGTGACGCACCTAAAACCGAGGGTCCCGTTGACTTCTCGTCCACCCGCGAAAGTACCCGTGATTGTCGCATAACCCGACCTCACGTTTATCACATCCCAGTAACCGGGATTACAACCCATGTGTGGATCATTGTTTCCTTTAATTCATTTAATGCCATTGAGGTTCAACATACCCCAATATATCTCATTGAAGGTCCATTTGAGTCATTGGAACCAAAGAACACATGGCCCAAAAGCATGACAATGTATTCTTAAAATGTCAGATTTTTGGAAAACCTAACGGAAGGTTTTTCACAGACCTTCTGGAAGGTTTTGCTCATTGGAAAAGTTCTTCCGGAAGGTTTTGTCTACCGGAATTTAATTTACACTAACCTTCTGGAAGGTTTTGTTTACTGGAATTCAATTAACACTAACCTTCCGGAAGGTTTTGCTTGATGGACCAAAAATCTGCATTAACCTTCCGGAAGGTTGTTGTGACCTTTTGGAAGGTTTTGCCCAGAATTTTATGCTTCATCAGTTTTCGATTTCCAATTCAATCAAAACCCTTCCAAATTCATCCCAAACATGTATAAAGGTATTTTCTACAATATACATGATTCATACAAGTCTATTACACCCCATTCACATGATTACATGTCCAAAAGGGAATTTATACATAAGTTTACAAAAACTTGGTTTAAAAGCCACAACCCAACTTTTCATCACCCTTGAGGCCTCGAATGCGAGTCCTCCACTGCCACAAACCCCGCACCTGAAATGTTTACCGTATAGGGTGAGCCACGCTCAGTAGAAAGTTTCCTATAGAAGCCACTCCCCACCTAGATGCATATGCAATGACCTCAACAAACACACAACCAAAATCCATTCCAATGCAAGAATATGCAATTCATGTTGGAACCATCCATGTCGCGCCATGAATGAAATGAGATTCACTCACGCACCTCAACCCAAGCCTTCACTGGCCCTCACCACACTATGTAATGCAAGTGTAAAACCTTTATCATTGATGAAAAACATCCAATGATCATTTTGAAACATAAGTCATATGCTTTGAAAACCTTTCCATTGTTGCATGTGTCCCATTCAATGAACATTTTATACAACCAAAACCATGTGTCTTTGTTGGGTATCGGATTCCAGAATTACACTACTGGCTCTGTACATCATTACACTTTTTCAGAATTTCACCACAGGAAAGTGTATGAACCAAGTGGTCGGGTTTTTCACCCGAGGGAGTGTCTAGCCCTACTTGTTATACCCGACACAAGTTTTTCTCATGTAACATGTGACTCTAAGGGATCTTTGTTCCAACATCTCCAAGTCCACATATCAATTACCAAGAGTGGTATTGATTACTTCATGCATACACACCCACACTCATGCCTAAGCCGATGAATGTGATGCACCCTCATGCCCAAAATGCAATGTATGCCAAATGAGCAATATTAATCATGTCCCATGGAATTTCATGTCATATGCACATAAGTTCCATAATTCATCATTATGCTCAATGCACCAATAAGCATATATCCGTATATTGCAACAACTCAAATATGTTATTTACATCAAAATAACAACATTAGATTACTCAAGGCATTTTATCAAACACCTTCAAGCACAATTTATGTTATCACACCAATTTGCCCATATCATTTCAAGGCACATTTGAACATATAGCATATCCAAGCATCACAAATTCCAAGGAAATCACACAAGTAATTTCCTATGCTGAACGTAACTAGGAATTAGTCTAGGCCAAATTCCACACCCATTTCCATAGCCATAGTCAGAAGACCTAGGTTGTTCTACATCCTTACCCATTCCTTAACACAAACTAGGAAAGAAATCAACCCAAGTAGGAGAATCCCTACCTCTTAAAGAAAGGTAGAACCCTCTAGGCACCTCTTAGCACCAAAATCTTTGATTTTTCCAAAGCTCCGTCTTTGAACCTTCGGTGAAAATCTTCGATCTTGGTACGTACGCATAGCCCTCGTCGCGTAGACCAACTTTAATTCTTGGATCGACGGATTCCGATCGACGGAACTTGGCAGATCGGAGGAGAAAGCCTTGAAAATCAATATTTCTCCTTTCCCTCTCTCCTCCAACGTTGGAACCTGCCAGCAAATGAGCAAAATATCTGATTTTTTAGATCTTTAAGCCCTATTTATACTTTTATTTGCACGGTCCACATTGCCCTGCTCGTTTATCACTTCCGGATCCGTTTTTAATCTGAAACAACTTAATTAAATTTCGGTTTCAATTCAAATAAATTTTATTTGAACTTTTATTCAATTATGAGAAAATTTTGTAATTTCTATTTTTGAGGACGTTTAAAAGTTTATTATTCACCTAATCGTCTCGAAAAACATGCAAAATCCTACTATCTCGGAATTCAATGAAATTTGACATAGCTGCTCAATTTCGCGATATGAATCTAATGGTGAAGTCTGTTGCTCCATCCAAGCTCTATAGAATATGCATTTTAATCCCGCATAATAGTGGCAACTTACTATTCTGCCCATTGTCGAAAAAAGTTTAAATATTCTCGGGTTTCACATTCTTCCCTCCTTAAAAGAATTTTATCCCCGAAATTCGCACATACATACACATTCAATCACATGCGTATGTAACAGTCATATATTACTAAATGACTATAATAATGTACCTTCATCCTCAAATAAGAAAGGATAAATGGTACGAACAGTGTCCTCACGTTCCCATGTTGCCTCATCCACTCTCGGTGCTGCCACAACACCTTCACTAGCCTCACGGTCTTGCCTCGCAAAATATGATCCCAGCTATCCATGATGCACACCGATCTCTCCTCAAAGGTTCCATCAGCATCAACCACAAGCATTCCCCAATCCACCACATGAGTCGAATCTGGGGTGTACTTCTGGAGCATAGAGACATGGAATACTGCATGAACACCCGATAGATTTGGCAGAAACGCCAACCAGTAAGCAACTGTACCCACCCTCTGAAGTACCTCAAAGGGCCCGATGTACCTCGGTGACAGCTTTTCCCGTTTGCCAAACCTGACCACTCCTCTTTTAGGCATCACCTTCAAGAAGACATGATCTCCCACCTCAAACTCCAGAGGTTGCTGTCATTTCTCAGCATAACTCTTCTATCGGCTTCGAGCCGTAAGAAGACGCTTCCGTATAAGGTCCACCTTTTTTGAGGTGTCTTTAACCAAATTCGGACCCATAAAGGGTCTCTCTTCCACCTCTATCCAACATACTGAAGAACGACACGGTCTCCCATATAACTCCTCATAGGGTGCCATCTGTATGCTCACGTGGTAAATATTGTTGTACGCGAACTCTACCAAGGGTAAGTGATCTTCCCCAGCTATCCTTGAGATCTAGGACACATGCCCATAGCATGTCCTCTAACATCTGTATAGTCCTGTCAGACAGATCATCTATTTGGGGATGAAAAGCAGTGTTCATCATCAACTGTGTCCCCATAGCTCACTGAAAACTCTCCCAAAAATGATCTGTGAACTTGGGATCTTGATCTGATACTATAAATACGGGCACCCCATGCAATCGGACTATCTCCCGTACATACAACCTGCAGAATTCCTCTAGTGTGAAGGTCATCTGCACAGCCAAAAAGTGTGCCGACTTCATAAGTCGGTCTACTATCACCCGGAACGCGTCATGTCCCTGCGATGTTCGTGGCAAGTGAGTCGCAAAATCCATCGTGATATGCTCCCACTTCCACTTAGCTACCTCCAAAGGCTGGAGTAATCCCGCTGGTCTCTGGTGTTCAACCTTAACCTGCTGACATGCGAGACATCGTCTAACAAAGTCTCCAACGTCTCTCTTTATCCCATTCCAATAACACTAGTGACGAAGTTCATGGTACATCTTCGTGCCACCTGGATGCACAGCAAAACGGGAACAATGGAACTCTCTAAGAATCTCTTCTCTGAGCTCCACAGACTGGGGAACCATAATTCTTCCGCTAAATCGAAGACTACCATCCGAGTAAATGGCCCAGCCCTCGTCACCTGTACCCAACCGTACTCGATCTCTGATGGATACTAACTCGGTATCCTGTCCCTTGGACTCAATCACCCTGTTCAGTAGGGAAGGTGTAGCCACCAAGCTCCCTAAAACACCCTGAGAATCAGTGTAATGCAGCCTGAACTGTCCCACAGTTTCGAGCATCTTCCACTTTTGGGAAGCCAAACTAGCCATAACTCCCCGCGACTTCCGGCTAAGTGCATCAGCCACCACATTTGCCTTACCGGGATGGTAATGCAATGTGAAGTCATAGTCCTTTAGATACTCTATCCACCTGTGCTGCCTCATGTTGAGGTCCCGCTGTGTGAAGATGTACTTTAGACTTTTGTGGTCTCAAAATACCTCAAACTGCTCACCATACAAGTAGTGGCGCCAAGCCTTTAAGGCAAAGACAATGGCCGCTAACTCCATGTCATGCGCGGGGTAATTCTGATCATAATTCTTTAACTGTCGAGAACCATAAGCTACTACCCTTCCAGACTGCATCAAAACACATCCCGGCCCATCCTTCAAGGCATCACAATAGACTGTGTACCTCTGTCCCCTTTCCAGAACTATCAAGATAGGAGATGAAGAAAGTCTCCTCTTCAACTCCTGGAATGCCTTCTCACAAGAATTATTCCACTCAAACTTGACCTTTTTCTGGGTCAACTTCGTCATGGGCACAACCAATCAGGAGAAGTCCTCACTGAACCTCCTGTAATACCCCGCCAATCCCAAGAAACTATGTATCTCGAAGACTGACTTTGGCCTCTCCCAATTCATAACGGCCTCAACCTTCTCTGGGTCCACGGATACATCTGAAGCCGACACTACATGTCCCAAAAACTTTACTTTCATATGTCAAAATTCACACTTGCTAAACTTGGCGTACAACTGGTGCTCTCTCAATGTTTGGAGAACAATCCTTAAGTGTCCCTCATGCTCCTCCTCAGACTTGGAGTAGATCAAGATGTCATCAACGAAGACCATGAAAAAATGATCCAAATAGGGTTGGAATACACTATGCATGAGATCCATGAATGCCCCAATAGCTGGAGACACAAGATTCATATGAGAAAACATAAGTAAATGGGCCTCCGCTTGAGCCTCCAAAGATAAAGGTACATGAACAGCCATTTGATCCCCGTCAAAATCTGCATTGAATCCCTTACAAACTAATGGATGTAAACAAATAGCACGCCCTTCCACTAAAACGGGCTGTTTCGGTGTGGGCCGCGAGAGCAGTACCAAATCGAGGCAAACTTTGAATACTAGATATGACCTCAAAATAACAGGGGTCAAGGTTGGCTAGTGAGACGATGGGGGATAAGCTTCATCGTCGAGAGGGAAACAGCCCGGATCACCAGCTAAGGCTCCTAAATGTTCGTCAAACCAAATGGCATAACTGTAAACTTAAAATGCCCATATCACGTGCTTGACAAATTTTCTTGTTGTTTCCTAACCTATAAACATCACCTTTTAGCATGTATACTATATGAATAAAGGGGAGTGTCACTCTCCTAGGGATGATGTCAAAAGAAAAGGCAACAGAATGATGGATGAATGAGATTTCAAATGTGAGTATGTGTGAACAAAAGTGCTCCCCAAGCGCAAAGAGACTTTCGCGGATCGTGTTTTACTTGGTGGTATTCCAAGGTCGTTTCCACGAGGAAGGAAGTAAACCGAGGGGAGGTGATTTTAGGAGAAAGAAAGTGTAAAATCTTTGATTGTTGGAAGTTGTTTGGTGAAGTCATTTTGATGCTAGTAAAATGAGAAACAAATGTTGGCAAATCCAAGAGGTCACTCCAATAGGAATACCGTCTCAACTTGAAACCCTCCTCCAATAGAGCATGAATGAACGATTGATTCGTGGGAAGCTAGGGGTAAGATTGGTGAGTATCTAAGCATAAACCGTGACTAGGCCTACGGAATATCAAAGACTCACCAAGTTATCCACCCTCAACCTAGTCAAACCGAACCATTGAACTCTGAAAGAGGGGAGGAGAATGAGTTGAAATGGTATACCCAAGTGGAGGTTCCTCTTGGTTTTGCCAACTAAGAGATTTAGCTATTCATGCTTAAAATAAAGACAACAATATGATGAGAAGACATTATGAAAAAATAAAGACTAAAACTAAGCATAAACAAATTGCATAAATTTAACTTCTGGATAACCACCTCTTACTAAAGATTGGATGAGAAACTACTCACTCTTCATGGTTTTGTTAAAACTAAAAAAGTGAGTGATGCTCATCCCTCCAAGTAGAGGAGTTACAAGGTAACACATTTTACACAAGGAGCCGATCTTCGACAAAGAATGAGTGAATCACGTTCCACCCTTCACGGATTTGGTAAAGCTCTAGAAAAGTGGAAGAGTTTCACTCCTCTAAGGGAAGAAGGAAGCTCAAGCAATGGAAGTAAAAGAGCAATAACACAATAAAAGAAAGCAATACTTAAAGTAAAAGAAAGCAATAAATTAAAAGGAAGCAAGAATACAATAAAAGAAAGCAATACTTAAAGAAAGCTATAAGCAATAAGGAAAGCAATAATACTTTTGGAGGGTTTTCCACTACCAAAAGATGAATGCTTTACAAGTCCTAAGGGGTGGTATTTATAGGCAACAAGGGAGGGTGAGAGTCTTGTTAGGTGGCCTTGAATTCTTTGATCCTCCTTTGTTTTGAACTTTGATAATTGGCACCCCAGTAGTTTGTAGCTTTAATGGAATTGGCTCCCCAGTAGTTTGTAGCTTTAATGCAATTGGCTGCCCAGTAGTTTGTAGCTTTGACGCACAAAATCCTGAAAAGAACAACAATTAATGCATTATCCTTTATTCACACACTAATTCTAATTTGATTTATTTTGACTAGTTTAACTTTATTCAACTAACACAATTTACCTATTAAATTATGCCTTAATTAGGGTTAATCATCGCGTTCTGAACGCCGTCTTAGGGATATCCTCCCCCCTAACCCTCAACTGATGATACCCGATACAGAGATCTATCTTGGAATAGACCCGTGCCCCTCTCAGTTGATCAAATAGGTCATCAATCCTCGGTAAAGGGTACCTATTCTTGATAGTAACCATATTCAACTGTCGATAGTTGATGCACAACCGAAAAGTCTTGTCTTTCTTCTTAGTAAACAAAATTGGAGTGCCCCAAGGTGAAGTGCTTGGTCTAATGAAGCCTTTGTCCAATAATTCTTGCAACTGGACCTTGAGTTCTTGCAACTCAGTAGGTGCCATCCTATGTGGAGTCATAGAGATAGGCGATATACCCAGATGCAACTCAAGGGTGAAGTCTACATCCCAATGCGGTGGTAATCCCGATAATTCATCTGAAAAAACATCCTCATACTCACATACAACCTAAGGTAGACCCAACTCCTATCTCGCCTCGTCGTCTAGCATAAGGCTAGCTAGCCAACCCATCAACTGTCCATGCGATCTAGAGTCGTACACGGCTTGAGGTAAAGCATCACACTTTTCCCCCTAGAACTTGAAACAAATGCCCTTAGGTGTATAAGCCGTGACCCTTTTTCGATCACAATCAATGACGACTCGGTGTGCCGTCAACCAATCCATACCAAATATCACATCAAACTCAGACATATCCATGCCCCTAAGATCCATGGTGAGTAGAATCCCCGAGATCTCTAACTCACAATCCCGACATATCTGATCAATTCTCACCCTTCCTCCTAGGGGAGAACTCACATGCAATGGCTCTTCCAAGGTCTCAACCTCTAACCTTGAGTCTTTCACACAAGATACAACAATAAATGAATGTGATGCACCAGAATCAAACAATACTCTAGCCCATAAGCGAGAGAGTAAGAATGTACCCTATATCACCGATGGATCTGTCAGCTCAGTCTGTGGTATCATGGCATAGACACGCCCCTGGGTCCCCGAAGTACCGACTTATGAGCCTTGTCCCCAGCCTCGACCCATGCCCTGGCCTATCTGGCCTGCTTATGGAGTCCTCGCACGAGAAATAGTAGGGCCTTGTGCAGCGCCCTGGTACTGATATTGACTTCCCTGGCCCATGGTAGGGTAATAAGGAGTATACTGGGTCTATGGTTGACTCACCGAAGTCTAGGACTGTGATAACCCATGACCCTAGGATTCCTGCCTCTAAGGACAATCCTTTCTCATATGCCTCGGTTGATTACAATGGTAGCAAGTTTGTTATTCCGCTTGGTAGGAAGGCCTTGTCCTTGTTGCCCTTGCGGAGGAAAAATCCTTTGCCTCTTTCTAGAACTAGAAGAAAAGGATTGACCCTCCTTTTTCTTGTCCTTAACACCCGCTTCCCGAATGTTTCTTGCATCATCCACCTCTCTTTCAATGGCCAAAGCGGTGGTGACCATCAAATCAAAGTCTTGCAGAAGAAGACCAACCATTTTACCTCGAATGGATAACTTCAGCCCTTCCTTGAACTTCCTAACTTTGGTCGTATCTGTGGCCACATAATCATCAGCAAAACGTGCTAAATCTGTGAATTTAGCCACGTACTCCATTATCGTCATGGTACCTTGCTTCAAGTCTAGGAATTCCCAAGCCTTTGCATGTCTAGCTATGGCCGGAAAGTACTATCCCATGAAGAGCTCCTTGAACTCTTCCCAAGTCATAGCCTCCAAGTTCTTGGAGTCCTTGACCCAATCCCACCATAGTTGGGATTCCCCCTTTAGCTGGAATGTCCCTAGGGTTATCTTCGTGGCATCGGAAGTAATCTCCATTGCTCTCAATACTTTATCCACTTGCCGGAAACAATGGTCAGCCACTATAGGATCCGCCCCTCCTAGAAATACCAGAGGTTGGTGTGCTTTGAACTTTTGGAGATTGCTTGAGCCTCCTTGTCCTCCACTCGCACCAGTTTGTGCAATAGTGGCAACCGTAGCACTAGCCTGTGCTATGGTAGCCGCCGTCGTACTAATAGCCTCCACTAAGGCTTGTTGGTCAAAAGTCGGAGGTGGTTGGTAATTGTTCCATCTACCCCGATGTCCCCTTCCTCTAGTTGCCGTGTACACACATGTCAAATGACAATAGAACATTCACATAACATCCCAATGTAGGGATCAAACTTGAAACATTGAGATTTATCTCCTTTTTTCCCCAGTAGAGTTTATACCAACCACTAGTAAACATTTATACCTTGAACTATCCCCTTTACTCCTTTTTCGACTCCCAAGGTTATGTTTTCTAACCCTAGTGTCACTTTTCACATACACTTTACCATGTGTATAATTCACATAATCACATAGCACGTAATCATGTAACAAAATGTAAGCACATAAGATGAAATGTACAATGCATGCAATGGTGTAGACCCAATGCCCATCAAGCCCTAGGTAATCTCATACCTATACTCTGATACCAAGCTGTGACGCCCCTAAAATAGGGGTTCCCGTTGACTTTCCGTCAACCCGTGGAAATACCCGTGATTGTCGCATAACCCGACATCAAGTTTATCACACCCCAGTAACCGGGATTACAACCCATGCGTGGATCATTGTTTCTTTTAATTCATTTAATCCCATTGAGGTTCAACATACCCCAATGTATCTCATTTAAGGTCCATTTGAGTCATTGGAACCAAAGAACACATGGCCCAAAAGCATGGCAATGTATTCTTAAAATTTTAGATTTTTGGAAAACCTACCGAAAGGTTTTGTCTACTGGAATTCAATTTACACTAACCTTCTGGAAGGTTTTGCCTGCTGGACCAAAAATCTGCATTAACCTTCCAGAAGGTTGTTGTGACCTTCCGGAAAGTTTTGCCCAGAATTTTATGCTTCATCAGTTTTCGATTTCCAATTCAATCAAAACCCTTCCAAATTCATCCCAAACATGTATAGAGGTATTTTCTATAATAACATGATTCATACAAGTCTACTACACCCAATTTACACGATTACATGTCCAAAAAGGAACTTATACATTAGTTTACAAAAACTTGGTTTAAAAGCCACAAC
Organism: Ilex paraguariensis; assembly: GCA_963454935.2. NCBI lineage: Eukaryota > Viridiplantae > Streptophyta > Magnoliopsida > Aquifoliales > Aquifoliaceae > Ilex > Ilex paraguariensis. The sequence goes on along the minus strand of CAUOFW020005170.1, from coordinate 251,307 downwards.
CCGACTTTTCTTCACCCTTGAGGCCTCGAATGCAAGTCCTCCACCGGTACGAACCCCGCACCTGAAATGTTTCTCGTATAGGGTGAGCTACGCTCAGTAGAAAGTTTTCTATAGAGGCTACTCCCCACCTAGATGCATATACAATGGCCTCATGAAACAAACACACAACCAATATTCATTCCAATGCAAGAATATACAATTCATGTTGGAACCACCCATGCCATGCCCTGAATGAAATGAGATTCACTCACGCACCTCATCCCAAGCCCTCACCGGCCCTTACCACACTATGCAATGCAATGTAAAACCTTTTATCATTGATGAAAAACATCCAATGATCATTTTGAAACATAATTCATATGCTTTGAAAACCCTTCCATTGTTGGATGTTTCCCATTCAATGAACATTTTATACAACAAAAACCATGTGTCTTTGTTGGGTATCGAATTCCAGAATCGCACTGCTGCCTTCGTACGCCATTGCACTTTTTTGGAATTCCACTACAGGGAAGTGTATGCACCAAGTGGCCGGGTTTTCCACCCGAGGGAGTGTCTAGCCCTACTTGCTATACCCGACACAGGTTTTTCTCATGTAACATGCGACTCCAAGGGATCTTCGATCCAACATCTTCTAGTCCACATATCAATTACCAAGAGTGGTATTGATTACTTCATGCATACACCCACACTCATGCCTAAGCCCATGAATGTGATGCACCCTCATGCCCAAAATGCAATGTATGCCAAATGAGCAATATTAATCATGTCCCATGGAATTTCATGTCATACACACATAAGTTCCATAATTCATCATTACGCTCAATACACCAATAAGCATATATCCGCATATTGCAACAACTCAAATATGTTATTTACATCAAAATAACAACATTAGATTACTCAAGGCATTTTATCAAACACCTTCAAGGCACAATTTGTGTTATCACACCAATATACCCATATCATTTCAAGGCACATTTGAACACATAGCATATCCAAGCATCTCAAATTCCAAGGAAATCACACAAGTAATTTCCTATGCCGAACGTAACTAGGAATTGGTCTAGGCCAAATTCCACACCCATTTTCATAACCATAGTCAAAAGACCTAGGTTGTTCTACATCCTTACCCATTCCCTAATACAAACTAGGTAAGAAATCAACCCAAGTAGGAGAATCCCTACCTCTTGAAGTGTAAAAGAAAGGTAGAACCCTCTAGGCACCTCCTAGCTCCAAAATCTTTCATTTTCCCAAAGCTCCGTCTTTGAACCTTCGGTGAAAATCTTCGTTCTTGGTACGTACGTGTAGCCTTCGTCGCATAGACCAACTTTAATTCTTGGATGGACGGATTCTGACCGACGAAACTTGGCAGATCGGAGGAGAAAGCCTAGAAAATCAATATTTCTCCTTTCTCTCTCTTTTCTCTCTTCTCCAACGTTGGAACCAGCCAGCAAATGATTGCGCGGTCCACATTGCCCAGCTCATTTATCACTTTCGGATCCGTTTTTAACCCGAAACGACTTAATTAAATTTTAGTTTTAATTCAAATAAATTTTATTTGAACTTTTATTCAATTATAAGGAAATTTTATAATTTTTATTTTTGGGGACGTTTAAAAGTTCATTATTCACCCAATCATCTCGAAAAATGTGTAAAATCCTACTATCTCGGAATTCGACGAAATTTGACATAGCAACTTAATTTTGCGATACGAATCTAACTGTGAAGTCTATTGCTCCATTCGAGCTCTATAGAATATGAATTTTAATCCCACATAATAATGGCAAATTACTATTTTGCCCTTTGTTAGAAAGAGTTCAAATTTTCCCAGATTTCACAGGTCACTCGAGATTTAACTGCCTCGTAAAATGCAAAAAATCTGACTATCTCAGAATTTGACAAAATTTTATAAGGTAACTAGATTTCGTGAGAAGAATCCAAAGGTGAGGTCCATTTTTTCATCCGAGTTTTAGAAAATTTAGGTTTAGAACCCGTACTGTAGTGACAAATTTACCATTTTGCCATTTTTCATAAAAAGTTTAAATCTACCTAGATTTTACACAGATAATCTAGTAACTTTGAGCTAGCTACACATTCCAAAGATAGTGAGGTTACATGTAGTACCACTGTCAATTGTGTCTGATCGAGACAACGAATTTGTGACTAAATTTTTGGCAGAGCTTATAAAAGGCATTAGGGACATAGTTTCATTTTAGTAATGTCTTTCATCTACAGAAGGATGATCAATCAGAGAGGGTGATCCAAGTTGTTGAAGATATGTTAAGGGCATGCGTTCTTGATCTTAAAGGTAGCTGAAGTGAACATCTATTATTGGTAGACTTCGCCTATAACAACAGTTATCAAGCTAGCATGAGAATGGCTCCTTATGAGTCGTTGTATAGGAGATCATGTAGATCACCGACTTGCTGGTTAAAGACTGGAGAGAGTAGCCTATTTGGAGAGGAGATTGTTCGTTAGACTACTGAGAAAATTCAGCTAATTTGGGAAAGACTACGTATGACTCAGAGTAAATAGAAAGCTATGCGGACAGAAGGAAAAGACCTTTGGAATCTTAGGTGGGAAACTATGTGTTTCTAAAAGTGTTGCCCAAGAAGGGTGTGCTCAGATTTGCCAAGAAGGTGAAGTCAAGCCCAAGGTATAATGGGCCATTTGAAATGACCAAATCTATTGGAAAAGTGGCATATCAACTGAGGTTACTAGCTCAGTTATTGGGAGTACATGACGTGTTCCATGAATAATTGTTAAGAAAGTGAAAATTCAATTCAATGCATATAGGACTTGGAAGGAATTGAAATTCAAGACGGAATAACCTATGAAAAACAACCAGTGAGGATTCTTGATACCAAGGAGAAGGTGCTTCACAACAAGGTAGTCCAATTGAAGAAGTTTTTGTGGCAACACCATAGAGTGAAGGAAGCTACCTGGGAACCTGTGTTGGAGGTGCGAGAAAAGTACCCTTATTTGTTCTCTACTCAAAGTAGGTTTCAAGGATGAAACTTTCGTTAAGGGGGTGGATTGTAAACTCCCTCATGTTCATCTCAATGTAATGACATAATTATTTCATACAGCTTACATATGTAATGAAATAAGAATGAATCATATAGGTTTTAAGAGTAGAGATAAATAATTGGGAGATAAATTGATCATTCTCAATAGAAGTTAGGAAGATATTTCCTTGATAGCATTTGGGAAATTTAATTATAACTTGATTTTCTAATATTTGGTTGACATGAGATTTGGATAGTATAAACTAGATTCTAAATTCCACACAAATGTATTTCAAAAAGGCATCATGAATCAACTTATAGATAGGTCAAAACTGTATTGGAAATGGATGCAAAAAATTGGATTCATGTTCGAACAAAAACCACGTTCAAACGTCAGTTAGTCGAAGTACTTTGAATGACAGAAATCCTGATAGAAAAGAATATAAAGGGAGCAAGTCACGTTCGAACAACAGTTACATTCAAACGGAGCTAGTTATAGTATTTTTCTGTCCAACAGAGACTTTGATAAAAATTAAGATACTGTGAACAAGCCACATTCAAACATGACTGTTTTTTTAATAGCGATCTGCCTCGTGATTCCTGTTCATATATTGACCCTACAAATACCTAAGGATGCATCCTTTAGCCTTACTTAAGCACTTTTCAACCCTAGGCACCCCTGGAGAGTGAAAGGGAAGGAGAAAACGCAAGAGTAAGAGGAAATCGCATGGTGGGAATGGATTAAACACGCTAGGGTTTGTATCAAAAGTTGGATTAACGGTAGGGGATTCTTCTCGAGTTCTTTCATTGAGACATAGGGTCTATATATGTATGCTTTAAAGTTTCTTGATAGTTATATGATAAAAAATGATAAGTTCTTGATTTTTTTAATGGAAACGTAGTTTTGAACAAATTACATGTTTTAGTGCAAAAAATACATTTGTTCTTGATTTTTAAATTCCTATTCTTGATTAAATTATGTTTTAATCAAATACTTGTTTTATCTCCAATAAATTGTGATTTTTTGGCAGAATCATAGAACTGTGATATTGAAGTTGTAAAGGTTTTTCTATATGATTTCTTACATATTTTACTTTTTTTATTATTATTGTACATAGAGAATTGTGAAAGCTGTGATTGTAATGCCCCAAAACACACCCTGGACGGCGTTACATTCTAAAACCATTCATATCATGAGAGCACTAATATAATCCCTTAAGAAACAAGACTTCATTTGTCATCCACGAATATTTGCAACATTATCCAAAAGAATAAGCCCAAGTCATGGCTATTACATCTCAAAAATTAATTAAAGAAGCGCAACGGAATAAACAAAAGAAGTTAGACTACACAATGTTCCAAAAGAATGTCCTAGTCTAGTAAAAAAAGAAAGGAGGTCACTCTATGCGTCCACCTCGGGATCCACACTCCCGTTCAATGGAGTCTCCCTAGTAGCGGGCTTCTCGACCCTTATGTCCTCCTCCTCAAGCGGGTAATCTGAAAAATGTTTGCGATAAGGGTTGAGCACGAAGTTCTGTAAAAAAATTCTCCCAAACCCATACAAGGTTTAGAAAAGCATTTAAAATGGTCGGTCTCAATTTTAACATAACATAGATACATAATTTGAAATAAAGCAGTGACATTTAAAAAGGATCTCAAGTTTATTTTAAAATATTACTTAAATGAATAAACGAGCACCACATACAAATAATAACCATTAATTGCCATATCCAATTCCCAACAATTCTTTTGGTAGGTGGCATACTTTGTGGTAACCTCCACCCCCCTTTAGTTCACCTTTGATTCTCAAACATCCTTACCGGGAACCTCTTGAAAATGGATAAACATCCTTACATGGAACCTCTCAAAAATCACTACATTATTTCTCAAGCATCCTTACCGGGAACCACGTGGGAAGGGGTGAACATCCTTACAAGGAACCTCTTACTCATGTGCATCACAAACAACCCAACCAATCATACAATTCCAACATTTATCTTAATTTATAAGCATCTATCTAAAATCCCCAAAATATATCATTTAACAATTTCACAACTAACTAAGAAAATACATGAGATCACAATCACATCATTTTTCCACCCAACACAAAGCACTAAGGTTTTGAAATCCAAAATAAAGAAAGCATTTAGGAAGGAAATACATCACTCTCCAAAAATTAGGGTTTTAAAACTAGAAATGAGATTTCATGGGTATTAAACCCTATTTTGTTCAAAACATGTAATCCTTGCAAAAAGCCTAAGAGAGGATGATTCCATAGCATATATATATCATTGATAGCAAAAACATATATATATAAATACTCTATCCTCAATGTAAGTGAATGAGAGAAAACCCCTACCTTGAATCCTTAGTTTTGGTGTGAATAACAAGAATATTTGATCTTAAATCACCCTTGAATCTCATGTTTTTCCCTTCTTTTCTTCTTCTCTAATGCTCTCTAGGGTTTCAAGAGGTGTGGGGGTGTGAGGGGAGTGAAGGAAATGAGAGCAAATGAGATGAAAATGAGTTTAAAACATAGCAGTTCCGAAAAATACTGTTCACAGGCTGTTTTGGATTTCTCCAAATTAACGGTTTTGCCACTAAGAATCTTCAATTTGATCTATATGACTACCCTAAGGTTTGTTGACATTTCGGATTCATTTTTAATGTTATTTTAACCTAAAAACATTTATTTTTATGATTTTTCTCAAAACCCAAGTCAACGTACACCTGAAACACTAAAGTTTTGCGATGTTTGCAAATAAAAGGAGATAAATGGTGTTTCTTAAAGCCTTTTATACTTATTTGAAACCTAAAAGTACTCATTATTCTTATATTTTGATTTAGGATGCATATGGAGCCATTAAATGCAAAACGAAGCTAATTAGACTATTTCGGCATTGTTTCGTTATCTGAGCATAACTCTCTCATCCAAGCTCCGATTGAGATGATTCAAGAATCTATGGAATGATATGAAAGAGCTCTAAAACTTTCATGTTTTGAGTTTTGAGTGATATTGACTGTATCAAGATCTAAATTGAGCTTGAAGTTGCAGTAGTGCACTGTTCACAGCCTGTCTTCGTCCCTTTTCCATTTTCAATCCATTCCTAAGCCAACCAAATCCATTCCAAACCTCTCCAACACATATTTCTACACCAAAACTATTTAATACAAGTTCTAGGACCTAAAATTTCATATTTTCACTTATTAAAACCAAATTTTAATTATTATTTTCACTAACATTTTAAATCTCTACTTTTCCAATCTACCAAATTCAAACACACATCACTACATAAATCCACATTTTTTTTACCACAATTATTTACTATATATCTATATACATGTATAAAAGAAAATGTGGGGTGTTACAGAGATACATGAATTTTTTATGGAAACTATGTTTGGTTGAGTATATGGTGGTAGAAAAGGTTGTGGTTTTATCTCTTGTATGGTTTGATTGTGATGGACTTGGATTACATATCAAAAATTTTTGTACAGTGTTAGAGGTTAGTCTATCCCGATAGGGGTGAGATGGTTGCCTTACATTTGTAGTGGGTTGTTCCTTGAGAGGTCAACCACTATTGTTTACATAGATTTGAGGCTGAATGATGGTATACCTTTTCTTGGAAGGATTCACCAATATCGTGTGAGATGATATACGCCCTTCTTAAAGTTGTTTGTGATAAGACCCTGTGGGGAATGATTGAGTGGTTGGATTTTTGATGGGTGAATAAGGCAGGATCATTATGTAGATTTTTGAGAAGTGACCAACATACATGAGATACATTGGAAAAATTGAGATTTTTTTTATTGACTTATTCATTGTTTACTACAATCTTTAAATGTTTAGTCATGTCATTAATTTAATGTATTTCATACACTTGAGATCATTACAATTGCCATTGTTTTATTTTCAAAAGATATATATGTTATTTTCTAAAAGAGACTATCCATTGTTAAACTATTTTAAAACCTTGTCTGAATTTGAGTGGGATTCTCCACAGGCATTTGCTCACCTCCTACACTTCCCCCATTTACTGATACCAGCATGGAGGAAAATGTCTAGACAGATGAGCAGGTTGACTTTGAGGTAGTGGAGAATCAAGATGTGGACCCTATCCTATAGGAGTAGAGTTATTTTATTAGTGGTTTAGAGTTTGAGTTAATTTTATGAAACAATGTCCTCGTTAGATTTAATTGTTCCACTGTTTGTGATAGTTTGGTTTTGAATTGTAAGATTTGGGAAGTTAAAATATGTTATTGTCATAGCATCTAGTATTTATCTGTTGGATGGTTGGTTTATACTTTTAATTGTTATTTTGAGTTGCTCTCATGATTGAATGGTTTAGAGATAGTAATGCTAATGCTATGATGACCCATATAAAAAATTAATCACTAACACTTAAATTAAGTCGTTAATTATGCTTCTATATAAATTAAATTTATTTTTAAAAATTTCAAATAAATAAATAGACGTCAAATATGGATTTCTTACGTGGAAATGAGTTGAATGACTATAATACAAGTCATATTTTATGTGAAAATAAAAAATGTCATGGTATCCGAATACTATGATAAATGGGTAACATATGTGATATATATGTATATGCATGCATGTGTTATAGGTGCCAAGGCTTGGAGTGTTGCATGGTAGGGCAGTGACAAGTATTCCATGGAGGGAAGGGGTGGCTAAAGGAAGGTGTAACAAGAAAAAATAAAAAAATAAATAAAATAGACAAGGGAGAAGGAGGTAGATGGCTTGGCCATGCATGCATAAGCTTGCCAAAATTTGGCTATAAATAGCCACCTCTTGTAGTTGAGCAAAACTTAAGAAGAAAAGGAAGAATGAGAAAGGAAAAAATAAAGAGAGAAAAGAAGGAAAGGAAGGGGTCGAAGTTCTGTCAACCTAAAAGTTTGATCTTGGGATCGAAAATTTAGGTACAATTTTTGGGTTACGATTTAGAAATTTTACATGTTCAAATACTTGAACTTGATCCTCATTAAATATTTTTGGATCAAATTGAGGCAACATTATTGTTTGTTATTTATACCAAAAATTATATTTGGTTTTATTAAACCTTATTCCTTAGTTTTATTCTAAAACATTATTCTGTTTGTTTTGCCACAATAAACTATACCAAATCAAGATGGTGTCAATGGTAGGGTTTCTTTTATCTTTTACTGTCATTGATTGATGCATCTCATGCTTATTTAGGGATTTCATATCAAACCTATGTTGATTATATAATATTAAATATTAGTTTGCATTATTCATGGGGTTGGATTTGGGTTTTATCAATTAATCATGCTTCCTGCACATGCGATATTTTTGGGCTAAAACCCTAATTATCTTTTAGAACCAATTGGAATATTATATGTTTTGGATTTTATGATGTTGTATTTATTTAATGTTTAATTTCCTACTTGATGTTCAATCTAAATATGATATGACTTTGCTTTATGATTTTGATAAATTTACATTGGAAGCACACAATAGATGGCAGAGGATTAGTAGATGTGTGGTCCTTGCGAGGATTCACAGAATTCCTACTAGTCCTTGGATGCACTGTTAGTAAAGTCGGTTGCCGTTGGTAGCCTATATTGCACCACACAAATTTTAGTATTGGTGTTCCCAGAAAAGTAAGAAGGGCATTGAGGTTTTCTAGGGTGCAAGACTATAAAGTTTTGTTGGAAAATAGTTCATGCGTGGACTAGAAAATTGACGAATTGTGATTATCAATAAGTGTCGTATTTTTGTAATTTTAAATTGATCAATTGTTGTACTTATCTATTACTTGATTATATTTATATATTGTTTTAAAACCTTGATAGTCATTGATCAAAGTTATCCTATTGTGCTAGTGCACTCTTCCTTAATTAACATTTGTTTTTAGAAGCAGGAAGGAATCCGGGGGAGTAAGATGGGGAAAACTGCAATAGATGCTATTACTACTGTTTCTCTTTATGTTGTACCAGAATATTTATCTGGTTAGCTGGTTATGTTCATGATGTGACCTTGTTTATGATATATTTTAATTTAAGAAGGGTTATTATCTGTTATAGATGGTTTAATCACTAATCACCTTCGATTATTTGGAGGAAAAAAATCGGAGTGTGATAGAGTAGTTTTAGAACCTAGGAATTAGGTCTTACATGGGATCATAGAAAATAAATTAACCAAAATAAATGGTCTGTGTTGATTTACTATTATTAATTACGCTTGATTGTTATTATTGAGGTAATATATTTTAATATTTGTAAAGCTAATCTTTTAATTAATATAAGTATGACATCTTGGGATGATATTTATATAGCATACAATAACATGGGCCCAACAACAACTAATGGAGTTTGGAGTCTTAGGGTCAATTTAGAGGCATACAACATGATAGTCAGAAAAGTCCAAGATGTGTCCTAGATTTAGCCATTTAAGCCATTCGCAAAACAAAGAAACTAGTACACCATAAGTTGAATTCACAATTGAGGGTGGTCCTCCAAGCACTTAGCATTGAGAGAAACCCTGACTTGTATCAAGTAATTTTAGATGGATTGGCAATACAAGATATCTAGTGGCCACTTGTCGAAGTTGATGCGGGGTAGCCAGTTAACAATAATGGATGGTTGGACCCAAAACCTAATGGACCCAATCTAGGCCCTATAACTGTGGCACCCAAAAAAAAAAATCAACATGTACCTTCTACTGGTTCCGCAAATGTGTCTCCAAGGGGAGAAGCATGAAAATTTTGATCCCTAACTTCACTTTCAACCTCACTATTCTAGAAAATTTTGTCTGTAAATAGTAGGAACCCCTAGAATAGTAGAAGTTGTATATAGTAACTACATAACCTAGTAGTGGTTATCCTAAATCTTTTTGCTTGTATATAGTAGTGGCATCTGAGATAGTACAATAAAATGTATATATGTTGTTAACTACGTAAAATTAAAGTTGTTCTTAGCTTTTGTTGTGAATGTGATAGTAATTAGTAAAATTCAATCATAATACCACAAATTGTGTGCTATTATAGGATGGATGGAAACACATCTCACAACCAACAAGAGACATCCACCAATAACTAGACTCCTCTGACACCGCAGGATACCATGAATGAACTAACCACTTTAACTTGGCAACATGCAAGGAACGCAAACCATACCACGATAATACAACCAACAGATCAAGAACAAACAAAGGATGTAGAAACTAGAAGAATGATGATACTTAAAGAATTTCTAAGCCAACATCCCCTAACCTTTCAAGGCAGTCCAGAGCCACTCACTACAGAAAAGTGACTTCGGCAAGTGAAAAAGGTAATGGATGGTATGGACATTGCCACCGAATTATGAGTGACACTCACCTCTTATCCTTTTTAGAGGGAAGTCGACCACTGGTGGCATATTGGCAAAAGAATGAGGAACGTGGACCAAATGACTTAGACCACATTTGAAAGAGTGTTTAATGACAAATATTTTCTGGAGTCTGTAAGAGATAAGATGTTTCTCTAATTTTATGGGATTGCAAAACTGCAACACGATAGTTGCACAGTATGAGTCAAAAATTTTTGAACTATCTCGCTTTGCCATGAAGTTAGTCTTTACTGATGCAAAGAAAGCCAAAAGATTTGAACAAGGCCTTAAGCCTTCTATACGAGAATGCCTCATAGCTCATCGATTGAGGAATTATCAGAAACTAGTGAAACAAGCTATGATAGTAGAAAGAGACATGGACAATACCCATAATATCTGGAATCGTCAACAAGGGAAGTTAGATTGTAAATAGTGGTAGTGGTGGTAATTGATTAACCTTTAAAAGTAACATTTCAATATACATTATGAGGGTTAATTGATTGCATTTCATGAATAGTTATTTATAAATTGAGTGATTAAATTGGTATAGGGTACATTTTAGGTACTAACTTGAATTGTAGGGTAAAAATTTAATTTGACAAAGTCAAGGGGTAGAAAAGGATTGGAAAAGTAGATTGGAAGGAAGAAAAAAAGGAATTCCAGAAAGAGGCAAGCATCTGAACGCTTGCCACCATCGTCCAGACGCCTATCACAATCAATGGATTCTCAGAAAAAAGGTTGTAAAGTGGAATGGATGATAGTTGACAAGTGTCCAAATGCTTGCCACCACCGTCTGGATGCCCACGCCAAAGTTGAAATATAGTGTCACACCAAAAGCTCTTGATTTAAAGTTTGATTTGCCCCCCCCATCTCCCTCTATAAATTACCCTTAGGCTATAAATGGAAGACATCAATTTTTGGAGAATCATTCTCTTTTCCATTTCTCTCAAAGCTTTGTAATGTTTGTAGTGTTTGTAATTCTTAGCTTCTACATTTCATAAGCTACTTTCTTTATTTAGAATGATGAACTTCACTCACCCTTATAGCTTCCTTTGAGCATTGAAGGGTGAGTGGTATTTCATTCAATCTTTAGTAAAGAGAGCATTGCATTTATTTCTTTTAACTCCTCTTTTCTTTACTTGGAGGGATGAACTTTACTCATCTTTCTAGCTTCCCTTGATCATTGAAGGTTGAGTTGTATTTCATTAACTCTTTGGCGAAGAAAGACTTTGTGTTTATTTTTTATAATCTTGAGTTCTGTTTACTTAGAGGTATGAGATTCTATCACTTTTCTAACTTACTAATGGCTATCAAGGGTGAGTAGTTTCTCATCCACTCTTTAGTGAAGGGTGATGGATTTGTAATGTAGTGTTTGGATAGTATGTTTGTGAAATTTCCACTATGCTTATTCGTTTCATCTAATTTATGTACCTAGCAAGCTACCGTACTTTGTATAATTATTTGATCACCTATAAGAAAGTTAGGTCTTGCTATAGGTGATAATTATAATTCCCTTCAAGTACTTAAGCTAGGTCTTCATGACACTTTTAGTCTTGGCATCGTCAATGTTTATAACTTTGGGCATAATATCAGAGCTATGCTCTTAATATAGAGTCAATCATAATTTTCCAGTTAACTTGTTGACAAAGGGGTTAATTAAGCTTTCACTATTGTACAAATATCACATTCAAGCATTCATGTACATTTCCAGATCCCTGAGCTAAAGAGTGACTTTTTCCTTATTGTTAAGAGCTTTACATTTTCTCACACACATAACTCTTCACAACGCAAATACTCATTCTTTAATCTTTTCTGTGTCTCTATTGATCTTTTATTTAAGATACCAACATTAGTTCCCTGTGAATTTAACCTCGGACTTAACCGAGTTATTATTACAACTTGACCGCTTAGACTTGGGCAGACATATCTCTAGTTGAGTCAAGTTTTTGGCGCCATTGTCGGCGAACTTCATTATCCAAAAAATAAAAGTGAAGAGGCCTTGATTCCCTTGTATATATTGTTATTAACTCCATTTTTCTTCTGTTTTGATTTCCTTTTATGTCTTTTGATTTAGTTGGATTTGTAAATCAATCCAATCCTTCCACACCTTGATCAGACATAGGCTCTTTTGATAACAATATGTGTAAAACCCAAGAAAAATTTAAAATTTTATTATGACAATTAGTCGCTACAGCACGAGTTGAAAAATTTTTTACGACCCGGATGATGAAATGGGCCTCACCTTTGGATACTTCATTGTGAAATCTAGTTACCTTTGGATACTTTTTTCCGTATTACAATGCGACCGGGGTGTCGCGTGACCAAAATAAATGAGATCAGCATTTGATTGTGAAACATGAAAAATAATTTAAACTTAGATCAAATAAAATATGTTAAACATAACACAAGACAAGATTTAATTATTTCAGGTTAAAATAGGATCAGAAAAAAGTATTAAGAGGTATAAATACCTTTTTTGATAGCAAAAAATTCTAGATAACCTTTGGACTCTTCTAACCCGAAGCGATTCTGGTTAAAATTGGATCAGGTTTTCTCCCCATTTTACACTAGCTTTTTCAATAGAGAAAGAGAAATTTAAGGGTTCTTCCATCTCCTTCTTGCAATCTACGGCCAACCGTTCGTCAAATTGCTTCAGGCCAAGAACATAACTTGAAGTTTTTACCACCCATATTATGTTTCAAGAGGTAGGGTTCTTCTCTTAGCTAGGTTTCTTTTCAAATTTGGGTTTGTGCATGAAGTGGGTAGCATGATTAAAGATGATATTTCTTATCTAGACATATTCTTAGTGTGACTAGACTATGGGAAATGGGTAACGTACATGTTAAACCAACTTTTGCATAAATTGAGTTTGTTGAAATTGCTTGATTTGGGAATTTCATGGATAATGTGATGTGTTGGGCATGATTGTGTGTTACATGATTATTTGTTTTATAAGTGTTTGATAAAATGCCTAGAAATGATTAAGTATATTAATTGAATGGATATGATATAATAAGCTTAGTGGAAATTGCGGAATGTGATTATATTGTTATGATATAATTAACATTGTGGAAATTTAGTATGTCATGCTATACTCATGATATGACGAACATGAAATAACAATTGCAATTGTACATTACATTGCATACGCACGAAAAGCATCACATTTGTGGGCTTGTGACATGGGTGTGGGTGTGTGTATGGTTGTGATCAAACACTATTGTTGGTGGATGATGCGTGGGCTCGAGAAAATTGGACCAAGGTTCGATTGAGTCGAACGAGATGCATTTATAATAGGGTTGGGGTTAGCAAAAAGGGCTAGATTATCCCTCAGGTGCAAGACCCGATGATTTAGATACGCACTCTGTTGGTATTGATTTCATAAAGTGTGTCGACATACATGGAACTGTTGGTGGAAGTCCATAGATATTGTGTCTATTGGGTTCCCATTAGTGGAAGTCCATATTAAATCGAAAGCACTGGCTATGCCGAGACTTAACCCGACTATAACCAATCAATTGACTATTACATAAAGCCTAATGACGTACATCACTGTATCATGGATGAAGTACATAACTAGTAGATAGTATAGTATATACCATTAGCTACTACTCGGTGTTCATAACCATAAGCATATTATACATGTAACCATCCATCAATATAAGAGGTAGTTAAGGCATAGTTATAACTTCAAACTTTCTATAACTCAAACAATATCTTACATATGTTCACCCTTCACTGAAGGGTAAAAGTGGACTACTCACACCCCATTGCTATAGACGAGAAAGAGGTGCGATATAGTTCCATTATAATACAAAATAAAACACAAACACTCCTTCCCCAAGGAATAGTTGAAACATGACCACTCTTAATATCGATTAGGGCAAAAAAGTGGGAGAGTTTCAACTCTCTAATTAGAAAGGAATACGAGAAATGTAGAAGACAGAAAAGCTTTGGTTGGAAGTGGTTCTGCAGGGCTTTGCTTCACTGTTTCTGATTCTCTCTCACTCACTAACTGTTCCTAACTCTCTGGCGAACACTCTAACTCTCCAGACTTCCCTCCATTTTCTCTGGCTTTCTCTCTGACTCAATGTTTGAAACTGAAATTGAGCTGGCCTATATATAGGTGTTGGAGAAGGCTTTAAGGTGGCAGAAGTAGGGAGGCCTAATCAGAGGGTTTTGTTGCAGAAATTGGCCAATGGGAGGCAGGATGGAGGTGAGGCAGTTTGCCTACCGTCGGGACAGTGGCATTCCACTGTTTTTGGTGTGGTTGGTTCCTTTCTTGATTTGATGTAATTTCTCTTTGACCCCCTTGCTTATTTGACTTTGACAGTTTGCTGCCCTTAGCTTTGCAGTATTTATGCACAAAACCCTGAAAATACAACATTTCATGAATTAACCATAATTTATACACTAACCCTAATTTCAACTACTTTGACTCTTTTAACTCAATTGACTAACACAATTAATCTATTAATCTAATTCAAGTACTCAATAATTAGGGTTAATCACACCACCCAACCAAAACATTACTAGTCCCTAGTAATATAAACAATTAAAAAAAATAAAATTACTTTTGTAGATGACACGATTGAACTTAGCATATGCAACAAGCCGTTAAACCCCTAGGTGATCTTTAGTGGACGGGTGTTGTCTCGTGAAGGTTTCTAGTGAAGCTACCAACAAATTTCAATATTTAGAATACAATAATTCATATTTTTTTACAGATAAAATTAAATCACCATTCCTTTGATTGTCTAGGAAACCTCCCTTCCCTATTCACTATAAGAGTAACACACGTTAGCTGTGACACTATCCATATATTTTCAGAAAAAACTAATGTGTGTGTGCAATGGTTCCATTATTTCAAAAATCACTGAGGAAATATCACCACCCTTCACTTTGTTATACAAGACTTAGCCTTGATGTCAATTCTTTCCTAGAAATCACTCAGCAAAAAACACACTCTCGTTATATTGACTATCACTCAAAAATTACATGTGATACAAATATTATTAACAAAGCATATAATTTCACATGTAATATATCAAAAGAATGGTTATTTGAATAAAACTAGAATTTGGCATAATCCCATGAAAGAATATTAATACAACATCAAACACATTATCAACATTTTCCCTTTTCATGAATAGATGGAAATAATACACATGCATGACTTCTGGAATCAAAAAGGAGTTTAATAAGGTTGTAACATGGTCATGGGTTTAGAGTTTAAGAAACAACATCAATGGTATTCAAAAGCTATCCTTTCTTGTGTATTGCATAGTGGTACACCTCTTCCTTATGTCAAAACTTTTCACCTACATGGTATTTCTGTTCTCTCATTTTCTTTCTCATTTTTCACTTTCTTGGCTTTTTTCTTTCTTTCTTCCACATAATTTTTCTTTCTTTGAACAGTAATCACCATCTTCTTCTTTTTTGCTATTTTCTTTCTTTTCTTTCTTTTCATCTGCTCTTGCTTTTCGTATCATACTGATTTAGAAGAGGGTGCAAGAAAATTAGATAGCAAGGGTATGTCAAATATATTTTTTCTATGGTTTGGTTTATCATATGGGTTTTATGAAAAAGAAATTATGTTTTTATGGCTCAATCACGACTAAATAGGGATATAATTTTGTAAAAGAAATGACTAAGGCTCAAAATTAATTCAAAGATGGTCTATGATCATTTTCCGAAAATCATACACCTGCATAGTTCTGAATTAAAAATTTAAGGAAAATGCTAACTATGTAATCAATGAGTACTAATCAAAATGGAAATAATGAGATTATTCAAAGAAATTTATCATTGAATCGAAAATTCTTACTTAAGTAATTGTAAAATATCTCTCCAAGGAGGACTGACTCAAAATCTGAAATAGGTTTTACATCTCCACTATATATGTCAGCTTAATAAAACAGTGTAATATTTCAAAAAGTTCTTAAGATAAGGAATTTTACAAGTTTAGAATATTGAGTTTCTAGGAAAATATTAGAATAGTGCACAACTACTGCATGAAAATGCTGCACAATTTAAGGGTATCCCTGCAAAGTATAAAAATAATAACCTAATTGTGACATGAATCACATAAAATTTGCATGCTAACTTAACAAAATTTAACCAAAACATAAAATAGATTAATTTGAAAACCAAATTCAAAACAACCTTCAAGACATAATGTGGAATCTCAGGAAAGGTCTCTGATTAGGAAGTAAATGGGCCTCCACCAAATTGTCCTCTAAGTAGCCTCAATATCTCAATCTGATTCAACTCATAGTCAGCCATGCATTGATCGATCTGGGCGATGTTGGTCCTAAGCTGGGTGACATTGGTCTCTAACCCGAGCAAAATCTTTTAGTCAGACCTATCATCACCCGGTATATGTGGCTGCTCCTCCTGTGGCTGAGGGTGCTCTAGTGGGTAAAAATCTTCTCCTCCTTGAAATGGTTCTTCATGTGGTGCGGGTGGTTACCTCAGCTTGCTCCTCGGGTTGGACTCCATAGCTCTCCCTTTAAGATGTCTTCTCTAACGGTGCAAAGTGCTTCACCATTGGCCATGCGGGATCTATGATCACTCCCTTATTCCTGCACAACACATAAACTAACATAGCATATAAAAGTGATTTTTTCTTTGTTGTCACTGTCAGCATCATCAGGTCCATGATCAAGTTAGGGAGATCAATCATATGTCCCATCCCAAAAGCATATAGAAAGTAAGCTCCTTCAGTATATATCTGGTTTTTCTAGGGCTGGGGTAACAGACTCTTCATAGTAATCAAGTTCAATATTTGATACTTGTCTGTCAAATCCCCTTGCTTAATGTATTTATTCAGCCTCCCCCATGCATAGTCTAGATTCCCCATCAATTCTATCCCTATATCAGTTATATTAGACAATTGAGTATAAGGGTATTTTAGGTTTGGATGTCTCGGGATAGGATGGAAAAAATGTTCAACAGTGGCCGGTGTAACTCCCAAGGCCCAATTTCTTACGCATTACTATAAAATTCAAGTACTAGGCATTCATAAACAAGAGAAACAAATTTAACGTAATTTAACCACCCACGCGTAGCAAGATTCTATCTAACACCAATATGCTCAAAATCTTCGTAAATAATAGGTTGTTCAGCGATAATAGTTTTACAGAGAAAGTGAGTGTCATACTAGACTTGTTGTTCAATGGTTTTGAACATCGCAGTGTTGAAGATATTCTATGCCTAGGGTTGATGTGGAGGAGCTTCAGGTTACAAAGATTGGCCTCTCATTGACCGTCTCGAAGAACCTCTTGTTGTAACTCTTGGAACCATCTTTTCTTGTTTTCTCTTTTGATTTTTGCTTTTAACAGATTCTGATCGGTAAGAACCTAGAAAATAACACGTGTAAGTGTTTAATAAGAAGAAATTTGAAAGAAAATGGATATATGTAGCAAATTTGAGGAGAAAAGGTGCGAGGAGGCTGCTGGTTTTCGTATTCTGCTATGAGGGAAAATCAGAAACTGTTGTTCTTCACGCTTGTGGGTAATTAAATAGGCAATACTGTTCAGATGCCACCACCACCGTCCAAACGGTGGGAATACATTGTTTTTTACTTTGTGCTGCAGGCTACTATCCCTTGGTATTCTACTAATTTCTTGCTTCAGTTTGTTTTCTTGCAGCTTCAAACATCAGTTTAATTCCACAATTTAACATATTAAACTAATACAATTCCTCATTAAACTACTAAACATAGCATATTAAACTTCTCACATCCTAAAATTATTCTCAAAATCATATTTACATTTATACGAATTAAAATTCATCCATCCCTTGATCAATTTAATCCGAATCTTCTAAATCAACGACATCAGTGACTCGGTTAATCTCTCTTCTCACATATCTTGAAAACATGGAACTAGAATAAATTGGCGTCTCAAGGTAATCCTTACTCTGCCCATATTTAATCCAATCGAGATGATCTAATGTTCGATCTAAAATTGGTTCTGCACACTAATTATAGTCTCTCAAATGCATTAAACGACCTCACTTCACACAACCACCGACGCGATTCGCTCACCAGCGTTTGGCAAATGAACTCTTTCTGGCTAATGGTTTTGATTGACTATCTACGATATCTAACTTTCTAATTACCCTTGCTTTTGCTATGATCAAAGAAAGTATATCTTTTGGAAAAATGCGTAGCATACTTAGACTAAACCAAAACAATTACACATCCATTTTTTTTCTTTTTAAATTTTGAAAATTTTGGATTTTTGAAAATTGACTCTAAAATTGACTCACTATCCAATTCTTTAACATCTTCCAGTCACAAAGAAGAGTATAGATCATTCCCTCCCCCAACCTAAATTAGACATTGTCCTCAATGTATAGTATCATGAAGTAAATATTAGACAATTGCTAATAAGATCTGGAGGCAAGACAAATCCATAGTACAAAACCTAATTTGTAAAACAAACAACAAACGATTAGTATTACGATTTACAATCAAACACTTATAAAATCTTTTTAAAGCACATACTCCAGTTCCATTAGCTAAATGGAACTCACATCTTGAACAAAATTATCATGATATGGCTTGAGCCTTTTACCATTTACTTTGAAGATATTTCCAGACAATGGATTCTCGATTTAAGTTGCCCTGTGTTCAAAAAATTTCTTGAAAATGTAGGGGTATGTCCATCTTGACCTTAACTTACCAGAAAATAGACGGAGTCTTGAATTATATAACATGACTTTCTGAGAAGGCTCAAAAAACTTCCCCACTATATTCTTATCATGAAAAATTTTCATTATGCACTTAGCAATCTTAGCATTCTCATATGCTCCATTTCTCAATTCTTCTAATTCATTAATCTAAAGTTTGTAGGATGCACTTGTTTTGTCAATATCAAAATTCATCATTTTAATTGCCCAGTATGCTCGATGTTCAAAATTCACAGGAAAGTGACATGGTTTATCATAAACTAACCGATAAGGAGACATTCTCAAAATAGTTTTGTATGCAGTACGATAAGCCTAAAGTGCGCCAGTCAGTCTTAAAGACCAATGCTTGCAGTCCGGATTCACTATTTTTTTAAATATATTTTATCCCCCTATTGGCCAATTCGGCTAGTCCACTAATCTAGGGGTGATAAGGGGCTGATATTTTATGAGAAATCAAATATTTTTTTCAAAAGGTTTTAAAAAAATTTATTGCAAAAATTTCTTCTCCTGTCACTGATAATGGTCTGTGAATCTCAAATCTTGACAAATTTTTTCTTTTAAAAACTCGACCACTGTGCGGTGGATCATTATTCCGACACAAGATTGCCTCTACCCATTTGAAAACATAATCAACGACAACCAAAATGTACAGATAACCAAAGGATGTGGTAAATGGTCCCATAAAATTGATGCCCCAATAATAAAAAATTTCAATGATCAAAATAGGGTTTAAAGACATCATATTTCTTTTTAAAATATTCCCCACTCTTTGACATCTTTTTCAATTTAGACAAAAAAAAATGTACATCTTTAAAAAGAATGGGCCAATAAAATTCATAATGCAAAATTTTAGCAGCGATTTTCTTTGAAGACAAATGCCCTTTGCAAGCTTCGGAATGACAAAATGAGATAACCTGACCGATTTCATGATTGGATACATAACGGCTTATTATTTGGTCTTTACAATACTTAAACACATAATCATCCTAGAAGAAATTACGTACCTCTCTCAAAAAAATTTTTTTGTAGCTCTAGGTAAAATGAAAAGAAATAGTATATGTGGCTAAGTAATTGACTATATATGCATACTATGGTACTTCCATTATTGCAAACAACCGCTCATCTAGAAAAGTTTCTCTAATTGGAAAGGGTTCCTCCTTTGTATCATACATCAGCCTTGACAAATGGTCAGCTACCACATTTTCAACTCTTTTCTTGTCTTTAATAATCTGATCAAATTGTTGAAGTAATAATATCCAATGTAGGAGATGTGGTTTAGCAACCTTCTTGGTGAGCAAATACTTATCAGTAAAAACAATGATTGACGATCCAACCAAATACGAACAAAATTTATGTAATGCAAACACAACAACAAGCAATTCTTTCTCTATGGTAGCATAATTTATTTGTGCATCATTCAAAGTCTTGCTTGCATAATAAATGACATATGGTTTATTTTCTATTCTCTACCCTATGGCAACTCCTATTGATAATCACTGGCATCACATATTAGTTCAGAAGGTAAAGACCAGTCAGAAGATTGCATAATTGGTGCAGAAATAAGCATGCTTTTTAGTTTTTCAAAGGCTAATTGACATGCATCATTCCAATCAAATGGTACATTCTGACATAAGAGATTACACATGGGCTGAGATATTTAACTAAAATTCTTAATAAATCAATGGGCTGAGATATTTAACTAACATTCTTAATAAATCTTCTATAAAATCCTGCATGACCTAGAAAGGATTGGACATCTTTTACATTTTTTTGGTTGAGGGAGATTAGCTATCAAATCCATTTTAGACTTATAGATTTCAATTCCCTCTTCAGAAACTACATGACCTAAAACAATACCCTATGTGACCATTAAATGACATTTTTTTCAATTCAACACAAGATTTGTTTCTTCACATCGAGTAAGAACTTTTGTAAGATTTTCCAAATATAATTCAAACGAATCACCATACACATAAAAATTATCCATAAAAACTTCTATAAACCGCTCCACCGTATCACTGAAAATACTTAACATACAACGCTGAAAAGTAGTTGGAGTGTTACACAATCCAAAAGGCATTTTTTTATAGGCAAAAGTACCAAAAAGACATGTAAAGGTGGTTTTCTCTAGATCATCAATTGCAATCTCAATCTGATTATGACCACAATATCCATCTAAGAAACAATAATATGCATGACCAACTATTCTCTCTAAGACTTGATCTAAGAATTGTAAAGGAAAATGATCATTTCTGGTGAGTGAATTCAACTTTCTTTAGTCAATACACATACACCAACCAGTGACTGTACGCATAAGGACTAATTCATTTTCTTGATTCTGTATAACAGTAACACCAGATTGTTTTTTGCACTACCTGTGTGGGGCTAACCCATTTACCATCAGATATAGGATAGATAATATTAGCATCTAACAGTTTAAGCACTTTAGCCCAGACTATTTCATTAAAATGCGGGTTCAATCTTCTTTGTGGCTGTCAGGATAGTTTAGAATCTTCTTCTAAGTATATGCAATGAGTACGTGGAAGATGAATTATTCCTTTTATATATGCTATTGACCAACTGATAGCACTTTTATGATTCTTTATGACTGCAATCAATTTCTCTTCCTGGAATGCTGACAACTTTGAAGATACTATCACTGGATGAGTTTCATTCTCCCTCAAGAAGACATATTTCAAGTCAATTGGAAGAGGTTTCAATTCTGGTTAAATAACTTCAACATTGGGCTTTATAGACTTGGGTTCAACAGGCAGCAATTTTTAAATTTAGACCCCATGATTCAATGACTGACACATCTACAGACTCATCATTATCTATAGCCTCTAATACATGTGAATCCTTTTTTATACACTTTTTCAAACAGACTCTGAGTTGACAACTTGACACAATTTACTTCACTTATTACTTCCTCTTTCCTAGGCTATTTTGTCATGTTAAACACATTCAATTCCAAGGACATGTTTTCAAATGAAAATTTCATGATTCCATTCCTACAATTAATCATTGCATTTGATGTAGCAAGACATAGTCAACCTAGAATAACAGGAACGTATGTAGAAGCATTCAGA
Organism: Ilex paraguariensis; assembly: GCA_963454935.2. Taxonomy (NCBI): domain Eukaryota; kingdom Viridiplantae; phylum Streptophyta; class Magnoliopsida; order Aquifoliales; family Aquifoliaceae; genus Ilex; species Ilex paraguariensis. Next base: position 229,169 of record CAUOFW020005170.1, on the reverse strand, counting down.
ACTAGTGGAGTATCTATGACAATGAAATTTATTGGGAAATAGAATTTATCCACTTGAACTAACACATCCTACATAACTCCTCGTGGGGCTTTCATAGATCAGTCTACCAATTGCAATGTGACATTGGTGGGTTTCAAATCACCCAACTGTAAGTATTTATAGACCAAGTATGGAAACAAATTAACACTAGCTCACATATTAAGCATGGCTTGCTCAATCCAAAAATTTTCAATTATGCATGACACTGTAGGACTTCCAGGATCATTGTACTTAAGAGGGGTATTGTGCTGGATGATAGCACTAACCTGCTCAGTTAAAAATACTCTTTTTTGTAAATTGATCTTTCTTTTGACTGTGCAAAGGTCCTAACAAGGTGCTTGTGCATGGTTCAAGACAATTAAAAGTGCATGAAAGGAATTATCCCACTCATGAGTTGGAATTGGTAGCTATTGCCTTTGCTCTGAAATTATAGTGTTGTTATCTATATAGAGAAAAATTTTAGGTTTACTCAGATCACAAAAGTCTTAAGTATATTTTCACTCAGAAAGATATGAATCTCTGACAGCGACATTAGATAGAATATCTTGAAGACTATGACTTCATGCTACAATACCAACCAATAAAAGCTATTGTAGTAACAGATGCATTGAGTAAGAAATCTTGAAGTACAGTGGTTAACATGACAATTGGTAAGTGGAAACTGGTGGAGGCATTAAGGGATTATGATTTCTGGATTGGAGAAATAGATGGTCAACCACGTCTACTTAATCTTATTGGTCAACCTCTTCTTCGATAGAAAGTTGTTGAATTACAACGCTCAGACTCTCACCTGGAATCCATTCAAACCCAATTGGAAGATGAAAATGTAAGTAAGGACTGGTGTTTATATAATAATGAGTTGTTATATCGAGGTTGATTGTGTGCACCAAATAACGTTCAACTGAAAGAGGAAATACTTGGAGAGTGTCACCACTCTAAGTTTCCTACTCATCCTAGTGGAACTAAAATTTATCAAGGTATGAAGGTGTGGTAAAATTTATTAGTCGATGCACTGTATGTCAACAGGTGAAAGTAGAGCATCAGAAATCTAGTGGATTATTGCAATCCTTACCTATTCCAAAGTGAAAATGGAATCATATCACTATAGATTTTGTGATTGGATTGCTTAGAACTTCAAATGATACAATGTAGTATGGGTGGTAGTGGATCAACTCACTAAATCATCTCACTTTTAGCCATGAAGAAAACTCATACACTGGTCAGCATGTATCAAGTTGGAAGTGTGGCCTACCAACTTGGCTTGCCAGCTCAACTATGAAGAGTACATGACACATTCCATGTATCTATGCTAAGGAAATGTGAGCCAGATGATGACCCATATAAAATATTAATCGTTAACATGTAAATTAAATCGTTAATTATGTTTCTATATAATTAAAATTTATTTTCAAAAATTTCAAATAAATAAATAAACCTCAAATATGAATTACTTACATGAAAACGAGTTAAATGACAATAATATAAGTCATATTTTATGTGAAAATAAAAATATCATGGTATCCGAATGCTATGATAAATGAATACCATATGTGATATATATGTATATGCATTCATGTGTTTTAGGTGTAAAGGTTTTGAGTGTTGCATGGTAGGGTGGTGACAAGTATTGCATGGATGGAGGGGGTGGCTAAAGGAAGGTGTAACAACTGTAACAAGAAAAGAAAAAAAAATTGAGCAAAGGGAGAAGGCAGCAGATGGCTTGGCCATGCAAGCATAAGCTTGCCAAAATTTGGCTCTAAATAGCCACCTCCTGTAGTGGAGCAAAAGGTAGGAATAAAGGAGAAAGGAAGGAAGAAAAAGAAAACAAGGGAAGGAAGGGGTCAGAGCTCTGTCGATCTAAAAGTTCAATCTTGTGATCGAAAATTTAGTTAAAGTTCTTGGCTTTCGATTTAGAAATTTTATAGGTTCAAATTACTTGAATTTGATACTCATTAAATATCTTCAAATTAAATTCGAGCATCGTTATTTATTCTAAAAATTATCTTTGGTTTTATTAAGCCCTTATTACTTAGTTTTATTCTCAAATATTACTCCGTTTGTTTTGCCACAGTACATTGTACCAAATTAAGGTAACGTCAAAGATAGGGTTTCTTTTTATCTTTTACTATCATTGATGCCTCTCATGGATATGTGGGGGTTTCATATCAAACCTATGTTGATTATATATTAGGTTTTATCAATGAATCATGGTTCCTACACATACAATATTTTGGAGCTAAAACTCTAATTATATTTTGTGACCAATTGGCATATTAAATGTTTTTGATTTTATTAAGTCATATTTATTTAATGTAAAATTTTCTACTTGATATTGGATCTGAATATGATATGACTCTACTTTATGATTTTGATGAATTTACATTGGATGCACACAATTGATGATAGTGGGTTAGTAGGAGCATGATCCGTACCGGTTGGCGTTACCGTCAAATCTATCAGGTGTTCACGCGGTATTCCATGTCTCCATACTTCGAAAATTCACCCCAGATTTGACTCATGTGGTGGATTGGGGTGAGCTTATTATTGATGTAGATGGGACCTTCGAGGAGGGACTAGTGTGCATAATGGATAGCCGGGATCAAGTTTTGTGAGGCAAGACCATGAGTCTAGTGAAAGTGTTGTGGTAACACCGCGAAGTGAAGGAGGCGACATGGGAGCGCGAGGACACTATCCGTATCAGTTATCCTTTCTTATTCGAGGATGGAGGTACCTTTTTTTTTTTGTAGTGATGAGTAAGTTATACTTGTCACATATGCATGTACTTGAATGTGCATGTGTGTGTGAACTTCGGGGACGAAATTCTTTTAAGGGGGGCAGAATGTAAAACCCGGGTAAATTTAAACTTTTTCTGAAAAAGGGCAAAATAATAATTTGCTACCATAATGCGGAATTAAAATACGTATTTCTATAGTGCCCGGATGACGCAAAGGACTTCACTATTGGATTCATCTCGTGAAATCGAGTTTCCTAGTCAATTTTCATCAAATTTTGAGATAGTCATATTTTTCATGTTTCACATGTGGGGACTCCACAATCATAACAGATGGGCCAGGATGTGAGCTAAGGTCAAGGATAGGACTTTCAGGCAGCAAAATCGGGGACCCAAGAGACGGTCTTCAACATTGCATCATAGAATGAGCCGATGGCTCAGTTGACAACCCTCGGTACATTTATTACTTCCTTGTTTATGGGAACATGTGGTATTTGATTCGGGTGTGTCACATACTGTCATTTCACATTTTTTTGCATGATATAGATTTAGAAATCATTACCTTAGAGGAGTCCTTATGGGAAAATTCAACCCTAGGGGCTAGGGAATGCATTAATTAGATATGTCGAGGTATGAGTTAGAGATCTTAGGGACCCTACTAACCGTAAACCTTTAGGTCATGGACATGTCAGAGTTTGCTATCATCCTCAGGATGGATTGGTTGGCGGCAAGTTGTCATTGATTATAATCGAAAGAGGGTCACTATTTGTACACCAGAGGGTGTTTGTTTCAAGTTTCAGGGAGAAAAACATGATGTTTTATCCCAACTAGTGTATAATTCCCGTTGGCACGGGCAGTTGATGGCTGGCTTGTGAGCCTTACCCTAGAGGACGAGATGAGACAAGAGTTGTTTCTACATCAGGTAGTTTGTGAATATGTGGATGTTTTTTTGGACTAGTTACTAGACTTACCTCCACTTCAGGATATAGACTTCACCACTGAGTTACAACCCGGTATATCCCCTATTTCTATGACTCCACATAGAATGACACCTGTAGAGTTGCAAGAACTCAATGTCCAGTTCGAAGTATAAATGGACAAGGGGTTCATTAGATCGAGTATCTCACCTTGGGGCTCTCCAGTATTGTTTTTCAAGAAGAAGGATAAGACCCTTCAGCTATGTATAGACTATCGGCAGTTGAATCAGGTTACTATCAAGAATAGGTACCCTTTGCCGCATATTGATGCCTTGTTTGATCAACTGAGAGGAACACATGTCTACTCCAAGATAGATCTATGTATGGGTTACTGTCAGTTGAGGATTAGGGAGGCAAATATCCCTAATGCGGTGTTGAGAACGTGATATGGGAATTTTGAGTTCACTGTGATGCCTTTTGGATTAACAAATGCCCCGATGAAATTGATGGACCTTATGCATCGAGTGTTTCAACCTTACCTAAATCAGTTTTTGATGACATCTTGATTACTCCAAGTTTAAAGAGGAACATGAGGGTCCCTTGAGAATTGTTCTCCAAACTTTGAGAGACCATTAGTTGTGCACCAAGTTCAGCAAATGTGAATTTTGGCTGACGAAGGTAAAAATTTTGGGACACGTAGTGTTAGCTTCAGGCGCTTCTGTGGACCCAGAGAAGGTTGAGGCAGTCATGAGTTAGAAGAAGCTGAAGTCAATCTTTGAGATACGTAGTTTTTTGGGATTGGTAGGGTATTACAGGTGGTTCATTTCGGACTTCAACTAACTAGCTGAACCTATAAATATATTTATCCAGAAGGCGGTCAAGTTCAAATGGAATGACTCGTGTGAGAAGGCATTCTAGAAGTTGAAGAGGAGGCTTACTTCCGCCCCTATTCTAATAGTTCCAGAGAGGGGACAAAGGTACATAGTGTATTCTGATGCTTCTAAGGATAGACTTGGGTGTGTATTGATGCAGTCCAAGAGGGTGGTAGCTTATGATTCTCGGCAGTTAAAGAACCATGAGAAGAACTACCCCACACATGACATGGAGTTGGCGGTCGTCATCTTTGCCTTGAAGGCATGGCGCCACTATTTGTATAGAGAATAGTTTGAGGTGTTTTCAGACCATAAAAGTCTGAAGTACATCTTCTCACAGCGAGACCTCAATATAAGGCAGTGCAAGTGGAAAGAGTACCTGGAGGATTATGACTTCAATTTGCAATATAATCCCGGTAAGGCAAATGTGATGGCTGATGCACTTAACTGAAAGTTACGGAGAGCCTTATCTTGTGTGGCTTCCCGAGAGTGACAGATGCTCAAGACTATAGGATAGTTCGTGTTGCACTACAGGGGTTAGACTCAAGGCACTTTGGGGAGTCTAGTGGCTATGCCTTCCCTACTGAGTAGGGTGATCGAGTCGGAGGGGCAGGACACTGAGATATTGTCCTTTAAGGATCAGGTGATGGTGACGAGGGCTAGGCCATTCACTCAAATGGTAGTCTTTAGTTCAGGGGAAGGGTTATAGTTCCCTAGTCTGCGGATTCGAGAGAGGAGATCCTTAGGGAGTTTCATTGCTCCCGTTTTGCTATCCATCTAGGTGGTACGAAGATGTATCATGATATTCACCACCAGTACTATTGGAGTGTGATGAAGTGGCACGTTGGGGACTTTGTTAGTCGATGTCTCACGTGTCAGTAGGTTAAGGCTGAGCACCAGAGACTAACAGGATTGCTCTAGCCTTTGGAGGTGACTAAGTGGAATTGGGAGTACATCAAGATGGATTTTGTGACCCACTTGTCACGAACATCATAGGGGCACGACGTGGTGTGAGTGATAGTAGACCAGTTTACGAAGTCGGCACACTTCTTGGCAGTGTAGATGACCTTCACACTGGAGGAATTCTACAGATTGTATATATGGGAGATAGTCCAATTACATGGGTTTTCTGTATCTATAGTATCGAATTGGGATCCCAAATTCATGGCTCATTTTTGGGAGAGTTTTCAGCGAGCTATGGGGACACAGTTGATGATGAGCACAACTTTATATCCACAAATGCATGGTCAGTCAGAGAGGACTATCTAGACTTTAAAGGACATGCTACGGGCATGCATCCTTGATGTCAAGGGTAGATAGGAAGAGCACTTACCCTTAGTGGAGTTCGCCTATAATAGTAGTTATCAGGCAAGCATACAGATGACACCCTATGAGGCACTTTATGGGAAGCCATGCCATTTTCTGATTTGTTGAACAGAGGTTGGAGAGATACCCTCTACAGGTCTAGATTTGATTAGAGACACCTCGAAAAAGGTGGACTTGATATGGAAGCGTCTTCTCATGACTTAGAGCTGGAAGAAGAGCTACACCGATAGACGACGACTACCTCTAGAATTTGAGGTTGGAGATCACTTCTTCTTAAATGTGAGGCCCAAAAGAGGAGTGCTCAGGTTCATGAAGCAAGGAAGCTACCGCTGTGGTATATCAGGCCCTTCGAGGTACTCAAGAGGGTTGGTACAGTTACTTACCGATTGGCGTTACCGTAAAATATATTAGGTGTTCACGTGGTGTACCATGTCTCCATGCTCCAAGAGTACACTCCAGATCCTACGCATGTGGTGGATTAGGGTGAGCTAGTAGTTAACGCGGATGGAATCTTTGAGGAATGACTAGTGCATATCATGGATAGCCGAGAACAGGTTTTGCGAGGTAAGGTCGTGAGGCTGGTGAAGGTGTTGTGGCAGTAAAGTGGTGTGGAGGAGGCAACATGAGAGCGTGAGGACACTATACGTGCCAGTTATCCATTTTTGTTTGATGATAAAGGTACATTCTTATGTTCATTAAGTGTTATATGACTGTTGTATAAGCATGTGGTTGAATGCGTATGTGTGTGCGAATTTTAGGGACGAAATCTTCTTTTAAGGGGGGAAGAATGTAAAACCCAGAAAAATTTGAATTTTTGTGAAAAAGGACAAGACGATAATTAGTCACAACGATACAGGTTAAAAATCTAAATTTTTCTAGAACTCGGATGATGAAACGTACCTCATCGTTGGATTTGTCTTACAAAATCTAGTTACTCAGTCAATTTTCGTTGAATTCCGAGACAGTCAAATTTTTCATGTTTTACGAGGCAATTGGATGTTGCGTGACTCGAATAAACCTAACCAAGAAATAAATTGCAAAACATGAAAAATAATTTAAAGTTAGTTCAAATATAATATATTGAAATTAAAACGGGACGAAATTTAACTAATTCGTGATGAAGTCGGACCAAGAAAATGTGGACGTATGGCTCAACGAGGGCCAAGTATCCAAGGGAAAAAAATCAGATTTTTCCCCCATTGTGTCACGCCCCAATTTTCATTAATGTGTGATTTAATAAAAAGAGATATTTACCCCAAATTCTCTTGTTGGTTTGCAATAATAATTGAATGAAATGAAACATTTTGTTTTATAAAAAGATTTTTTTTTTCAAAAATTTTAGTAGAGTTTCATTTGAAAATTGGGCTTCCAACTAGCTAGTAAGAGCATCCCTATGAGAGTATAACATAATTTAAACTAACTAAACATCCATAACATGCCTCCATCAAAAATATAATCTAACTAAATCCGGGATGGCAATTAGAGGCCCATGAAGTCCTCCCAAACCCGGATACATCCAATACTAATATACACCACAACTTAGTACACATAGTCATAACTTTACATTACAATACCCAAAATAATAATCCCTCTATAGGATGATCAAGTGTACACGACAAATGCCTCAAGACAACCTTTTCAAACACAATGTTTGAATTCTAACATCTCTATATAAGTTCTAAAGGTAAATACAAAAAAGCTCCAAAAGAAATTCTTTCTAGTCCAAGCTCCCACAAGAATTCCATCACCTATATCCTAGGATGCATGCTAGTCTCTGAAAATATTAGTAAGGGATGAGCAAACGCAACTCAATAGGATAATCCTTTTCTCAAGCATTTACAAAGTTTTAAATACTAACATTCCACAAACCATACGAATAAGTAATGAAAGGTATAAATTAAAGGTTTATATATTTAAAGTCAAATCATCACACCAAATACGATGCATACCTCACATACGGACAATATAATCAATCACACACTGATTCACACATGAACCATCCCTAGAGAAACTTCTAGGTCTTGTACCCTAGGGTCTCATCTCCCTTCTTGCTTTTCAAGAGGAACTTGTAGAGCACAACTTGTGACGCCACATAAGAAATCACCGAAAACCACTACCATAATCAATACCCATTAGGACTAGTAGTCGCCTTGCAACCCACTCAATAGGCTCCAATCGTCTACTAACCCTCTGTATGTCAGTATCGAGAATACATTTTCTAAAAATTATTATTTTCTATATTCATAAATCCTTTTGAAAACTCATGTCATAAACTTGACATTTTATCAAACATATAGTAGGCTCAAATCTCAAAATTTGCATTTTCAAATAAACACAACCAATTCCGAGAGAATAAGTTATATATATTATGTGCAAGATAACAACATACTTCAAAACCCCCAAATCATATGTTTAATCAAATACCCATAACTAAAATCAAACTAGGGTTTCAAACCCACAATACTAAAATTATTTTCATTTCCAAGGGAATAACTCATATATATTATGTACAAGATTATAACACACTTCAAAACCTCCAAATCATAAGTTTAATCAAATACCCATAACTTTAATCAAACTAGGGTTTCAAACCCGTAACATTAAAATCATTTGTTATGCATGTAGTTTCACAATTCATGGCATACTCAATAATAAATCAAGGTTTATAATAAGTATTTTGCCATCAAACACATAGTAAGCTTTAACTAAAGAAAATAAATGAGATGTACAATTTAAATGTAAGACAAAGGAAAATCCCACCTAGAATCAAGAATTCCAAGCCAAGTTCCTAGGATTTCCAAGAAAACCCAAGCTTAAGAGACCTTCTTCTTCCTTTTCTCTTTCCCTTTATCTTCTCCTAAGGTTCTAAGAGGTATTGGGTGAGAGTGAGATGAAATAATGGGATAAAAAAGGCTGAAATTGTGGTTTAAAACTCAACAGTCCCGAAATTTATTGTTCATGGGGCAAAAAAATTTATTTTTCTCTGAAATTACAGTTTTGCTACTAAACATCTCCAATTTGATCCCTATGACTACTCTAAGGTTTTTCAATGTTCTGAATTCTTTTTTAATGTTATTTTAACCTAACAACATTTATTTTTAAGATTTATCTCAAAACTAAAGTTAATTTACACCCGAAATACTAAAATTATTATTTTACCCCCTGAACCGCTATATGAGCTAAATGTCTATTCCAAGGTTTTCGGACCTCTTAGATTCAATGGTCATATTATTTTGAACTAAAAAAAATTAATATATTTACTTAGTTTCCCTTAAACCTAAAGCGTTACCAAAAAATTAAATTTGACCTAAAAGTCAATACGTACTAAAACTAATGCGACTATTCCTTTAACAACTATTTGAAGTTTCTTTTATCATTTTAATTATTTTAAAAATAATAGCAAGTTAATATCATTTATATTTATATAACAGACATGATCTCACACTTTGTTGGCTACTGGGTTTTCCAAAAAATAGAGGGAGAGAGGAAAGAGAAAAACTAAGATTCTTCCATCTTCTCTCTACGATTTAGGGCCAACCTTTGGTCAGAATCCTTTGAGCCAAGAATTAAAGTTCATCTACTCGATGAGGGCTATGTCTGCATACCAAAAAATGGGGGTTTTAAAGAAGTCTCAGAAATGAGATTTTTGAAAATCAAGGCTTGAAGCTTGATTTGGGTCTTCTTGGAGTTCCTACTATGTGTATTACGTTTCAAGAGATAGGGTTCTTATCCTAGGTAGGTTTATTTTCAACCTAGTGTTTCATAGCATGACTTGAGATTAAATCTCTTGTCTAAATATATTTCTAGTGTAACTAGCGTATTGGAAATATTATAAGAATGTATAAAATCAATTTTGTATGAATTGGGTTTTGGGTGAAATTGCTTGTTTTTGTAATTTCATGAGAAATGTATTGATTGGGCATGCTATGTGTTTACATTCATGCCTTGAAGGTGTTTTATAAAATGCCTATGTTGATTTAGCATTTTGGTTTCATTGAAAATGTTATAACATGCTTGGTAAAAATTGTGGAATGTAATTATATGCTCATAATATAACTGACATTGTGAAAATGGAGTATGTCATGCTACACTCATGATATAATGAACATGAAATTGGAATTATTCATATTGTGCTAATAACATGTTGAACATGACGTTGTAATTACAATTTAAAATCTAATTACAAAATGATATGAAATACAGTGGTTCATTATATTTGCATATGCATGAGAAGCATCGCATTCGTGAATATTTGACATGAGTGTGGGTGTGCGTGCATATTTTTGGATCATTTAGGAGAGCCAATGAAGGCTCAGATTGCGTTGCATGTGTGTCTCACCTCATACCATGGTATGGCATTATGACATTCATTCTTGAAGTTGTATGTTCTTGGATGAATGTTTGTTTGATTGTTGAATTGCATGTGAGCATTTCATATACATCTAGGTTGGGGAGTAACATATTTAGCAGATACCCTATTGAGCGTGGCTCACACTTTATGGGGACAACATTTTAGGTGCAGGACAAGTGTCAATGGATGACTCTCACTTGGGCCCTCATTGATGAAAAAACCTGAGTTGTGGCTTTAAATATATTTTTATAAATCAAGTGTGTAATTGATCTTTGGACATATAATATTGTACAAACGATTGTAAAAAGAACTCTTATGAACTTTATTTTGTGTAAATTTTGATGTTATATGAGTTTGAGTGGATGTTATATGAAATCAGATGAGTTAGAATTGAAAATGTGACACCCCAAAATCCTAGGGTCCTTTGTTAACCCGTTGATCACCCATCAACCACAGAATACCCGTGATTGTTCCCCATTTCGGCATCACATCAACAACATCCCTTTGTCCGGGATTTTAACTCACACGTATGACCCGTGTTCCTTTAATCATTTAGTCCCCATCGAGGTTCAATATACCCCAATGTGTCTAATTTAAGGTCCATTTGTGTCATTGGAACCAAAGAACACATAGCTCAAAGACATGGCAATGTATTCTTAAAATTTTAGATTTTTGGAAAACCTTTCAGAAGGTTTTACTTACTAGAAAAATTCCTTTAGAGGTTTTTCATCGACCTTCTGGAAGGTTTCCTCAACCTTCCAGAAGATTTAGCATACTGGAATCCTATCTTAAAGAAAGATGTGTCAACCTTCCGGAAGGTGTGTTAAACCTTCTGGAAGAAGTTACACACTGGATTTCCTCATTTTAGAAAAATGTGAAGACCTTCCGGATGGTTTCACCCAGTATTCCAGTTTTTCCTTGTCTTTGTCCAAACCTTCCGGAAGGTTTTGCCCAAAATTGTCTGTTTCACCTATTTTTTTATTTCCAATTCATCCAAAATATTTCCAAACTCATTCCCAACATGTAAAATATAGTTTTCTACATTATACATGATCCATAAAAGTTCTATTACAATTAATTCCATTTCATTACAAGCCCATTTATACAACTACATGCTCAAATGGAATTTTATCAAAGTTTTACAAAAACTCTCTCAAAAGCCACACACCGGCTTTTCTTCATCGTTGAGGTCCCGATGTGAGTCATCCACTGGTATGAACCCCGCACCTGAAATGTTTCCCGTATAGGGTGAGCCAACACCCAGTAGAATGTTTCCAACAGAGGCTACTCCCCAACCTAAGTGCATATGCAATGTTCACATGCAACATTTAACAACAACAATCACTCCAACCATGACATAAGAAAATCAAGGTTGGAATCTAACATGACATGTCGTAAAATGGAATGATACCCTTTCATGCAATTTACCAAAGCCCTTCCTGGCTCCACTACACGCGCAAATGCCAACGTTATGAAAATCGAGCTTTTCTAGCTCCGACCGTTTACCTTCACCCCATGCTATGCAGTGAGTATCAAAACCGGGCTTTCCAAGCCCCCACCATTTGTTTTACACACCCAATGACTATTTAAAATCTCTGGATCTTTCTTGGGGTGGGTATTTATGGACTCACACCTACGGTCACCCAACCAACACGAAATTCATCGACTTTCACCAACGGTTTCGCGTACACCGCCACACTTTATGGGCTCTTATACCAATGGAAGTGCGTATCCGAAAACACCGGGCCTCTCACCCTGAGGGATAATCTAGCCCTTTTTGCTAACCCCGATCCAATTCTTTTTCATGCAACCGTGCAACTTAGCCGGATATTCAATCCAACTATCCCGAGCCCACTCGTCAACCACCAATTTGGTGTTTGATATCTACCATGCACACACACACACACTCATGGTTATGGATGTGTTTCTGCCATGCAAATGCAATGTAAGGCACCATTGCCTAATCCATGTCATGCCCATATGTATAGAATGCCATATGAGCAAAATTAACTACTTTCAAACAAGTTCCATAACAATTTATATCCGAAGCATATGATTACCAAACTTTCTTATAATGTTATATATCAATGATCATATATCACTATTTCATTTTCAACAACAATTCACAAGCATGTTATTACATAACATATGCTAAAAACACACTTAATTCCTAAGGCATAAAGTAAACACATAACATACCCACATAGCACCCAATTTCATGGATCAAATTGAGTCTAATTCACAACCCATTTCATCAATTTCCATAACACAGGTAATGATAAAATCTTTTTATCCACATACCCATTACATACCATACCCTAGGTTGTTAAATAAACCTAAGTAGGAAGGAACTCTACCTCTTGAAGCGTAACCCACTTGGTAGACACCTTCAAGAACTTCAATCCAAGCTCAAACCCTTCGATTCCTCAAATCTCATTTTTTAACCTTCGGTAAAAATCTTCATTTTTGGTACGTAGGCATAGCCCTTGACGAAGAGATCAATTTTTCCTCTTGACTCGAGTTGATTTGAAGCCCGTGGAGTCGTAGATCGTAGAAAGAAGGTAGTATTTTCTCTCTTTTTCCCTCTCCTCTTCTATTGGCAATGGCTGAGCAATTGATTTTCTTCCCCTTTTTATAGTCTCCCAATTTTTGGTCCACAATTGGCCACACAACCCTCTTTCTTCCTGGTCCATTTTCACCCCAAAACGATTAAATTTTATTCTAGTTCAAGTTCAAAATAATTTTATTTTAATTTGCCTTAAATTATTTCCCAATTTTTGAAATTTTATCAAAAATCTCATCTTTGGGTCACCCAAGACTCGACCGCCACGTAAAACGCAAAAAATTCGACTATCTCACAATTCGATGAAATTTGACAAGGTAACTAGATTTTGCGAGACGAATCCAACGGTGAGGTCTGTTTTGTCATCTGAGATCTATAAAGATTCAAGTTTTCTACCCGTACAATAGCGACAGTTTACGGTTTTGCCTTTTTTGTAAAAAGTTTAAATTTTATGGGTTTTACAGAAAAAGGATTGAATTGGAGGCAAACTAGGCTCTCATAGTGGTAGAACATTGATTTCATATCTGGAGAAAAATTCCAGAGAGCGCTTCTGCCTGTAAATACATTCCAAAGAGCTCTTCAACTGGTAGGTAGAACGTTGATTATCTACCAGTAAGTCCTCTTAAAATTTTAAAATTTTAAAATAAATTTGTCAAGCCTCCAGGCCTTGAGGCCTTGAATCCTTTAATTCAAAGGATGTAAATTGAGTAATATTAAGGACAAATTGATGTATATTGAACCTTGGAAGAGTCAAGTGAGTGAAATGTACCCAAGTTATGCGTTTGAGAGTGCTCGGTACAAGGGAGACTCTACCCTAACGCTGTGCTTGTTTATGATACCGGTGAAGGGGATGTTATGCCGTGGTATCGGGTTATGCGGCATTCTCGGGTACTTTCGTGGGTTGATGGGTGATCAACAGGTTGACAATGGACCCCCGATTTTAGGGGCATCACATAGATTTTGTACAATTAGAAGAGAACTAGGAGGTTTGTATCTATGGGAATAAGGTTAGGAAAATAAAAGGTCCGTAAAAGGGAAATTATATATAACTATTGATTTAGTTGAAAGTATTACTTAACACGTGAGGCATATACGTGTAAAATCTTTATGAGTACTTACAGTTATATACTTTGCTTGAAAAGGGGAAAGCATAAATTGATTTTAAAAATGGGGAAATCTGACATGTGAATATTCCTAACATATATAACAATCATGAAGTCGGATATGCATTTGATAAGTTATTATTTTGATAAATGATTTTGATATTTTATGATACCTATTAATTTTCTATATATGTATAATTGAATTATCCAAATATGTTAATATTGTGTGTGATAGCTATTCTCTACTCTTGGAAAATGATTGGTGGTGGGACTTCATATTTTTTATAATGCCAAAGACGAAGAAATATATGTAATATGTTTCAAATTACGTATAGTATATGTTGCATTGACTAAAGGGGAGCTATGATTGTTGCTATATTTTGAAGATATAAAAAGGGGGAGAAAATATTGCATTGATATTGTATTGATATATACATTGTACATTGTATGTGTGCATATGTTAAGTGAAAAGATGAATTATATGCATCATTGGATTAGTGTGTTTGTCCTCATCAAAAAGAGGGAGAATATTGACCCTATACTTGGTTAAGAAAGATTTTGATGATAGCAAACACTCTTATTTAATCAATCATCTTCCTGTTAGTTAACTGTTGTACAAGTTTGATAGAAAAAATTGAGTGAGTAGTTTTATAAACCAAACCTAATGAATTCTTGTTATACAAAGCATATGCAAAAATATCATTTGTTTAATATTGATGAGTGAAAAATATTAAAGGTTAAGGTAACACCTCTAGGATGCTTGTTCAAGTTATAAAGATAAATATATTCTTTGGTGTGAAGAATTGAAGTAATAATGTAAATAGTAGAAGAGACAAGGCAAAGGTGGTAAAATTGCAAAATCTGTCAAATTGACATAGTATCTATAAGTTGGGTATAATTTTTTAATCAAATATCTAATTAATGTGAAACTTATATATTTGAAAAGAATATATCCAACACTACAAATTTGACTAAATTATATATTTTTCCAAATTCAAATGTTTTTTGTGGTAAAAGTGACCTACAAGTTTAGGGTAGTGCACAGATTCTGTCAATTAGGACAATCCAACAAGGTCCCGATATTTTGGGCATAACTTTCTACTCTAACGTCCAAATGTCTTGATTCAAACTGGGTTCGAATATAGACATACAGGGCTACAACGTTTTTAGGAATTTGAATTATTTCCTAACAAAAAATGTTTAGTAAGTTGGATTAAATACACATATCCGGATAGCTTGTCAAGAGGAGCGTGTGACATTATTGATGAAGGCTCTAAACAGCTACAATGATTCAAATCTCAAACTCAAGAGACCTCGACTAGAAAAGGGAATGAAGAGGAGTGGAGAATATATTCCATTAAGCATTGTAAGAGTGTTGCAGATATTCAAAGAGTGTTATACATTGTGAAAATTCTGCTATAGAGCTTATTGTATTCTTCTTTCTTCTTGTAATCTAGTTCAATGATCATTTGTAATTGAGGGATCTTAAAGTTGTGAGGTGTGTCTTCACCTATCGAAGAAAATGGTTATTGTAAATTTTTGATCTTCACCCGTTGAAGAAGGTCGAGATAGTGAAAAGGGATCTCCAAGGAGGAGGTTGAAGGGAGGACGTAGGCCACCATGTTGTGGTCGAATCTCAATAAATCTTGTTTTTCTTTCTTCTTCTCTTTAACTCTCTTAGATCATTCTTACTAAACCTCTCATCATATTATTATACATTTTACTGTTATTTATATTGCATAATTAGTTAGAATTAAAGAAAATAAAAATTAGTCATGAACTTGAACAACCTAATTCACCTTCCCTCTTAGGTTGCATTTGGGTCAACATATTTTCCCCTGACTTAATTTGTTTTCTAATTAATAATAGAAAATTAAAATAAATTACATAAATATGAATATACACCCCCAACCAAAACCTTACATTATGCTCATAATATAAAAATGGTGCTCAAATATAAATGTGCAAAAAGTAAAAGGGTGCATACACATTTTATACAATTAAAAAAATTAAAATAGAAATTATGAAAAAGTAAGACCAAAATTTTGACTACATGAAACATAAGACTACTATTAATCCGGTTTCAACTCAGATATATATTTTCTATTTTTATTTTTTAAAAATTAAAGTTTTGGTGTCCTATTGCATTTTTCATTAAATTCAACCATTCATCACTCCATAACACTTTTAAAGAATTTGACAAAAATAATGAATGTACATCTTCATGCAAGTCCAGAGTTACAGATTTAAATGGTTCTAGTTCAAGAATGACATTTAAATAAATTCTTATGACATCCCCAAGCATGGATGTGTCAATCTTATTACTACATCTTAAAGGGTCTTTAGGCTCTTAGGCTTTTTGATTGATATGCAAATTACTATTCTCACTATTATCAAAAGTAAAAATGGATAGGCCAAACTCAAACTGCATTCCATAAAAAGGGTAACTCTCAACATATTGACCAAATGTATTATATTCTACAATTAAGTCAGAAGTTAGATTACCAGTTAGATCGGTAGGGGTAAGATCAGTCAGACTTAGATAAGTTAGATTAGCTACTGCCACAGTCAATACTGTAAACCCCACCCTTTTATCTTTATATATGTATGTAGGTTTAGGTAGCAACTTATTATTTCTTTTGGAAATGCTAATATGGAAAAATTCAAGGAAATAGTAGTTAAAACTTAGTTTAGCTTGCAAATATATGAAATTGTGGTAATAGAACTTGTACCAACTAGGTTTGATGTACAAAAGCATGTTGAATAAGCTTGGGTTGGAATTTGAAGGGTTTGGAATGGATTGGAAATGAAAAAGGGAGGTTTTGTGGAAAAACAGATAAAACCTTCCGGAAGGTCTTCGAAAAATCTGAATTTTTAAGTCGCAAATAACCGATTTTCCTTTCACTATAAATACTTAAGGACAACCCTTTTAGCCCCATTTCAACGTCTCTAACCCTAGGAAACCCTAGAGAGGAAGAAAGGAAGAGAAAAATACAAGATCAAAGGGAATTTCAACTTCAAGAATATCAAAATCCTAGTGTTTCAAGAACATAAAGGTAGGGGTTCCTTCCCATTCTCTTACATTGAGGTTATGGCTTATATGCATCTGTACTTCTTGACCCCTAATCATATGTATTTGCTATGGGTTCCTTGTTTCTTGGTTCTCTTACAAATATTACCATATTTTAAACAAAGTTAGGGCTGAATACCCATGAAATCTCTTTTTCTTGAATTAAAACCTTAGTTTTTGGGAAATATGGGTTTCCCCATCTACCTTCACTTAAAATTTAGTTTCGAACACTTTAGTGTTTTGTGTTGAGTATCAAAACGATATTGATGATGATCTCTTGCATTTTCTCCAATTGTTCTATTGAAATACTACATGTGAAATTGGGGATTTATGGAATTGTTTGTATTTAAGGAAATTGTTGGTATTGTATCTCTTTTGTGGTGGTTGGATAAACATGGGCTACTATTGACTAGGTATCTTGGAGTGTATAGATGCCTTCTTACTCTGTGTGGGTTTGAAATTTTCCTACCACTCGTAGTGGGGTTAGTGCCTTGCGAGGATTAAACCATTATCGCTCACGGGGTATCGTGGAAAAATGGTTGGTATACTACTCTTGGGTTGGCATACGCCCTTCCTAAAGGTTGGATATCCTTGTGAGGAATTGTGTGGGTTGTACGCGGCCTAGGATATTTTTGTTGGTATTCATGCGAGATCTAACTTCAGACTAGAGATACGAATATAGTGGTGGGTTATTGTTCATTGTACCATAAATAGTTTCTACAAGAATTTTGGGAAGTATGGGATTCTGCAAGAACTTGGGAGAAACAGTTTATGGTGGATTGGATTATTAGTCGTATATCGGTTTCACTTATGTATTAAATTACTTTTGTTGCTTAAACTAGAGATATGTTTAATTGTCCCTATTTTATTTCAAAATTCATTTATGCTATTTGTGAAAGGTGACCAACCATTTTTATAGGTTTTTCTAAACTTTGTTTGAGTTTGAGAGGGAGGTTGCTACAGAGCTTAGTGCTCACCCCCTACAAACTATATTTTTCAGATTATGCAATGGAGGAGGAGTTGAGAGTTGATGAACCGGCACACTGGGAGATTCCCATAGATGGGCAGGTTGTTCCCGAGGGGGACGCTTAGAACAACATCACATTTTATTTTAGACTAGGAAATTCATTTTGGAAATATTGTGAAGTCTAGACGTTTTTGTAATTCCGCTGCAAGTTTAAATGTGATTCTTTTGGGGATGTAATGGTCGTGGTTGACCTATTCTTTTGGGATAGTATTGTAAATGTTATATTTGATGAATGAAATTTCTTTAATGATGAATTTATTTAGTTGCTCTCATGGTGTGAATGGTTTTTAGTTTGTAATGCCGTCCAAGGTGGGTTTTGGGACGTTACAAATACGTTGAGAATATCATTAAGATTAGTTAGATCTTGATTAGTATGAGCTTGAAATTCATCCATAGCTTGGGTAAATTGGTCATTAAAAATCATTTGGCTTCGTATGAATTGGTTCAAAGTGTCCTTCAAAAACTGTTCTTGGGGATCATAAAATGGTGAGAAAAGAAATGAATCTTGCATCGATGTGGGTTCGCTTAGTATATGATAATTTTCGTCACTGCAACCATGATCAAGATAACAAGGTTCAAAACCATGGTTGGAAGAAGTTTGCTTGAATCAGGTGTAGCATTGGACCGATCCAACAAAACCTTTTGACAATATGAAACTTTAGGACACTCTTCAGTGAGATGCCAAAACTCAGAACAAATACAAAAAATATACTCCATAAAGAGAGTATTTAACACCTTATTGAAAAAGGTAGAAAATCATAAGAAACTTTTTTTTAACAAAAAGAAAAAACAAAGAGAAATATTCACAAAAATTCTTCCTTCACTTTTCTATCCAAAACACCATTTTCTCCATCAACGATGCCAAAAACTTAACTTGACTAAAACTATACGCACCCATATAAAAGCGGTCAAATTATAGTAATAATCAAGTTAATTCTGGGGTCAAATCTATAAGAAAAAATATCTTGGTTTTTGAATGGAGAGGTGAAAGAAGAGATCTACTCTAAAATAGTTGTTTCGAGAGGTGAGGGGTTGTGTGAATATACTAGAAAACAAAATAAAGAAAATAAGAAAAATGATAATAAAAATACCCTTTAGTTTCGAAATCCGAATATGTTCATATATGGTAGATATTGTATTGTGCGACTTATAACTTAGTTATATCCTTAATCAGCAGCAAATTAACCGAAAAATAGTGGTTGAACATAATATTTAAGGATGAGCTCTGACATTAGGTGAAGAGTCACTCCAATTAAAGATCAAAAAGGTGAAAGACCGAAAATCAGAATTAAAGATCCAACTTGAAATATTTGCAGGGAATTATAAGAATTACATATGCCAAGATTTAAATAGTCTATAAATAATCAAAGAAATATATAGAATACCAAACTTTACTAGAAATCATTCAATCAATTGAAAAATTGAAAGATTTAGCATTAAACCAAGGGAAGAAGTTGCAGAATTATAATATCAAAACTAATATTTACATACCTTCTACTTCAAAAAAGGAGATAAATAAATTACTCTATCTTCATTGCCATGGCAAGGGCAAGAAGAGAGAGAATGTGAAAATTGAGAGAAGTCTCTTCAAAATACAAAAAGAAGCTAACTGAAAATACAAAGAAAAAAAAAGAAAAGTGAGAACAAAAATAAAAGGAAGAAAAGCTTTCTATGGTTTTTTCCTAAGGGGTCTATGGTGATGTCTTTGTCTAAGGGGTAGTGGGTGTATTTATAGGGAGAAGGGGGGATAAAGAGTTGTAGTGCAGGCCTTGCAATCTGGAGGAGCAACTTATAGTTCTTGACTTCTAAGGTAGGTGTTTGAACAGTGCAGCAGATAGTGCATTAAAACAAATCTTCATTTTCTTCTATGCGCAGTTTGTCTGCCGTTTTATGCTAGGCTGGGATGTTGATTGAATGTATATATTAAATTACAATCAAATTGCATTCTCAGTTTGGATTTAATTACAATCAACTCCTTGTAGTTTGAATTTCAACAAATTATGTGAAACCCCAAAATCCGGAGGTCTTTTCTCAACCCATTGATCACTATCAACTCAAGGAATATACCCATGAGTATCATATAACCCGATACCATATCGTTATAGCCATTCATCAGGATCATAACTAAAATAGAATTTGGGCAAAGTCTCCTTTGTATGGGAGCCATACCCAATACATAACTTGTGCATACCATAGTCATAGGACCATTCCAAGGTCCAAAGCACAATGATTAGGACTTAATATTTACATATTTTCATCATCCAAAGAAGGGCGCTCAAGAAGTGAAGGTCTGTTAGCGTTACATTTAAAAATTGCAAGTTTTGGGAAGAGGTACCAGTACCTCTGATACGTGGTACTGATACCTGGGCCCACTATCTATTGGGGTACCGATACCTATTTGCCTAGATACCAGTACCTGAGCCATAAGTAGCATGGTACTAGTACATGTGACTCTAGGTACCGGTACTTGAGTCTACTAGAAGTTCGGTACTTGTGTAGTATATGTACCTTGGGCTCAGATTTTCCCAAATTCTGCCAAAATACAACTTTTAACCATACAACTCATACAATACCCATTTCATTCATTTTCTTACATAAGAAGAATGTCCCGTTGTATGCCTTTACCAAAATACAATGTTTGTACATGATTTATACAAGGTCAAAACAAAATTACACACAGTGTTACAAAATGTGATTCACGAGCCACAATCCGGCTCAGTTGTCAACACAAGCTCAAGTGAGGACCACCCTTAGAAGCTTGTTAATTCGCACTTTTTTGGTGATCGGATTAATATTATACACCCAAGTATAAGTGGTTGAATTGTAGTTTCCTCGGTTTTAAGTCCAAGTGTCGATCCCACAAAGAGTGTGTGTAATTAGGAAATAAAATAAAAATAATGAAGTTGTTATCTTAGATAGGACAACATGTGATAGATTGTGATGTGAGCTTAGATTGATAACTAGTTTAATTAAAAAACTTATGTTGCAGATAGATTTAGACAATAATAAAAAGTATCCTTCAGTTCAAGGATTCCATATGCATTATACTGGTCTGGTACTGGAAATGCTACCTTACATTAATTAACTCCCATGTTACAAGCAAGTCAACTGGTAAGTCTGATGTATATTAACCATTACACAACAACTTCTTAGATTAACTGGTGGTATTCATGACAATTGATTAATCCAAGCAAACCAGAAGGACAAGCCATTCATGTGGAATACTTGTATTATTCAATTGACTTCATCACAGTAGGTGCGTACAAAATAAACCATTACAAAGCCACTTCTTAGGTTAACTGGTGGTATTAAGTCATAACACAACAACTTCTTAGGTTAGCTGGTTATAGATGTGCCAACTGACTAATGCAAGCAAACCAGAAGGACAAGCCATTCATGAGAAATACTTGAATTATTCAGTTGACTATATCTGTTATACATAAACCAGTTAAACATCATCAGTATTCCGATGGAGGATAAACCATACCGATAGGAATGTCGTGGTTGTTCGACTGGCAATATTATCATTTATACCAATTAAACGATCTGAATAATCCAGAAGGACAAGTCATTCATGAGGATCACTTAGGTCATTAATCTGATAGTTATATATATATAATTATTAAATAACCCTGATAATCCAGAAGGACAAGCCATTCATGAGGATCATTTAGGTTTTGTACCATGCATCAATAGAATATCCCCAGCGTTCCGGTGGAAGATAAACCATACCGATAGGAATGTCGTGGTTGTTTAACCAGTAGGTTGATGATGCACTAATGACATAATTCCAGGCACAGCACCAAAATTATGTACATCACTGTATCATGCATGAAACATATAATACATAGATATATAAATATATAAAACATCAGTATCTCCAGAATTTAACTAGTATTATACATATGTTTACCTCTCACTAGAGGATATAAGTAACTACTCACACCCCATTGCTACACATAAGCAGGGAGTGCGGGCAGTTTTCATTACAACTGAAATTGAAAGACAAACTCTAAAACGTCTTTCACAAAGAACAACTAAAACACAATCACCTTTATTATTAGTTATGACAAAAAGGTGACGGTAGTTTAACTATCCGAATAGAAAGATACAACATAAATGTGGAAGTACAGAGTTTGGAATGAAGTGTATGACGGACTGGATCGAGTTGCAAATTCTCTTTCTCTTTTTCTATTTTATTTCTTTCTTTTTTTATTTTCCCTCTCTGAACTTCTCTTGGACTCTTGTTTTTTTTTGGCCTTTTGAAAATGGAAGAGTGCATGCCTATTTAAAGAAAGAGGAAAGCATGAGGTGGAGAAATAAATGTTAGCCGACTTTGGTGGACCGTCCGGACGACACTCCAACCGTCTAGATGGTTGGAGCTTGCTGGAATTCCCACTTGCATGTTTGCTGACTATTCACTTGTTGAAATTACATTTTAGCCTTTGTAGTTTCTATAAAACTGGGGTAAATTTGAACTTTTTCTTAAAAAGGGCAAAACGTTAAATTGCCACTATAATGAGGATTGAAAATTTGAATTTTTCTAGAGCTCAGATGATGCAACGGACCTCATCTTTGGATTCGTCTCGCGAAATGTAATTACCCTGCCAATTTTTATCAAATTCTAAGATAGTCAGACTTTTCACATTTTTCGAGGCGACTGGGTGTCGAGTGACCTCAAAAACGTCCCCCAAAAAAAATTATCAAATTTTCTTATAATTTAATTAAAATTCATATAAAAATATTTTAAACTTAAAGCGGGACGAAATTAAGTCGTTTCAGGAAAAAACAAACCTAAAAATAGGAAATGTGCAGCGCGATGTGGATTGTGCAATTAGACTATAAATAGGGGGAAATATCTGATCTTCCCCACTTGATCAGCTGGTTTCTCACATTAGAAGAGAACGAGAGAGAAGAGAGAAAAGAAAAATCAAAACTTCTACCTTCTCCCTACGATTTACAGAGTTTCGGCAGTCGGAATCCCTCGGACCAAGAGTTAAAGTCGATCACTGCGAGGAGAGCTATGCAACCACACCAAGAACAAAGGATTTCACCAAAAATCTAAAGAGGAGATTTGAAGAAATCAAGAGTACTGGGCTTGGGAGGTGTTCTTAAGGCTTTCTACCACTCGTATCACGCTTCAAGAGGTAAGATTCCCTCCTAATTTGGTTTATTTCTAACCAATGGTGTCCATAGGAAATGGTTAGGTGTATAGAAATTTCCTGTTGTTATGGAAATGAGGAAATGGGTGTAGAAATAGCTTAGACCGATTTCTAGCTAGATTTGGTATAGGGAAATTATTTGTATAATTTCTTGGAACTTGTTATTATGTGGGCAATTTTGTGTGATAACATGATTGGTGCCTTAAAGGTGTTTGTTAAATGTCTACGTGAGAATTAAGTTTGTTATGGCATGAATGATGTATAACATGCTTGTGATATTGTCGTTGGTGTATGCTTTGTGATATATTGACGGTGTGATAGATTTTGCTGATTACATGCATATGATGTAAGTTGCTATGGAATATGATGATATACGGTTTAATTTGCTCATTTGACATTCATTTCATTTTGGGCATAAAATTGACATCCCATTCATGGGCATTAGGCATGAGTGTGGGTGTGTGTACATGGATTAATCAAACACTTCTCTTGGTGCTTGATAAGTACACTCAAAAAAGTTGGATCGAAGATCCGGCCGAGTTGCATGTTGCATCAAAAACTTGTGTCGGGTATAACAAGAAGGGATAGATTCTCCCTCGGGTGAAAAACCCAGCTACTTGGTTCATACACTCCCCTTCGGTGGAATTCTGAAAAACTGTAATGGCCTACAGAGCCAATAGTGTGATTCTAAAATCCGATACCCAATAAAGACACATGATTTTGTTTTATAAAGTACTCATTTGATGGGTAACATCCAACAATGATTTGGTTTTATAATACGTGCATTGCATTGTAGTGTGGGAGTTGGTGAGGACTCAGGTTAAAGTGTATGAGTGAGTATCATCTCATATCATGACATGACATGGTAGAATTTTCATCTTGAATTACATGTTATTGTTTGGAATGGATAATGGTTGTTGATTCTTGCATGTGCACATTTCATATGCACTTAGGTTGGGGGGTAGCCTCTGTAGAAGATACTCTATTAAGCGTAGCTTACCCTATACGGGAAAATATTTTAGGTGGGGAATACACACCAGTGGACTGCTCTTATTTAGGGCCTTGAGGATGAAAAGAGGCCGACTTGTGGCCTTTAATCCATATTTTGTAAAACATTGTGAAATTTATGTTTTGGACATGTAATATTTTGAAAAATGATTGTAATATAACTTTTTTCAGCTATATTTGATGTACAAATATATGTTATATGAGTTTTGGTAGGTTTGAAATGAATTGAAAATGAAAAACAGAGGAAACAGACAAAACTGGACAAAGCGTACTGGTACAGCCTACTGGTACAACTTTGTCCAGTAGGCAAACCCTACTGGTAGGAAGTTTCCAGTAAACTCACCCTACTAGTATGTCCTACCGGTAGGCCTTACAAAATTTTAAAATTTTAAAAATTGTTTTGTCATGCTTTTAGACTTTGAGTTCTTTGGTTCCAAGGATATAAATGGACATAAAATAAAGATAAATTGTGATATGTTGGACCCGGTTGGGTCAAATGGCAAAACATGAATGTGTTATACGCGTGGGTAATAATCCCAGGTAAAGGGACTCTATTGACGTGATGTCGAATTGGGCGATAATCATGGGTATTTATGCGGGGTTAACGAATGGTCAACGGTTGACAAAGGACCCCCGATTTTAGGGGCGTCACAGTTTCAAGCCTCTATACTTTGCTCCTTGAATTGTGTAGTAATTTTGCATTAAACCTTGAAAATTTTAAACATAATACACATAAAATCATAATTCCCGCACAAACCCTAATTGTCCTTAAGTTCTAATTTTTAATTATTTTATCACACTAATTCAACTTTATTAACTATTCTAATTTATATATTAATTAAGGTAAATCACACTCCCCAACTTACTCTTTACTAGTCCTTAGTGAATTATAAAACTATCAGACAAACAAAGATAAAATCATTTTCGTAGATTTTTTTACCATTGCATTTACCATATGCAACAAGCCTTTAAACCCCTACGTGATTCCTAGTGGACGTGCTTTGTCTTGTGAAGGTTTGCCGTGAAGCTACCTACAAACTTCAATAATTAGGAATTCATGATTCATATTTTTCACATGTAAAATTAAATCAATATTCTATGGAACCTGAGAAAATTTGAACTTTTTCTTAGAAAGGCCAATGGTAATTTGTCATCCTAATGCGTATTTAAAATACTCATGTTCTAGACCTCGGATGAGGAAACGGAGTTCGTTGTTGGATTTGTATCTCAAAATCTAGTCACCCTGTCAAATTTGGTTGAATTATGAGATAGTCGGATTTTTGCACATCGTTCGAGGCGACTGCGAGACGAATAACATTTTAAAGGTCCCCAAAAATAAATTTTTTTAAAATTTTCTTCAAAATTAAATTAAAGTTCCAATAAAATTAATTTGAACTAAATTCGAGGTATAACGAATCGTTTCAGGACGAAAAACAGACCCGGAAGTCAGAAATATGCGGTGCGATGTGGACTGCACATTTGGGACTATAAATATCTACTTAAATTAGATATTTTGGGACAAATATCTCATTGTTCTTGACCCTTGGCCGGCCATAGAGAGAAGATAGTGAAAAGAGAGAAAACAAGTAAGTTCTTCAAACTTCAATCCAAGATTCCTGGAGTTCCGTCAGTCGAAATTCGTCGAGAAAAGAATCAAAGTTCATCTCCTCGACGAGGGCTACGTGTACATACCAAGAAAAGTGGATTTCACCAAAGGTCCAAGGAAAAGACTTTGGAGGAATCAAAGGTTCTTGGGCTTGTTTTGGTGTTTTTAGAAGTTCTACCAATTCCTACACGCTACAAGAGGTAGGGTTCTTCCTACTTTGGTTTTACTCCTACCTTAAGGGGTCATTTTTGTGGCTGACATATGATTGATTTGTGGATGATTGGTGGGCTGTCTAGTGTCCATTTATGGACTGTTTAAGGGGCAGCTTAGTGGCGGAATTGTGGGCTGCATAGTGGCTGATTTATGGGCTGTTTTATGGTTGTTTTAAGGGGCTGTTTATGGCTATTTTATAGGCTATCTTATGGATGTTTATTGGGGCTGTTTTATGGCCATTTAGGGGCTGAATTGTGGGCTTCTTAGTGGCTAATTTGTGGGCTGCTTAGGGTTGATTTGTGGGCTATTATTAGTGGCTAAATTTGGGGCCACTATGGGCTGATTTTTATGTAGGTTGTTATGTGCTATATTTTGCCTTTTAAATTAAGTGTGTTTTTGACATAGATTATGTAATAACATGCTTGTCAATTATGTTGAATATAAATGTTGACACATGCTAGTTGATGTTTTGACATTGTGATGAAATTTTGGAAATTATTTGCATATGATATAAATCGCCATGGTGGACATTGATATGCAGAAATTGTTCCTTTGGCATGCATTGCAATATGGACATAGAATTGACATCACATTCATGGGCATGAGTCATGAGTATGGGTGTGTGTACGCATGGTTAATCAAACACCATTCTTGGTGATTGATGGGTGGACTCGGGAAATTTGGGTTGAAAATCTAAATGAGTCGCATGATTGCATGAAAGAAAAACTTGTTTCGGGTATAGCAAGAAGGGGTAGATTCCCCCCTCGGGTGCAAGAACCGGTGACTTAGTTATACACTCCCCTGTGCTGAAATTCCAGAAAAGTGTAGTATGGTGTACAGAATCGGCAGTATAAAATCCAAAATTGGTTGCCCAACATGACACAAGATTTTGATTTATAAGTACTCATACAATGAGTAACACCCATCAATGATTTGGTTTTATAATAAAACAACTTTTATTTCAAATGATCATTTGGTGGATTTTTTCGTCAATTGACGGAACCAATATACCTTGGCATTGCATTGTGTCGTGGGAGTCGGTGATGACTTGAGTTTAAGTGCATGAGTGAGTATCATCTCATTTCATGGCATGACATAGTTGCATTCCACATTTAATGCATATTCTTATATGGAATGATTGTTAAATGTTGTTTGTTGCTTATACACACCACATATGCATCTAAGGTGGGGAGTAGCCTCTGTAGGGATTATTCTACTTGGCATTGGCTCACCCTATATGGGAAAACGTTTTAGGTGGGAGAGATACATCGGTGGATGGCACCAATTTGGACTCTCATGTTTGAAGAAATTTGAATATGGCTTTATTTTGTGTTAATGTAAAATATTTGTGGAAATAATGTTTTGGGCATGTAATCTTTTGCAAATAATCGTAATAGAACTTATATAGACTATTGTTAAACTAACGTTGCATGTTTTGATATAAATATAGATAATTGGACCCTGTGTGGCCAATGTTTACTTATAATTGGACCTAGTGTGATCATTGTTGAATATTGGACCTCGGATGGGTCTTGTTATTATATGATTGCACAGGTAGAGTTTTGGGTAGAGCTTTCTGTACAAAGGAGGCTCTGCCCAAATTTTGTCAAAATTATGATTCCCGGTAAATGGGGCACAATGGCGTGATATCGAATTACTCAGTATCCACAAGTATTTTGCGGGTTGATGCATAATCAACGGACCCCTAGATTTTGGGGTGTCACAGCTTGGTATTAGAGCATAGGCATACGAATAACCTAGGGCTCGATGGGCACGGGTATAGACCATTGCATTCCATATGCATTTCATGTTATGTGTTTTACTTGCTACATGCTATATGTTACTTGTTAAGTGAATTATATGCATGATAGAAATGTTTATGGAAGGGAATACACTTGGGTTAGAAAACATAACCTTGGGAGTTTGGAAAAAAGGGATGAACGGTATAGTTCAATGTGTAAATGTCTACTAAATACTTGATCCCTAACTTGGGATATTAACTAATTGATCTATTGCTATCTTATGTGTGTATAGATGGCAACTAGAGGAAGGGGACCTCGAGGTGGACGGAACAACCAACCAGCACCACCACCGGCCTTTGACCAACAAGCCTTCATGGAGGCTATTGGTGCGGCGGCGGCTACCATTGCACAAGCTAGTGCTACAGCCGCTACTATTTCAGAGACAGGTGCAAGTGGGAGTCAAGGAGGTTCAAGTCACCTCCAGAAGTTCAAGGCACACAATCCTCTGATCTTTCTAGGAGGGGCGGATCCTATGGTGGCTGACCATTGGTTCCAACAAGTGGACAAGATCTTGAGGGTTATAGAGATTACCTCCGATGCCACAAAGATAACGCTAGCTACTTTTCAGCTAGAGGGAGAATCCCAAGTGTGGTGTGATTGGGTCAAGGATTCCAAGAACTTGGAGGTAATGACATGGACAGAATTCAAGGAGCTCTTTATGGGCAAGTACTTCTCAACGACTGCTCGACATGCAAAGGCTCGGGAGTTCTTAGACTTGAGACAAGGGACGATGACGGTGATGGAGTACGTGGCTAAGTTCACAGAGTTAGTCCGTTTCGCCGATGACTACGTGGCCACAGATATGGCCAAAGTGAGGAAGTTTGAGGATGGTCTTAAATTGTCCATCTGGGGTAAAATTGTGGGTCTTCTTTTACAAGACTTAGACTCAATGGTCGCGACTGCTATGGCCATTGAGAGAGAGGTGGATGACGCAAGGAGCATCCAGGAGTCTGGTGCAAAAGACAAGAATAAGGAGGGTCAATCCTCTTCTTCAAGCTCGTGGAAGAAGTAGAGGACTTCTACTCCACAAGGGTTTCAGGGACAGGGCTGCAGCTATCAAGGCCAAGGCCAAGGTCAATCCTCCCAAGGTGGAGAAATCAGAGGCCTTCCTACCAGGCAGGCCAGAGGACTTGCTACCATTGCCACCAACCGGGTCACATGAAGCGGGATTGTCCTCAAAGGCAAGAATCCCAAAGTTATGAGTCATCTCAGTTCCAGACTACGGTGGGGCAGCCACAGATACATTATACTCATTATCACCCTACCATGGGCCAGGGGATCCAATACTAGTTCCAAAATGCTACTCAAGCCCAAACTACTTCGCGTGTGGGGATTACGT
This sequence comes from Ilex paraguariensis, assembly GCA_963454935.2. Lineage (NCBI taxonomy): Eukaryota > Viridiplantae > Streptophyta > Magnoliopsida > Aquifoliales > Aquifoliaceae > Ilex > Ilex paraguariensis. Next base: position 200,040 of record CAUOFW020005170.1, on the reverse strand, counting down.
AATTTGGCCAGATGGGACAGGGCATGGGTAGAGGCCGAGGCCAAGGCTTATAAGTCGGTACTTTGGGGACCCAGGGGCGTGTCTACGCCATGATACCTCAGACTGAGCCGGCAGATCTGTCGGTGATACAGGGTACATTTCTACTCTCTCACTTATGGGCAAGGGTATTATTTGATTCTGGTGCATCACATTCATTTATTACTGCATCTTGTGTGCAAGACTTGGGCTTAGACGTTGAGACCTTGGAAGAGCCAGTGCATGTGAGTTCTCCCCTAGGAGCTAGGGTGAGAATTGATTAGATATGTCGGGGTTGTAAGTTAGAGATCGTAGGGATTCTACTCACCGTGGATCTTAGGGTCATGAACATGTCCGAGTTTGATGTTATCCTTGGTATGGATTGGTTGGCGGCACATCGGATAGTCATTGATTGTGATCGAAAGAGGGTCATTGCTTATACGCCAGAGGGTATTTGTTTCAAGTTCCAAGGAGAAAACCGTGATGCTTTACCTCAGGCCGTGTACGACTCTATATGGCACGGACAGTTGATGGGTTGGCTTACAAGCCTTACCCTGGAGGATGAGGCGAGACAGGAGTTGGGCCTTCCTTGGGTTGTATGTGAGTATGAGGATATTTTTTCGGATGAGCTACCGGGATTACCTCCACATAGGGATGTAAACTTCACCATTGAGTTGTATCCCGGTACATCGCCTATCTCTATGACTCCACACAGGATGGCACCAGCTGAGTTGCAAGAACTCAAGGTCCAGTTACAAGAATTATTGGACAAGGGCTTTATTAGACCGAGCACTTCACCTTGGGGCGCTCTGGTGTTGTTTGCCAAGAAGAAGGATAAAACCCTTTGATTGTGCATAGACTATCAGCAGTTGAATAGGGTTATTATCAAGAATAGGTACCCTTTGCTGAGGATTGATGACTTGTTTGATCAGCTAAGAGGGGCGCGGGTCTATTCCAAGATAGATCTCTGTACCAGTTACCATCAGTTGAGGGTTAAGGTGGTAGACATCCCTAAGATGGTGTTTAGAACGTGGTATGGTCATTTCGAGTTCACAGTGATGCCATTTGGGTTGACAAATGCTCCAGCAGCATTCATGGATCTTATACATATGATATTCCAACCCTATTTGGATCAGTTTGTCGTGGTCTTCGTTGATGACATCTTGATTTACTCCAAGTCTAAGGAGGTGCATGAGGGTCATTTGAGAATTGTTCTCTATACATTGAGAGATTATCAGTTGTACGCCAAGTTCAGCAAGTGTGAATTCTGGCTTACTGAGGTTAAATTTCTAAGACACATGGCGTCGGCTTCGGGTGTATCCGTGGACCTAGAAAAGGTTAAGGCAGTTTATGAATTGGGAGAGGCTGAAGTCAGTCTTCAAGATATGCAGGTTTTTGGGATTGGCAGGGTAATACAGGAGGTTTATTGAGGACTTCTCTAGATTAGCTACGCCTATGACTAAGTTGACTCGGAAAGAGGTCAAGTTTTAGTGGAATAAAGCTTGTGAGAAGGCATTCCAGGAGTTGAAATGAAGGTTTAGTTCAACTCCGATCTTGATAGTCCTGGAACTGGGGCAGAGGTACACATTCTATTGTGATGCCTCAAAGGATGGGCTGGGATGTGTTTTGATGTAGTCCAGAAGGGTAGTAGCTTATGGTTCTTGACAGTTGAAGAATCACGAGCAGAATTATCCTACTCATGACATGGAATTGGCAGCCATTGTCTTTGCCTTGAAGGCTTGGCACCACTACTTGTATGGTGAGCAGTTTAAAGTATTTTCGGACCACAAGAGTCTGAAGTATTTTTTCACACAACGGGACCTCAACATGAGGCAACGCCGGTGGATGGAGTATTTAGAAGACTATAACTTCACTTTGCATTATCATCTTGGTTAGGCAAATGTGGTGGCGGATGCACTTAGCTGAAAGTCACAGGGAGTTTTGGCTAGTGTAACTTCTCTGGAGTGGCATATGCTCGAGACTGTGAGACAGTTCAGGCTATACTATGGAGATCAGACTCAGGGTACTTTGGGGAGTTTGGTGGCTACACCTTCCCTACTGAGCAGAGTGATTGAGTCCTAGAGACTAGATGCAGAATTATCATCCATCGGGGACCGAGTACGGTTAGTACAGGTGACGAAGGCTGGGACATTCACTAGGATGGTAGTCTTCGGTTTAGGGGAAGAATTATGGTTCCACAGTCAGTGGAGCTCAGAGAAGAGATTCTTAGAGAATTTCATTGTTCTTGTTTTACTATACATCCAGTTGGCACGAAGATTTACCATGATCTTCGTCGCCAATATTATTGGAGCGGGATGAAGAAAGATGTTGGAAATTTTGTTAACCGATGTCTCAAGTGTCAGCAGGTTAAGGCTGAGACCAGCGAGATTACTCCAACCTTTGGAGGTAGCTGAGTAGAAGTGGAAACATGTCACGATGGATTTTGTGACTCATTTACCACGGACTTTACGGGGTCATGATGAGGTGTGGGTGGTAATGGACCGGTTTACCAAGTCGGCACACTTTTTAGTGGTGCTGATGACCTTCACACTAGAGAAGTTTTGCAGGTTGTATATACGGAAGATTGTCTAGCTGCATGGAGTGCCCGTATCTATTGTATCGAACCAGGATCCCAGGTTTACGGCTCATTTTTGGGAGAGTTTTTAACGAGCCATGGGGACACAGTTAATAATGAGCACTGTTTTTCATCCCCAGACGGACAGTCAGTCTGAGAGGACTATCCAGACTTTAGAGGACATGCTACGAGCATGTGTCCTAGATCTCAAGGGTAGCTGGGAAGATCACTTAGCCTTGGTGGAGTTCGCATACAATAACAGTTACCAGGCGAGCATACAGATGGCACCCTATGAGGCATTATATGGGAGGCCATGCCGTTCTCCGATTTGTTGGACGGAGGTGGGAGAGAGATCCTCTATGGGCCGAATTTGGTCAGGGACACCTCTGAGAAGGTGGACTTGATACAGAAACGTCTTCCGGCTCAGAGCCGACAGAAGTGCTACACCGACAGACGGCGGCGACCTCTGGAGTTTGAGGTGGGAGATCATGTCTTTTGAAGATGATGCCTAAGAGAAGAGTGGTCAGGTTTGGTAAGTGGGGAAAGCTGTCGCCAAGGTATATCGGACCCTTCGAGGTACTCGAGAGGGTGGGTGTAGTAGCTTACCGGTTGGCGTTACCGCGAAATCTATCAGGTGTCCATGCAGTTTTTTATGTCTCTATGCTCCGGAAATACACCCCGGATCTGACTCATGTGGTGGATTGGGGAGAGCTTGTTGTTGATGTTGATGGGACCTTCGAGGAGGGACCAGTGCACATCATTGATAGTCGGGAACAGGTTTTACGAGGCAAGACCGTGCGGCTAGTGAAGGTGCTATGGCAGTACCGAGGAGTAGAAGAGGCTACATGGGAGCGCGAGAACACCATTCGTACCAATTATCCTTTCTTATTCGAGGATAGAGGTACATACTTATAATATTTTAGCATTATTTGACTGTTGCATATGCATGTGACTGTATGTGCATGTGTATGTGAATTTCGGGGACGAAACTCTTTTAAGGGGGAAAGAATGTGAAACCCGGGAAAATTTAAACTTTTTCTTAGAAGGGGCAATGGTAATTTGCCATCCTAATGCATATTTAAAATACTCATGTCCTAGACCTCGGATGAGGAAACGGAGTTCGCTGTTGGATTCGTATCGCAAAATCTAGTCACCCTGTTAAATTTCGTCGAATTTTGAGATAGTCGGATTTTTGCACGTCGTTTGAGACAACTGCGAGGCGAATGACATTTTCAAGGTCCCCAAAAATGAATTTTTTTAAAATTTTATTCAAAATTAAGTTAAAGTTCCAATAAAATTAATTTGAACTAAATCCGAGGTATAACAAATCCTTTCGGGACGAAAAACAGACCTGGAAGTTAGAAATATGTGGTGCGATGTGGACCGCACATTCGGGACTATAAATATCTACTTAAATTAGATATTTTGGGAAAAATATCTCATTGTTCTTGACCCTTGGCCGGCCATAGAGAGAAGAGAGTGAAAAAAGAGAAAACAAGTAAGTTCTTCAAACTTCAATCCAAGATTCCCAGAGTTCCGTCGGTCGGAATTCGTCGAGCCAAGAATCAAAGTTCATCTCTTCGACGAGGGCTACGTGTACGTACCAAGAAAAGTGGATTTCACCAAAGGTCCAAGGAAAAGACTTTGGAGGAATCAAAGGTTCTTGGGCTTGTTTTGGTGTTTTTAGAAGTTCTACCAATTCCTACACGCTACAAGAGGTAGGGTTCTTCCTACTTTGGTTTTACTCCTACCTTAAGGGGTCATTTTTGTGGCTGAAACATAACTGATTTGTGGATGATTGGTGGGCTGTCTAGTGTTCGTTTATGGACTGTTTAAGGGGCTGCTTAGTGGCGAAATTGTGGACTGCTTAGTGGCTGATTTATGGGCTGTTTATGGTTGTTTTAAGGGGTTGTGTATGGCTATTTTATGGGCTATCTTATGGCTGTTTATTGGGCTGTTTTATGGCCATTTTGGGGCTGAATTGTGAGCTGCTTAGTGGCTAATTTGTGGGCTACTTAGGGGTTGATTTGTGGGCTATTAGTGGCTAAATTTTGGGCCACAATGGGCTGATTTTTATGTGGGCTGTTATGTGCTATATTTTGCCTTTTAAATTAAGTGTGTTTTTGACATATAGATTATGTAATAACATGCTTGTCAATTTTGTTGAATATAAATGTTGACAAAAGGTAGCTGATGTTTTGACATTGTGATGAAATTTTGGAGATTATTTGCATATGATAGAAATCGCCATGGTAGACATTGATATGTAGAAATTGTTCCTTTTGGCATGGAATTGACATCACATTCATGGCAAAAAGTCATGAGTGTGGGTGTGTGTATGCATGGTTAATCAAACACCATTCTTGGTGATTGATGGGTTGACTCGAGAAAGTTGGGTTGAAAATCTGAATGAGCCGCATGGTTGCAAGAAAGAAACACTTGTGTCGGGTATAGCAAGAAGGGGTAGATTCCCCCCTCGGGTGCAAGACCCGACAACTTGGTTATACACTCCCCTGTGGTGAAATTCCAGAAAAGTGTAGTATGGTGTACGGAACCGGTGGTATAAAATCCAAAATTTGTTGCCCAACAACACACAAGATTTCGATTTATAAGTACTCATACAATGAGTAACACCCATCAATGATTTAGTTTTATAATAAAATAAATTTTATTTCAAACGATCATTTGGTGGATTTTTTTGTCAATTGACGAAATCAATATACCTTGGCATTGCATTGTATCGTGAGAGTCGGTGATGACTTGGGTTTAAGTGCATGAGTGAGTATCATCTCATTTCATGGCATGAAATAGTTGCATTCCACATTTAATGCATATTCTTGTATGGAATGATTGTTAAATGTTGTTTGTTGCTTATACACACCACATATGCATCTAAGGTGGGGAGTAGCCTCTATAGAGATTATTCTACTGGGCATTGACTCACCCTATACGGGAAAACGTTTCAGGTGGGAGAGATACACCGGTGGATGGCTCCAATTTGGACCCTCATGTTTGAAGAAAGCCGAATGTGACTTTATTTTGTGTTAATGTAAAACATTTGTAGAAATAATGTTTTGGGCATGTAATCATTTACAAATAATCGTAATAGAACTTATATAGACTATTGTTAAACTAACCTTGCATGTTTTGATATAAATATGGATAATTAGATCCGGTGTGGCCAATGTTTCCTTATAATTGGACCCGGTGTAGTCATTGCTAAATATTGGACCTCGGATGGGTCTTGTTATTATATGATTGCACAGGTTGAGTTTTGCGTAGAGCTTCCCGTACAAAGGAGGCTCTGTCCAAATTTTGTCAAAATTATGGTTCCCGATAAATGGGGCACAATGAGTGATATCGAATTACTCGGTATCCACAGGTATTTCGCGGGTTGATGAGTAATCAATGGATCCCTAGATTTTGGGGTGTCATAGCTTGGTATCAGAGCATAAGCATACGAATAACCTAGGACTCGATGGGCACGGGTATAGACCATTACATTCCATATGCATTTCATGTTATGTTCTATTTGCTACATGCTATGTGTTACTTGTTATATGAATTGTATGCATGATAGAAATGTTTATAGAAGGGAATACACTGGGGTTAGAAAACATAACCTTGGGAGTTTGGAAAAAAGGGATGAACGGTATAGTTCAATGTGTAAATGTCTACTAAATACTTGATCCCAACTTGGGATATTAACTAATTGATCTATTGCTATCTTATGTGTGTGTAAATGGCAACTAGAGGAAGGGGCTGTCGGGGTGGACGGAACAACCAACCCACACCACCGGCCTTTGACAAACAAGCCTTCATGGAGGCTATTGGCGCGGCGGCGGCTACCATTGCACAAGATAGTGCTACGACCGCTACTATTGCACAAACAGGTGCAAGTAGGAGTCAAGGAGGTTCAAGTCATCTCTAGAAGTTCAAGGCACATAATCCTCTGATCTTTCTGGGAGGGGCGAATCCTATGATAGCTGACCATTGGTTCCGACAAGTGGACAAGATCTTGAGGGCTATGGAGATTACCTCTGATGCCACGAAGATAATGCTAGCTACTTTTTAGCTAAAGGGAGAATCCTAAGTGTGGTGGGATTGGGTCAAGGACTCCAAGAACTTGGAGGTAATGACATGGGCAGAATTCGAGGAGCTCTTTATGGGAAAGTACTTCCCAATGGCTGCTCGACTTGCAAAGGCTCGGGAGTTCTTAGACTTGAGACAAGGGACGATGACGGTGATAGAGTACGTGGCTAAGTTCACAGAGTTAGCCCATTTCACCGATGACTACGTGGCTACAAATATGGCCAAAGTGAGAAAGTTTGAGGATGGTCTTAAGTTGTCCATCTGGAGTAAAATTATGGGTCTTCTTCTATAAGACTTAGACTCGATGGTCACGACTGCTATGGACATTGAGAGAGAGGTGGATGACGTAAGGAGCACCCAGGAGTTTGGTGCAAAAGACAAGAAGAAAGAGGGCCAATCCTCTTCTTCTAGCTTGAGGAATAAGTAGAGGAATTCTACTCCACAAGGGTTTCAGGGACAGGGCCGCAACTATCAAGGCCAAGGCCAAGGTCAATCCTCCAAAGGGGGAGAAATCAGAGGCCTTCTAACTAGGTAAGCCAGAGGACTTGCTATCATTGCCACCAACTGGGTCACATGAAGCGGGATTGTCCTTAGAGGCAAGGATCCCAAAGTTATAGGTCATCTCAGTGCCAGACTTCAGTGGGGCAGCCACATACACATTATACTCATCATCACCCAACCATGCGCCAAGGGATCCAGTACCAGTTCCAAAATGCTACTCAGGCCCAAACCACTTCGCGTGCAGGGATTGCACAATTCGGCCAGATGGGCCCGGGCATGGGTAGAGGCCAAGGCCAGGGCTTATAAGCCGATACTTTGAGGACCCAGGGGCGTGTCTACGCCATGATACCTCAGACTGAGGTGAAAGATCTGTCGGTGATACAGGGTACATTTCTACTCTCTCGCTTATGGGCAAGGGTATTTTTTGATTCTGGTGCATCGCATTTATTTATTGCTACATCTTGTGTGCAAGACTTGGGCTTAGAGGTTGAGACCTTGGAAGAGCCAGTGCATATGTGTTCTCCCCTAAGAGCTAGGGTGAGAATTGATTAGATATGTCAGGGTTGTGAGTTAGAGATCTCGGGGATTCTACTGACCGTGGATCTTAGGGTCATGAACATGTTCGATTTTGATGTTATCCTTAGTATGGATTGGTTGGCGGCACATCGGGTAGTCATTGATTGTTATCGAAAGTGGGTCACTGCTTATACGCCGGAGGGTATTTGTTTCAAGTTCCAGGGGAAAAAGCGTGATGCTTTACCTCAGGCCGTGTACGACTCTAGATGGCACGAACAGTTGATGGGTTGGCTTACAAGCCTTACCCTGGAGGACGAGGTGAGACAGGAGTTGGGCCTTCCTCGGGTTGTATGTGAGTATGAGGATATTTTTTTGGATGAGCTACTGGGATTATCACCACATAGGGATGTAGACTTTGTCATTGAGTTGCATCTCAGTACATCGCCTATCTCTATGACTCCACACAAGATGGCACCAGTTGAGTTGCAAGAACTCAAGGTCTAGTTGGAGGAATTATTGGACAAGGGCATTATTAGACCGAGCACTTCACCTTGGGGTGCTCCGGTGTTGTTTCCCAAGAAGAAGGATAAAACTCTTTGATTGTGTGTAGACTATCAGCAGTTGAATAGGGTTACTATCAGGAATAGGTTCCCTTTGCCGAGGATTGATGACTTATTTGATCAACTGAGAGGGGCGCGGGTCTACTCCAAGATAGATCTCTATACCGGTTACCATTAGTTGAGGGTTAAGGAGGTAGACATCCCTAAGATGGCGTTTGGAACGCGGTATGGGCATTTCGAGTTCGCTGTGATGCCATTTGGGTTGATGAATGCTCCAGCAGCATTCATGGATATTATGCATGGGATATTCCAACCCTATTTGGATCAGTTTGTCGTGGTCTTCATTGATGACATCTTGATCTACTCCAAGTCTGAGGAGGAGCATGAGGGTCATTTGAGAATTGTTCTCTAGACATTGAGAGATTATCAGTTGTACGCCAAGTTTAGCAAGTGTGAATTCTGGCTTACAGAGGTGAAATTTCTAGGACACGTGGTGTCGGCTTTAGGTGTATCCGTGGACCCAGAGAAGGTTGAGGCGGTTATGAATTAGGAGAGGCTGAAGTCAATCTTCAAGATACGTAATTTTTTGGGATTAGCAGGGTACTACAGGAGGTTTATTGAGGATTTCTCCCGATTAGCTGCGCCTATGACTAAGTTGACTCGGAAAGAGGTCAAGTTTGAGTGGAATAAAGCTTGTGAGAAGGCATTCTAGGAGTTGAAACAAAGGCTTACTTCAGCTCTGATCTTGATAGTCTTGGAACGGGGGTAGAGGTACACGGTCTATTGTGATGCCTCGAAGGACGGTCTGGGATGTATTTTGATGTAGTCCAAAAGGGTAGTAGGTTATGGTTCTCGGTAGTTGAAGAATCACGAGCAGAATTATCCTACTCATGACATGGAATTGACGGCCATTGTCTTTGCCTTAAACCATAAATTCTAATTTTTCAAAGCAACTACCAACTAAATGATTTTCTAACATCAAGTAGACACCTAAATCATCCAATCAACACATAGGAAGACAAAAAAACTTAAATCTATTCCCAACTTAATAAAATATCATACCAAAAATGGTTTTTCTCAACCTAAGAGAGTTGTGTTCTCTTTAATGCTAAACCAATTAGTGATAATATAGCCCTTGTTGAGAGAAACAACTTCAAAGAAAGAAGTATTCCAAGAATCTTGGCCTAGGAATGAGTTTTGGTGGCTTGAAGCTTGAAGAACCTAGAGTTTTCTTCCTTTTTTCCTCCAAAAATGTGTAATGACCTTTCTCAGCCCAAAAACTGATATTTTTACACTAAAGGGTTGTATTTATAGTGGAGGAGCAAAGGTGCAAAATGACCCTTTTGACCTTGATGAATTCGGGACCCCGTTGCACTACAACTCGTCCCGAAACGCCTCAATTCGACATTTTATTTTAACCAAAGTTCTTAAAATTATTTTAAATAAAATTTTTTAAAAATATATTTTTTCTCTAGTAGCCGAGTTTGGCCGGTCCCACCTAGGCTGCTTGGGATACCCTTTTTGTCTAATTTTTAAAATAATTTTCGTTTAGGCTCAAATTTGCACAGTAGGTGTATTTTAACATTATAAACATGTTTCTCTTTATGACATACTCAAATTATATAACATCCCAAAACACACCCTAGACAACATTACATTCTAAAATCATTCATATCATGAGAGCACTAATATAATCCCTTAAGAAACAAGACTTCATTTGTCATCCACGAATATTAACAAGATTATCCAAAAGAATAAACCCATGTCATGACTATTATATCTCAAAAATTAATTAAAGAAGCGCAGCGGAAGAAACAAAATAAGCTAGACTACACAATGTTCCAAAAAAATGTCCTAGTCTAGTATAAAAGGAAAGGAGGTCGCTATATGCGTCCACCTCGGGATCCACACTCCCGTCCAGTGGAGTCTCCCAAGTAGCGGGCTCCTCGACCCTTTCGTCCTCCTCCTCAAGCGGATAATCTGAAAAATGTTAGCGATAGGGGCTGAGCACGAAGCTCTGTAGAAAAATTCTCCCGAACCCATACAACGTTTAGAAAAGCATTTAAAACGGTCGGTCTCAATTTTAACATAACATAGATACATAATTTGAAATAAAGCATTGACATTTAAAAAGGATCTCAATTTTATTTAAAAATATTACTTAAATGAATAAACGAGTACCACATACAAATAATAACCATTAATTCTCATAACCAATAATTCTCATAACCAATTCCCAACAATTCTTTCGGTAGGTGGCATACTTTGTGGTAACCTCCACCCCCTTTAGGTCACCTTTTATTCTCAAGCATCCTTACTGGGAACCTCTGAGAATGGATGAGCATCCTTACATAGAACCTCTCACCAATCACTACATTGTTTCTCAAGCATCCTAACCGGGAACCTCTTGGGAAGGGGTGAGCATCCTTACAAGGAACCTCTCACTCATGTGCATCACAAACAACCCAACCAAGTATACAATTCCAACTTTTATCTCAATTTACAAGCATCTATCCAAAATTCCCAAAATATATCATGTAATAATTCCACAACTAACTAAGAAAATACATGAGATCACAATAAAATCATTTTTCTACCCAACACAAAGTACTAAGGTTTCGAAATCCATAATAAAGAAAGCATTTAGGAAGGAAATACATCACTCTCCAAAAATTAGGGTTTTAAACTAGAAAAGAGATTTCATGGGTATTAAACTCTACTTTGTTCAAAACATGTAATCCTTGCAAAAAGCCTAAGAGGATGATTCCATAGCATATATATATACCATTGATAGCCAAAACATACATATATAAATACCCTAGCCTCAATGTAAGTGAATGAGAGAAAACTCCTACTTTGAATCCTTAGTTTGTAGGAAGAACTTGAGCTTTGATCTTGAATCTACCCTTAAATCTCTTGTTTTTCCCTTCCTTTCTTCTCTAATGCTCTCTAGGGTTCCAAGAGGTGTGGGGTGAGAGTGGAGTGAAAGAAATGAGGGCAAATTGGATGAAATGGGGTTTAAAACACCTCAGCCCGAAAATCACTGTTCACAGCTGTTTTGGTTTTCTCCAAAATTACGATTTTGCCACTAAGAATCTCCAATTTGATCCATATGACTACCCTAAGGTTTTTCGACGTTCCAAATTCATTTTAATGTTATTTTAACCTAAAAATATTTATTTTTATGATTTATCTCAAAACCAAAGTCAACGTACACCCGAAACACTAAAGTTTCTATTTTACCCATCCGAACCGGCTATTAATGAAGTTTTGCGTTGTTTGCAAATAAAAGGTGATAAAGGGTGCTTCTTAAAGCCTTTTATACTTATTTGAAGCCTAAATGTACTCATTATTTTATATTTTGATTTAGGATGCAAATGGAGACGTTAAATGCAAAACGAAGCTAATTGGACTGTTTGACATCGCTTCGTTATCTGGGCATAACTCTCTCATCCAAGCTCGATTGAGATGATTCAAGATGCTATGGAATGATAAGAAATATCTAAAACTTTATGTTTTGAGTTTTGAGAGATATTGACTGCATCAAGGTCTAAATCGGGCTTGAAATGCAGCAGTGCACTGTTCAAGCTAATTGGGCTGTTTTGACATCACTTCGTTATTTGGGCATAACTCTCTCATCCGAGCTCCGATTGAGATGATTCAAGATGCTATGGAATGCTAAGAAAGAGCTCTACAACTTTCATGTTTTGAGTTTTTGAGATATTGACTGCATCAAGGTCGAAATCGCGCTTGAAGTTGCAGCCAGTGCACTGTTCACGTGCACTGTTTCATCCCTTTTCCATTTCCAATCCATTCCTAAGCCAACCAAATCCATCCCAAACCTCTCCAACACATATTTCTACACCAAACCTATTTAATACAAGTTCTAGGACCTAAAATTTCATATTTTCACTTATTAAAACCAAATTTCAACTATTATTTCCACTAACATTTTAAATCTCTATTTTTCAATCTACCAAATTCAAACACACATCACTACACATATCCACATTTTTACCACAATTATTTACTATATATCTATATACATATATAAAAGAAAATGCGGGGTGTTACAATCCACCCCCTTAAAGAAAGTTTCATCCTCGAAACTTACCTCAAGTAGCGAACAAATATGGATACTTCTCCCGCATTTCTTGCTCCGGTTCCCATGTAGCTTCCTCCACTCCATGGTGTTGCCAAAACCTTCACCAATCTGATAACTTTGTTGCGAAGCACTTTTTCCTGGGCGTCGAGAATTTCTACCGGTTGTTCTTCGTAGGTTGCTCCGTCTTGAATTTCAATCTCCTCCAAGTTCACGACTGGAGTTGCATCCGAGTGACACCTTCTCAACATGGACACGTGGAACACATCATGTACTCTGGATAGCTGGGCTGGTAGTCGAAGTTGATATGCCGCCTTGCCTACCGCTTTGATTACCTCAAACGGTCTAGTATATCTTGGCGCTAACTTCCCTTCTTGCCGAATCGAAACACGCCCTTCTTGGGTGACACCTTGAGAAATACGTAGTCTCCCACCTTGAATTCTAAGGGTCTTCGTCTGTGGTCCGCATAGCTCTTCTGTCTACTTTGCGCCGTCGTAGCCTCTCTCGGATGAGTTGAATCTTCTCCGTAGTTTCTCGAACAATGTCCGGTCCAAACAAACTACTCTCGCCGGCTTCTAACCAACACGTCGGTGATCGGCATGGTCTTCATACAATGCTTCATACAGTGTCATGCATCGGTGCCATCCAATACTTCCTGATAGCTGTTGTTGTAAGCAAACTCCACCAACGGTAAGTGGTCGCTCCAACTCCCCTTGAAGTCCAACGCGCAAGCGCGTAACATATCCTCCACAATCTGTATCACCCTCTCGGATTGGCCATCCGTTTGGGGATGAAAAGTCGTACTGAAGTGTAACTCCGTCCCCATCGCTTGTTGTAGACTCTGCCAGAATCTCGCCACAAACCTAGAGTCACGATCCGACACAATCGAGAGCGAAACGCCGTGTAACCTCACTATCTCACGGATATACAGCTGGCTCAAAGTCTCGAATGTATCTGTGGTCTTCATACCCAAAAAGTGAGCGGACTTGGTGAGTCTATCCACAATGACCCACACTGCATTATGCCCGCGCGACGTCCGTGGTAAACCCGACACGAAGTCCATGGTGATGTGATCCCACTTCCACTCTGGAATAGGCAAAGACTGTAGGACTCCTCCTGGCCTTTGATGCTCAATCTTCACCTGCTGGCACACCGCACATTTTGCCACATACTTGCCACATCTCGCTTCATTCCCCTCCACCAGTATTGACGCTTCATGTCCCTATACATCTTTGTGCTACCGGGGTGGATAGCAAACTTGGAGCGATGACACTCTCCTAGTATCTCCTCCTTTAGGGACGAATCATCGGGAACACATAGCTTCTCCCCATATCTCAACTCTCCATTCTTCCAAGACCATCCTTCAATCACTTCTCCATTCTCCAATCGGGCTCTAATCCAATCGAGTTCCGAATCCAGGCATTGCAACTCCACTACCTGTCGCCGAAGCGTCGGTTGAGCTACAAGGTTGAATAGATATGGTTGATACTCTGGTCCATCCACCCATAGATCGTACTCCTCCAATGCATCAATCATTTTCCACCTATTTACCGCAAGAAAATTGATTTCACCCCGAGACTTCCTGCTAAGAGCGTCGGCAACTACATTGGCCTTCCCCGGATGGTAGTTGAGCGTGAACTCATAATCTTCCAAGTACTCAATCCACCTTCTCTACCGGAGATTCAAGTCTTTTTGTGTGAAGATATACTTGAGGCTTTTATGGTCTAAGAACACTTGAAATTTCTCCCCGTATAAATAACATCTCCACAACTTAAGAGCAAACACCACCGCAGCCAGCTCCAAGTCGTGTGTGGGATAATTCTGCTCATGCACCTTGAGTTGCCTCGAGCCATAAGCCACTACCTTCCCTCCTTGCATTAGAACGCATCCCAAGCCTCGTAGTGAAGCATCGGTGTAGACATCGTAGCCTTCCCCACTACTCGGAATAATGAGGATAGGTGTCGTCGTCAACTTCTCCTTCAAGGTGCGAAAAGCTAGTTCACACGCTTGAGTCCACAAAAATTTCTCCCCCTTCTTTGTAAGGCGAGTCATCGGCATCGCAAGCTTGGAGAACCCTTCCACAAACCTACGATAATAGCCGGCTAACCCCAAGAAACTCCGTACTTCCGTTACGTTCTTCGGTGGTTCCCATTTCATCACGGCCTCAATCTTTGCAGGATCAACCGCTACTCCTTGCTCGGACACAACATGGCCAAGGAACTTCACTTCCTTCATCCAAAACTCACACTTGCTCATCTTCGCATATAACTTATGTTCTCTCAATGTTTGTAGCACAATAGAGAGATGACGAGCATGTTCCTCCTGAGTCTGTGAGTAAATCAATATGTCATCAATAAACACAATGACAAATTGATCGAGGTAAGGCCGGAAGACTCTGTGCATCAAATCCATGAAGGCTGTAGGGGCATTAGTCAATTCGAACGGCATCACCGTATACTCGAAATGACCATACCGGGTACGAAAAGCAGTCTTAGGAATATCCTCCTCCTTAATCCGCAGCTGATGATACCCGTGCGAAGATCAATCTTGGAGTAATACTTCGAACCCTTCAACTGATCAAATAAGTCATCAATTCTCGGCAACGAATACTTATTCTTCACGGTAACCCAATTCAACCTCCGATAATCCATGCACAACCGTAGAGTCTCATTCGTTTTCTTCACAAAGAGGACCAGGGCTCCCCAAGGTGAAGTGCTTAGACGGATAAACCCAATCGCCAACAAGTGATCCAACTGCTTCCTTAGCTCCTTCAACTCCAAAGGTGCCATCCGGTAGGGAGCAATGGATATGGGTTCGGTTCCCGGATAGAGATCGATCTTGAACTCAATTTCCCTATGTGGCGGTAATCCAGGTAATTCCTCAGGAAAAACATCCAAAAACTCCGATACAATTAACACCACATCCGTATGATTTTATCCCTGTCATCTCCCATCAAGCTAGCTAAGAAACTCAAATGACTTCCCGATTTCGCTTTTAAGAATCTACTAACCGTAGTAGGAAATGGATGGGAAGAATCTCGATTATTCACAAAACTGAAAACGACTCCTCCCGGCAACTAAAAAATAATCCGCTTGCGGAAACAATCCATTATCGCCAGAAAGCGGACAACAAGTTCATCCCAATCATACCCCTTTATCTCTAAAGCAATCAAATCCACAATCAATTTGTGCTCCCCAATGCGAAGCACGCAACCCTTGCAAACTCGGCTAGTATCTAACCGTTCTCCCATGGGCAAGCTAATGTTCATAACATGCTCTAGCTTTGCGAAACTCAATCCCAAATCAAGTGCATATGTCGTGCGTACAAATGAGTGTGTTGCACTGGGTCAAATAATATTCGGGCCCAAGAATTGTAAATAAGGACGATACCTTCCACAACGGCATTGGCAATGTCCTCCTCTGGCTGAGTCAAAGCAAATACTCGCCCTTGGTTGGCACCGCTGGGGGCTTGAGCTTGTATCGGTCGCTGCGGTGCAGGCCTCGGTGGTGGTGGTTGGGCTGTTGGTACCTGTCTGGTGGTCTAGATAGGCCCCTGAGGTGAAAAAACTGGGCAATGCATCCGAATATGTCCCACACCTCCGCATGCAAAGCAGGATCGTGGGGTAATACCAGCTCTAGTCTGAGTGTCTCCCTCTCCTCGGGCTGTCAAAAGTCGCTGTCCACCTGTTTGGTCTAGGCGACGGTATGGTGTGATCTCTGTGCCCCACTAGTGCTAGCACCCGTCCGAATTGGACCTCCTCTCGAGAAGCCTTGTCGTCGCTGGCTATCCTCTATGTCTCTCTCTACTAGTGCAGCTCTGTCCACCAAGTCCCCAAAATCATGGATCCTAAGAGCTACCAACTTCTCCCTAATGATCGGCCTCAGACCCCACTCGAAGCACTTGGCCCTGTCGGCCTCAATAAATATAAATCCCATAGCATAACGAGAGAAGTCGTCAAACCGCCTCTCATACTCAGCCACGATCATACTACCCTGTCGTAGTGCAAGAAAATCCGCCTTCATTCGTTCTTTGACCGATTCAGAGAAGTACTTATCTTGGAAAAGTTTATCGAACTCTTCCCAAGTGAGTGTGTCGGTGTCCCTTCTCCTCTTTATGGCATCCCACCAATAGTCGGCCTCCCCCTCAAACAGGTAGGTTGCCAAACCAACTCTCAACTCCTCGAAAACTCCCATGTCATCACAGATCTTCTTCACTCGGCGGATCCATCTATCCGCCTCCAAAGGATTGGAGCTCCCTTGGAAATTGGGTGGTCGTTGTCTTAAGAATTCCCAAGAGCTATCATCCTTCAGTCTCCATTCCCATTGCCCGGTACTTGAGCGAGAGGATGAGCTCCACCATTGTGGTTGTTGTTACCATTTTGGTTTTGTACCAAAGTGGTGAGCTCCCTCAAGCATTGGTAAATGCCTTGCATGGCATCCAGAGGTGGTGGTGGTGGTGGTGGATTCGCTTGACCTCCACGGCAACGCCCACGTCCGCGTCCCCGTCCTTGTTCGCCGTTCATCCTGCACATCAATTCACAACTTAGTTCATGGATGTACAGGACATCCTAAATATTAGGTTAAGCTAAGGCATAGAACGTGTATAAAATTTACTCAAGGATTTGATTCACCCTAATCCTAAAGCTCTAGAGGTGATTCCATAACCTACAGCTCTCATGTAAGACCTAAAGCCTAAGCTCTGATACCAACTTTGTAACACCCCAAAACACACCCTAGACGACATTACATTCTAAAATCATTCATATCATGAGAGCACTAATATAATCCCTTAAGAAACAAGACTTCATTTGTCATCCACGAATATTTACAACATTATTCAAAAGAATAAGCCCAAGTCATGGCTATTACATCTCAAAAATTAATTAAAGAAGCGCAGCGGAATAAACAAAAGAAGCTAGACTACACAATGTTCCAAAAGAATGTCCTAGTCTAGTACAAAAGGAAAGGAGGTCGCTCTATGCGTCCACCTCAAGATCCACACTCCCGTCTAGTGGAGTCTCCCAAGTAACAGGCTCCTCAACCCTTACGTCCTCCTCCTCAAGCTGGTAATCTGAAAATGTTAGCGATAGGGGGTGAGCACGAAGCTCTGTAGAAAAATTCTCTCAAACTCATACAAGGTTTAGAAAAACATTTAAAACGGTCGGTCTCAATTTTAACATAACATAGATACATAATTTGAAATAAAGCAGTGACATTTAAAAAGGATCTCAAGTTTATTTAAAAACATTACTTAAATGAATAAACGAGCACCACATACAAATAATAACCATTAATTGTCATAACCAATTCCCAACAATTCTTTCGGTAGGTGGCATACTTTGTGGTAACCTCCACCCCCCCTTTAGGTCACCTTTGATTCTCAAGCATCCTTACCGGGAATCTCTTGAGAATGGATGAGCATCCTTACATGGAACCTCTCACCAATCACTACATTGTTCCCCAAGCATCCTTACCAAGAACCTCTTGGGAAGGGGGGAGCATCCTTACAAGGAACCTCTCACTCATGTGCATCACAAACAACCCAACCAAGCATACAATTCCAACATTTATCTCAATTTACTAGCATCTATCCAAAATCTCCAAAATATATCATGTAATA
The DNA here is from genome assembly GCA_963454935.2 of Ilex paraguariensis. NCBI lineage: Eukaryota > Viridiplantae > Streptophyta > Magnoliopsida > Aquifoliales > Aquifoliaceae > Ilex > Ilex paraguariensis. Next base: position 182,060 of record CAUOFW020005170.1, on the reverse strand, counting down.
ATTCCACAACCAACTAAGAAAATACATGAGATCACAATAACATAATTTTTCTACCCAACACAAAGCACTAAGGTTTCGAAATCCATAATAAAGAAAGCATTTAGGAAGAAAATACATCACTATCCAAAAATTAGGGTTTTAAAACTAGAAAGGAGATTTCATGGGTATTAAACCCTACTTTGTTCAAAACATGTAATCCTTGTAAAAAGCCTAAGAGATGATGATTTCATAGTATATATATACTATTGATAGCCAAAACATACATATATAAATACCCTAGCCTCAATGTAAGTGAATGAGAGAAAACCCCTACTTTGAATCCTTAGTTTGTAGGAAAACTTGAGTTTTGATCTTGAATCTACCCTTAAATCTTTTGTTTTTCCCTTCATTTCTTCCTCCCTAATGCCTCTAGGGTTCCAAGAGGTGTGAGGTGAGAGTGGAGTGCAAGAAATGAGGCAAATGGGATGAAATGGGGTGTAAAACATCTCAGCCCCGAAATCCACTGTTCACAGCCTGTTTTGGTTTTCTCCAAAATTACGGTTTTACCACTAAGAATCTCCAATTTGATCCATATGACTACCCTAAGGTTTTTCGACGTTCTGGATTAATTTTTAATGTTATTTTAACCTAAAAATATTTATTTTTATGATTTATCTCAAAACCAAAGTCAACGTACACCCGAAATACTAAAGTTTCTATTTTACCCATTCGAACCAGCTATTAATGAAGTTTTGAGTTGTTTGCAAATAAAAGGTGATAAAGGGTGCTTCTTAAAGCCTTTTATACTTATTTGAAGCCTAAATGTACTCATTACTTTTATATTTTGATTTAGGATGCAAATGGAGACGTTAAATGCAAAATGAAGCTAATTGGACTGTTTTGACATTGCTTCGTTATCTGGGCATAACTCTCTCATTTGAGCTCTGATTGAGATGATTCAAGATGATATGGAATGATAAGAAAGAGCACTAAAAATTTCATGATGAGTTTTGAGAGATATTGACTGCATCAAGGTCTAAATCGGGCTTGAAAATGCAGCCAGTGCACTATTCAAGCTAATTGGACTGTTTTGACATCACTTCGTTATCTGGGCATAACTCTCTTGTCCGAGCTCCGATTGGGATGATTCAAGATGCTATGGAATGATAAGAAAGAGCTCTAAAAAATTTTATTTTGAGTTGTGAGAGATATTGACTGCATTAAGATCAAAATTGCGCTTGAAGTTGCAGCTAGTGCACTATTCACATGCACTGTTCACGTCATGTTTCATCCCTTTTCCATTTCCAATCCATTCTAAGCCAACCAAATCCATCCCAAACCTCTCCAAAACATATTTCTACACCAAACCTATTGAATACAAGTTCTAGGACTTAAAATTTCATATTTTCACTTATTAAAACCAAATTTCAACTATTATTTCCACTAACATTTTATATCTCTACTTTTCCAATTTACCAAATTCAAACACACATCACTACACATATCCACATTTTTACCACAACTATTTACTATATATCTATATACATATATAAAATAAAATGCGGGATGTTACAAATTATACTCATAAACATGACTTATACCTAAATAATGCATATGTAGTGCAATATAGGCAAAGGGTGCATGAATAGTGCCGTACTGACAAAACTGAAAAATTTATCCTCACTTTTCAGATCTCTACAAATTCATTAGTAATTTTATTGAGACTTAAGCAATAATTTACTTTTCAGAGCATATAAACAGGATCAAAAAGTGGTATAGCAGTGATATCTTGAGTAAATCCATCATAATATGGTTTAAGTCTTTGACCGTTTACTTTAAAGATATTTCTAGTTAATGGATTTTCAATTTCAATTGTTCCATAGTCAAAAACTTGTTTGACAATATTAGGACCTGTCCATCTTGATCTTAATTTCCCAGGAAATAAACAAAGCTTTGCAATATATAATAGTACTTTTTGAGATGATTCAAAAGATTTTCGCATGATATTTTTCTCATGAAAAATTTTTATTCTTGATTTTGAAATCTTTGCATTTTCATAAGCTTCATTTCTTAATTCCTCTAACTCATTTATTTGAAGATTTTTTTGATATTCCAACTTTTTTTCATATCGAAATTCATCATTTTGATTGCCCAATATGCTCGATGTTCTAATTCTACAAGCAAATGACATGGTTTCCCATAAACTAATTGATAAGGAGACATCCCTAAAATAGTTTTATATGCAGTACGGTAAGCCCAAAACGCATCAATCAACCTTAAGGACCAATCTCTACGATACGGATTTACTATTTTTTCTAAAATATATTTTATCTCCCTATTAGCTAATTCAGCTTGTCCACTTGTCTATGGATGGTATGGGGTGGATATTTTATGTAAAAATTGAGTATTTTTTCATAATATTTTCAAAACTTTATTACAAAAATGTAATCCACTGTCACTTATAGTGGTCCGAGAAATTCTAAATCTAGACAAAATATTTTTTTTCAAAAACTTGATCACTGTTTTGTGATCATTATTTCTACATGGAATTGCCTCTACCCATTTAGATACATAGTCGACTGCAACTAAAATATACAGATATCCAAAAGATGTGGGAAACGGACCCATAAAATCGATGCCCCAACAATCAAAAATTTTGATAATTAAAATAGGGTTTAAAGGCATCTTATTTATTTTTGAAATATTTTTCATTCTTAGACATCTGTCACAATTTAAAACAAAAGATATGAACATCTTTAAAAAGAGTTGGCCAATAAAATCCACACTGCAAAATTTTAGCAGCGATTTTCTTTGAAGTAAAATGACCTCCACAAGCTTCGGAGTGACAAAATTGAATTACCTGTCCTATTTTATGATTAGGTACACAACGCCTTATTGTTTGATTTTTACAGTATTTAAATAAATAAGGATCTTCCCAGAAAAAGTTACATACCTCACTTAGAAATTTATTTCTATCAAACCAGGCATTATTAGAGGGAATAGTACCAGTAGCTAAATAATTAGCTATATTTGCATACCATGGTACTTCTGTGACTGCTAATAATTGTTTGTTTGGAAAAGTTTCTCTAATCAGAGTTGGTTCTTCCTTTATTTCATAGTTTAATCTTGACAAATGATCAACTATCACATTTTCTACTCCTTTCTTATCTTTGATGATTAAATCAAATTCTTATAGTAACAATATCCAACGTAGGAGACGTGGTTTAATATCTTTCTTAGTAAGTAAGTATTTTAAAGCTGCATGATCGGTAAATACAACAATTGATGATCCAACCAGATATGAAGGAAATTTATCTAATGCAAATACGACAGCAAGTAGTTCTTTTTCTATAGTTGAATAATTCATTTGTACATATATTTAGAGCTTTACTTGCATAATATATAACATACGGTTTTTTCTCTTTTATTTTTCCTAGTACAGCTCCTACCGCATAATCACTTGCATAACACATTATTTCAAAAGGTAACGACTAGTCAAGAGATTGCATGATAGGTGCAGAAATAAGCATATTGTTTTTTTATCAAATGCTACTGGACATGTATTATTCCATTCAAATATTATATCCTAACATAACAGATTACATATAGGCTTGGCTATGAAACTGAAACTTTTTATAAACCTTTTGTAAAATCCCGCATGACCTAAAAACGAGTGAATATCTTTTACTATTTTTGGAGAAGGCAGGTTTGCTATCAGATCAATTTTTGATTTATCAAATTCAATTTCTTTTTTAGACACTATATGACCTAAAACAAATACCTTGTGTAACCATGAAATGACATTTTTCCCAATTTAAAACATGATTTGTTTCTTCACATTGAATAAGTACTTTTTTTAGATTTTCTAGACATATATGAAATGAATCCCCATATACTGAAAAATTGTCCATAAAGACTTCTAGATATTATTCTACCATATCACTGAATATACTCAACATACAGCGTTGGAAGGTAGCTGACGCATTACATAATCCAAAAGACATTTTTTTATATGCAAAAGTGCCAAACAGACATGTAAATATAGTTTTTTCTTCATCATCTATCGTAATTTCAATTTGATTATAACTAGAATATCCATCGAGAAAGCAGTAATATGCATGACCAGCTATTCTTTCTAGTACTTGATCTAAGAAAGGTAATGGAAAGTGATCTTTTGTGGTGAGTAAATTTAGCTTCTAATAGTCAATACATACATGTCAGCCTGTGACTGTACGCATTGGGACTAATTCATTTTCTTTATTTTGGATTACAATAACAGCAGATTTCTTTGGGACTACTTGTGTAGGACTAACCCATTTACTATCAGATATAGGATAGATAATATTTGCATATAATAGTTTAAGTACTTCATTGCGAACTACCTCTTTCAAGTATGGATTTAATCTTCTTTGCATTTGACGAGATAGTTTAGCATTTTCCTCTAAATATACAATGAGTACATAGAAGTGGGCTTATACCTTTTATATCAGCTATTGCCCATCCAAGAACACTTTGATGATTAATATTGGAGTTTTCAGGTCTAGATAACATATTTTCACATTTTGGTTCTTCTATATTTTCTGATTTATCTTCAAATACAGATTTTACTGTGTATAAATCTTTTTTCAGAAAAATCTTTTCAAAAAACTTTTTGGTTAATGACCCAACACAATTTACGTCATGCACTTTATCTTCTTCTCTAGGTTCTTTAGCACTGTTAAAAACATTTAATTCCAAGGTCATATTTTCAAATGAAAGTTTCATGATTCCATTTCTATAATACATCAACGTATTTGATGTAGTTAGGAATGGTCGACCTAGAATAACTGGTATATATGCAGATGCATGAAAATAGGTTTTGTATATATAACAATAAAATCTGCTGAAAAATATAATTGATCAACTTGGATGATAACATCTTTCCACAATCCCTCGAGGAGTTTTTATTGATCGGTTTGCTAATTGTAGTGTAACACTAGTGGATTTTAGTTCACTTTATCCTAATTGTATATACATTGAATATGGCATTAAAGTACAACTGGCTCCAAATTCTAGTAAGGTTTCTTCAATTCGGAAATTTCCAATGATGCATGAGATTGTTGGACTTCCTGGATCTTTGTGCTTAAGAAGAGTACTATGCTGGATTATAGTACTAACTTGTTCAGTTAGAAATGCTTTCTTTGGTACATTTGTGTTTCTTTTTATTGTGCAAAGATCTTCTAAAATCTTAATATAAGATGTAACTCATTTAATAGCATCTAACAAAGGAATGCTAATTTTGACTTGTTTGAACAGCTCGAAAATTTCAAATTGATCTTTTTCAGATGTAGGTTTATTGACTCTTTGAGGAAAAGGTAACGGAATAGGACATCGTTAATCTTTTTCATGTTGTACTTCGGGTTATTTTTTAATTGAAGGTTCAGGCTCAAGTGGCTCATTAACAGGAATTAACTTACGTATTTTTTTAGAGATTTTAGGTTTAATAGTTTTATCAATTACCTTGCCACTTCTTAAGGTTATGATCGCTTGTACTTGACTTGGGTAAGGTTCAGATGACATAGAATTCACTTGACTTTGTGGAGGTTTTGGCTGAGGTGAAAATTTTCCTTTTTCTGACATACTAAGAGACTGAGTCAACTTAGCTAGATGACTCTTGATATCTTCAATGCTCTGAGAAGTTTGAGTTTTAAAATCATTAAAAGCTTGAGTTGTTTGATTATTAAAACTTATTTGACTTTGAATAAATTGATTCATAGTATCTTCCAGAGTTCTTCTTTGTGGGGGTTGATATGGTGGATAGTTTTGTTGATTTTGTGATGGACCCTGTGATTGATTTGTAGGTTGTGTATTTCTCCAACTAAAATTTGGATGATTTCTCCATCCTGGGTTATAAGTTTCAAAACATGGGTTTAGATAAGGCTTATTATTATAAGTTGGAACAACATTAGATTGTTCAATTAACACTTCTTTAAATGCAGGTATAGTTGAACACTTTGCTGCAAGATGTCCTAACATCGCACAAATTTCACATATTTGATCAGTAGTTGAAACGACAGACACTTGTTTTATTTTTTTCATCTCTAAGGCTTTTAGTTTTAGAGATAAACTAGCAATTTTAACTCTCAAATCATTGTCTTCTTTTAACACATATTTTCCTCTTTCGGATATAGATGACTTATTTTCTACTATATTTGAAGAAGTCGAGTCCCACATTTAGGAACTCTCAGAAATAGTATCAACAAAATTGAAATGATTCTTCAGGATTTTTACTCATAAATTCCCCTGTGCCATCATTTCAATAAATTGTCGCATTATAGGTGGAAGAGTGTCATAGAAAAAACCAACTAAAGTCCAGTTTTCAAATGCATGATGTGGACAAGCTTGGAGAAGATCTTTAAATTTTTTCCAACATTGATAAAAAGTTTCACCTTCTTTTATAGAAAAATTCATTATTTGACATCTTAATGTATTTGTACGATGTACAAGAAAAAACTGTTTAAAGAACTCAGCTTATAAAGCTTTCCAGTTTGTGATAGAATTAGCACTTAAAGAGTTCAGCCATTGTTTCGCTTTATCTTATAAAGAAAAAGGAAATAGTTTTAATCTAACAATTTCAGAATTATCTAGAAATGTTCCACAAACTACTTCAAATTCTTTCATATGCAAGTAAGGATTTTCAGTTTCCAAACCATGAAATTGGGGTGATAACTGTATTGTTCATGGCTTAATATTAAGATTTGGAGCATCTGTTGTAAAAGCAAAACATGACGGGATATTAGTTCGTGTAGGGAGTAGATATTCTCTTAATGGTCGAATATTTTGAACTACTTCTTCTTCTCTAGGTTGTTCTTCCCTAGGTTCGTTTTTAGCCATACTTAGTTCAAATGATTCTTGTGTAGATGAAGATGACGATTGTAACATCCCAAAATCCACCATGGACGACATTACTAATTAAACCATTTACATCATGTGAACAACTAACAAAACCGATAAAAAGGTAAATTTCATTCATCATACATAACATCTACAACATCACCCAAAAGAATATGCCAAACCATGGCATCTACATCCAAAAAGAGTTTGTCAAACTATGGTAATTAAAACTCAAAATCAAACTTAAAACTTGCAGCAGAATACACAAAATAACATCTATCCATTGTATCAAAATGTATTTCCTAGTCTAGGACATGGAGAGATCAATTCTAGACATCCTGCTCGAGATCCACGCTTCCGTCCAATGGCGTTTCCCAAACTACCTATTCATCACCTCCAAGTTCTTCCTCCATATCGAAATCTGAGAATAAATATTGTTTGTAGGGGATGAACACTAAGCCCTGTAGCAACATTCTTCCAAACTCGAACAAGGTTTAAAAAACACGTAAAACAAGTCGGTCTCATTTCGCAAATATCATACATTAATTTTTGAAAGAAAACAGGAACATTTCAATAAATCTCAAGTTTACACAATAACAATAAATTTAGTGAAGTAATAACACCAAATTACAAATAACAAATCATTTCCAACCATAAACCATTTCTCACAAGTTCTTGTAGAATCTCATACTTCCACAAGCTCTTGTAGGAACCGTTTCTGTTACAATAAACCATAAACCCACAACTTGTATTTGTATCTCAGCTATGATGCATGATTCGCATGAATAAACACATTAAGAATATCCTGGCCCACACAAACACACCGAAATCCTTGCAAGGATATCCAACCTTTAGGAATGGCGTATACCAACTCATCGCAGTGACGAATACAACCAAGGAATAGTATACTACCCCTTCTCCTAGGTACCCATGAGCAAATAGTGGTTTGGTCCTTACAAGGCACCAATCCCACTACGAGTGGAAGGAAAAAAGTCAAACCCACACGGAATAAGAAACGCATCTACCCACTCTACGATACCCGGTCAATGACCACCCATGGTCATCTAAACACCCACAAGAGATACCATAACCAACCAATTTCTTCAAATCACAAGCCAATCCAAAATCCCCAAATCTCACATGTAATATTAAAATAGAACCATTTAAGAAAATATGCAAGAGATCATCACAAGTACCATTTTATGGTTCAATATAAAGTACTAAAGTTTTGAAATTAAGAATAAAGGAAAAATCCCTTTCTCTTGAAAACTAGGGTTTGGAGATGAGAAAAAGAGCTTTGTTACCCAATCCTAACATTGTTTAAAACATGGTAATAATTGCAAGAATAGCAAGAATCAAAGATTTTATAGCATACATGTATGATTTAGAGTCAAAAATTACATATATATATATAAGCCCTAGCTGCAACGTAAGAGAATAGCAAGAAACCCCTACCTTGGTGTTCTTGAAAAACTAGGGCTTGATCCAATCCAATGTGCTAATCCCCTTTGATCTTGTATTTTTCACTCTCTTTCTCCCTCTCTAAGGTTTCTTAGGGTTAGAAAGGTTGAAATTGGGCTAATGGAGGCGTCATTATATATTTATAGGGTGAAAAATGGACCCCAGATCGCGACTTAAAATTTCTAGAACTTACAGAACGTACCGGTACTCTGTACCGGTACAGTAACTTCCAGGCGTACCGGCACGCAGTACCGGTACTGTCTCTTCAGTTTTGCCTATTTCCTTTGTTTTTAATTTCCAATCCATTCCAAACTCTTCCAAAACTAACCCAAACTTATACAACAAACATTTGGACAGCAAACATAGTTGGTACAAGTTCGATTACAAAATTTTCAAATACTTACCTACTACATATTAAAATAAAAGAGTGGGGGTTTACAATCCACCCCTCTTAAAGAAAGTTTCGTCCTTGAAACTTAATCGTCGAGTTAGTCTATCTAATTCTCATTTGGTCATGATGTTGCCACTTCTATTCATCCTATAAACACAAAGCCAAGATTAAAATAGAACATCATATCCTAATTTTAAATCCATCCCTTCAAATTATGTCGTCACTACAATTAGTGAAGTCCACAAGTTTACCTTCATTCACTACTTTTGATTATTCTTTATACTCAATAATTCCATTTGATTGTCTAAACTAATCCCATATCATGCATAATTGCTAGATCTTCAACTTATTTCCTATTCATCGGATATCACTTCTCTTTTGAATGTGTCAATCATTTTTAAAAATCTCATGTTTGCTTTTTACATATAGCTTATCCATAAACATTTCGCAACAACCAAATTCAATTTCACTGATGGGTAACTCATCATTCCTATACCCCAAATTACGTTATAATCCAAAAACTTAGCAATGTCATTTCGACAAGATCTACAACGGTTCCTTAAATAGATGTATCATTCTTAATGACTTCGTTTCTCCCTAGACTATAGAAATTCACAATATTTAAAATCTAATAATACTTCACATCCTATGAACACTTATCAATTTCGGTAGTTCGGTGGACATCGCAAGATTCCCAACAATTATAACCCTCAAACTATACACCAAGTTTTCCAAACAATTGAATCTCACTCTTCAAGCTTATACTCTCTATATTCACCACCGTAACCGTAACTAATGGTTAATTCCACTAATATAGAATCTAATCCAGTGGCTCATTGCGCACTTTGATATAAATTAACATCCACCAAGTCCCAAATCAAACTAGCCATACGATAAGAATTCTCATTGATTAACCAATGTTCCTCAATTTACCCACATTAGTCATCATAGTCTTAATCATTATTAGTAATCCCCAAGATATTAACGATCTGCTAGTTACTAGGATATCCCTAGTCATTTATCCCAAAAATTACACAAGGTTTCTACATCCATGTCAAAGTCAATCTTCATAGGTATCATCATTGATTTTTCAAATTACATCTTTCCAATTATCATCACTAACCATAAAGTTCAAATCTTCCATACTCATACAAACAATCCTCAAGTATAACAAATCATATCTATCTTAACAAAGTACTAAAAGAGACAAGAGAAATAACTTCATATTCCTCCAACACGACCCAATAACATTAAAAGATTTCACAGAACAATAGAGGTTCATATCAAACTTTGGATATTATTCGTATTTTAATACTTATTTGATATATCTAACCTCGATCTTTCTAAACCTCTATAGTCTTTAATCCTACAACATGTAGGGTCAAATGTAACTACTATAATTTAGTCAGGCCTTCTAGATTTCCTTTTTACATGTCTATGAGTTCGTTTCCATATCTCAACCTCAAATTTCCAATCAAAATTTATAAATACAAATGAACTATTAACTACACACTCACCCAAGAGATTCTCGATTGTTAATATTTTAGAGAGTCTAAGTATAGTGAACTGGGTCCACAACAAAATAAGATTACCTAAATATAACGTCCTCAATGAGTATCTCATGTGTAACCCTTCTAATCCATCAATACTTCCAAAGTAAATTTAATCAACTCTCCATAATATTTTTAAACCAATATTGGTAACCTCAAGTTTTTGGTTATGAAGACAAACTCTTATCCAATTAAGAACCCTAACCACAATTTCTATTGCTATTCCAAAATAGGCTCTCATTCGATGTTACTTCACCATATTCCTTCAATTGATCATATTTGAGAATTATACTATCTCATACCATCATACTCACCCTAGAGGAATACATAACACTCCCACGGTTCATATCATAAAAACAAAACTACATTCATTCCTTAATTTCTATTAATTTTAAGTAACACACATAACTTTCCATAACTTTAATATTCAAAACTTAGTCCATCTTAAAAACATCTAAGTAAACCTTACCTCCACACATTCAAATTGGGTTATCACATCTCCTTGTCTTCCAAAAATATAAGAAATATTAATAGTAGAAGAAAATACTCTGAGCCGACAAGATACCAAATCATAGTTAAATTTTATATTGTTATCCATCAAAATACTTAAACTAACATGGGAGTGTCTCCAAATCAAAGCCTAAATAGTGATGGAAGCTTGCTTAAGGATAAGTCCTTTAGAGTCTAAGAAGAAAAGCACGACATTTTTGCTATCCAAGGAATACCGCAGCGCAGATTTTTGATCAAATTCAAAGAATAAACTGATTTAACTCAGGTATTTCTAGCATGTGTGACCTATATAGTTGGAAAGATATACAAGTTAGGATTCTAACAAAAAAAAAAGACGATGCACCATTTGGACTTTTCAACAAAGAGTTATGATCAAATTAGTGAAAGATAGTATGCTAGACTAATTGTTTCTGCTATACTTATCCAACTTGAGTTTGCGTGTCTTTTGTCACTAATCCTATCTCATACCCCTCTCCAATATAGATAGTATGACTTGCATAAAGATTCATGCTTAGCATTATTTACTAACCAAAAGTCAAATTACCATCCGTCTCCAAGAATAGTCCATAACGACATGATATAAAACTTGCACATCCATCTCAAAATTTTTGCCAACACCTCTAAGCTAGGTAATCCAAGAATTCGAACAAATAATCAATCCATAACCTAACTAAACAAACAATCACACTTATCTTATAAACATATCACTTCAAACAAATTCAAGCCTAGAGTTTCCTTCACCCTCACCTAATACTCCCCAATTCGAAGCATACAACCTCTACACATTTCGAGTATCCAACCGTTCTCCTGTAGGTATGTCAATACTTAAGGCATGTTCTAGTTTCTCAAAGTCCAATCCCAAATTAAGAGCATATGTAGTGCGTATGAATGAATGAGTAGCACTAGGATCCAATAAAATTTGGGCCCAAGAATTTTAATGAAGAACGATACCTTTAACAACTACATCCAAAACGTCTTCCTCTGGTTGAGTCAAAGTAAAAAATCTTTCTTGCTTGGTACCACCTGGGTCTATAGCTCCTAATGGTTTCAGTTGTAATAGCTTCTGTCGTGGTGGCTTATTTGTATGTACTTGTCCTGTTGTTTGATTGGTCTTTGGTAGAATCGATGGACAGTTATTTTTGAAGTGCACGAGCCCTCCACATGCAAAGCATTGACGTAGGTCAGTGTCTGCTCTATTTTGAGTAACCCCAGCTCCTCGAGTGACTTGATTCCTTTGCCCCGAAGCTTGGTCAGGTCGGCGGTACGGAGCTGCCCTTTGTGTAACTCCACTACTGCTAGCACCAGTCCTGATCGGACCTCCCCTCGCGAAGTTTTGTTGTCGCTAGTTGTTGTTTCTATTCTGGCATTGTACCCGAGCGGTTAGCTCCCTTAGGCATTGATAGATGCCATTCAGGGCATCTGGAGGTGGTGGTGGTGGGTTTGCCTGGCCATCACGTCCACATCCACATTCACCCTCCATCCTGCACATCAATTCATAATTTAGTTTCATTGATGTACAGGACATCCAAACTATCACTTTAATCTAAATTATAAGGCTTGTATAAAATTTTAAATCCACCATTTCGTTCAACCTAGTCCTATCTCTCTAGTGGTAATTCATAACCTACAGCTCCCATGTAAGACCTAAAGCCTAGGCTCTGATCCCATACCTGTAATGCCCCAAAATTCACCTGGGATGACATTACTAATTAAACCAATCACATCATGAGAGCAACTAACAAAATCGATAAAAAGGTAAATTTCATTCATCATACATAACATCTACAACATCACTCAAAAGAATATGTCAAACCATGACATCTACATCCTAAAAGTGTTTGTCAAACTATGGTAATTACAACTCAAAATCAAACTTAAAACTTGCAGCATAATACACAAAATAACATCTATCCATTGTATCAAAATGCATCTCCTAGTCTAGGACATGGAGAGATCAATTCTAGACATCCCCCTAGAGATCCACGCTTCCGTCCAATGACGCTTGCCATGCTACCTGTTCATCACCTCCGAGTTCTTCCTCCATACCGAAATTTGAGAATAAATATTATTTGTAGGGGGTGAGCACTAAGCTCTGTAGCAACATTCTCCCAAACTCGAACAAGGTTTAGAAAACACGTAAAACAAGTCGGTCTCATTTCGCAAATATCATATATTAATTTTGAAAGAAAATAGAAACATTTCAATAAATCTCAAGTTTACACAATATCAATAAATTAAGTGAAGTAATAACACCAAATTACAAATAACAAATCATTTTCAACCATAAATCATTTCTCACAAAGTTCTTGTAGAATCTCATACTTCCACAAGCTCTTCTAGAAACCGTTTCTGTTAGAATAAACCATAAACCCACAACTTGTATTTGTATCTCAACTATGATGCATGATTCGCATGAATGAACACATTGAGAATATCCTGGCCCACACACACACAACGAAATTCTCGCAAGGATATTCAACCTTTAGGAAGGGCGTATACCAACTCATCGCAGTGACGAATACAACCAAAGAATAGTATACTACCCCTTCTCCTCGGTACCCATGAGTGAAAACTGGTTTGGTCCTTATAAAGCACCAATCCCACTACGAGTGGTAGAAAATAAGTCAAACCCACACGGAGTAAGAAACACATCTACCCACTCTACGATACCCGGTCAACGACCACCCATGGTCATCCAAACACCCACAAGAGATACCATAACCAACCAATTTCTTCAAATCACAAGCCAATCCAAAATCTCCAAATCTCACACACAATATTACAATTGAATCATTTAAGAAAATATGCAAGAAATCATCACAAATACCATTTTATGGTTCAATATGAAGCACTAAAGTTTTGAAATTAAGAACAAAGGAAAAATCTCTTTCTCTTGAAAACTAGGGTTTGAAGATGAGAAAAAAGAGCTTTAATGGTTACCCAACCCTAACATTGTTTAAAACATGGTAATAATTGCAAGAATCAAAGATTTTATAGCATACATGTATGATTTAGAGTCAAAAATTACATATATATATATATATAAGCCCTAGCCTCAATGTAAGAGAATAGGAAGAAACCCCCACCTTGGTGTTCTTGAAAAACTAGGGCTTGATCCAATCCAATGTGCTAATCCCCTTTGATCTTGTATTTTTCCCCTCTCTTTCTCCCTCTCTAAGGTTTCTTAGGGTTAGAAAGGTTGAAATTGGGCTAATGGAGGCGTCATTATATATTTATAGGGTGAAAAATGGACCCCAGATCGCGACTTAAAATTTCTAGAACTTACAAAACGTACCGGTACTCTGTACCGGTACAGTAACTTCTAGGCATACCGGCACGCAGTACCGATACGGTCTGTTCAGTTTTGCCTATTTCCTTTATTTTTCATTTTCAATCCATTCCAAACCTTTCCAAAACTAACCCAGACTTATACAACAAACATTTGGACATCAAACATAGTTGGTACAAGTTCGATTACAAAATTTTCAAATACTTACCTACTACATATTAAAATAAAAGAGTGGGGGTTTACAATCCACCCCTCTTAAAGAAAGTTTCGTCCTTGAAACTTAATCGTCGAGTTAGTCTATCTAATTCTCATTTGGTCATGATGTTGCCACTTTTATTCATCCTATAAACATAAAGCCAAGATTAAAATAGAACATCATATCCTAATTTTAAATCCATCCCTTCAAATTATGTCGTCACTACAATTAGTGAAGTCCCCAAGTTTACCTTCATTCACTACTTTTGATTATTCTTTATACTCAATAATTCCATGTGATTGTCTAAACAAATCCCATATCATGCATAAGTGCTAGATCTTCAACTTATTTCCTATTCATCGGATATCACTTCTCTTTTGAATGTGTCAATCATTTTAAAAAATCTCACGTTTGCTTTTTACGTATAACTTATCCATAAACATTTTGCAACAACCAAATTCAATTTCACTGATGGGTTACTCATCATTCCTATACCCCAAATTACGTTATAATCCAAAAACTTAGCAATGTCATTTCGACAAGATCTACAACGGTTCCTTAAATAGATGTATCATTCTTAATGACTTCGTTTCTCCCTAGACTATAGAAATTCACAATATTTAAAATCTAATAATACTTCACATCCTATGAACACTTATCAATTTCGGTAGTTCGGTGGACATCGCAAGATTCCCAACAATTATAACCCTCAAACTATACACCAAGTTTTCCAAACAATTGAATCTCACTCTTCAAGCTTATACTCTCTATATTCGACACCGTAACCATAACTAATGGTTACTTCCACTAATATTGAATCTAATCCAATGGCTCATTGCGCACTTTGATATAAATTAACATCCACCAAATCCCAAATCAAACTAGCCACAAGATAAGAATTCCCAATGATTAACCAATGTTCCTCAATTTACCCACATTAGTCATCATAGTCTTAATCATTATTAGTAATCCCTGAGATAATAATAATCTGCTAGTTACTAGGATATCCCTAGTCATTTATCCCAAAAATTACACAAGGTATATACATCCATGTCAAAGTCAATCTGCATAGGTATCATCATTGATTCTTCAACTTACATCTGCCAAATTATCATCACTAACCATAAAGTTCAAATCTTCCATACTCATACTAATAATCCTCAAGTTTAACAAATCATATCTATCTTAACAAAGTACTAAAAGAGACAAGAGAAATAACTTCATATTCCTCCAACACGACCCAATAAAATTAAAAGATTTCACAGAACAATAGAGGTTCATATCAAACTTTGGATATTATTCGTATTTTAATACTTATTTGATATATCTAACCTCGATCTTTCTAAACCTCTATAGTCTTTAATCCTACAATATGTAGGGTCAAATGTAACTACTATAATTTAGTCAGGCCTTCTAGATTTCCTTTTTACATGTCTATGAGTTCGTTTCCATATCTCAACCTCAAATTTTTAATCAAAATTTGTAAATACAAATGAACTTTTAACTACACACTCACCCAAGAGATTCTCGAATGTTAAAATTTTAGAGAGTATAAATATAGTGAACTGGGTCCACAACAAAATAAGATTACCTAAATATAACGTCCTCAATGAGTATCCTATATGTGACCCTTCTAATCCATCAATACTTCCAAAGTAAATTTAATCAACTCTCCGTTATATTTTTAAACCAATATTGGCAACCTCAAGTTTTTGGTTATGAAGACAAACTCTTATCTATTTAAGAACCATAACCACAATTCCTATTGCTATTCCAAAATAGGCTCTCATTCGATGTTACTTCATAATATTCTTTCAATTGATCATATTTGAGAATTATACTATCTCATACCATCATACTCACCCTAGAGGAATACATAACACTCCCACGGTTCATATCATAAAAACAAAACTACATTCATTCCTTAATTTTTATTAATTTTAAGTAACACACATAACCTTCCATAACTTTAATATTCAAAACTTAGTCCATCTTAAAAAAAAAAAAATTAAACCTTACCTCCACACATTCAAATTGGGTTATCACATCTCCTTGTCTTCCAAAAATATAAGAAATATTAATAGTAGAAGATAATACTTAGAGCCGACAAGGCATCGAATCATAGTTAAATTTTATATTGTTATCCATCAAAATACTTAAACCAACATGGGAGTGTCTCCAAATCAAAGCCTAAATAGTGATGGAAGCTTGCTTAAGGATAAGTCCTACATAGTCTAAGAAGAAAAGCACGACATTTTTGTTGTCCAATGAATACTACAATGGAGATTTTTGATCAAATTCAAAGAATAAACTGATTTAACTCAAGTATTTCTAGCATGTATGACCGATACGGTTGGAAAGATATACGAGTTAGGATTCTAACAAAAAAAAGATGGTGCACTATTTGGACTTTTCAACAAAGAGTTATGATCAAACTAGTGAAAGGTAGTCTGCTAGACTGATTGTTTCTGCTATACTTATCCAACTTGAGTTTGCGTGTCTTTTGTCACTAATCCTATCTCATACCCCTCTCCAATATAGATTGTGTGACTTGAATAAAGATTCATGCTTAGCATTATTTACTAACCAAAAGTCAAATTATCATCCGTCTCCAAGAATAGTCCATAACAACAGGATATAAAACTTGCACATCCATCTCAAAATTTTTGCCAACACCTCTAAGCTAGGTAATCCAAGAATTCGAACAAATAATCAATCCATAACCTAACTAAACAACCAATCACACTTATCTTATAAACATATCACTTCAAACAAAGTCAAGCCTAAAGTTTCCTTCACCCTCACCTAATACTCCCCAATTCGAAGCATATAACCTCTACACACCCTTCGAGTATCCAACCTTTCTCCTGTAGGTATGTCAATACTTAAGGCATGTTCTAGTTTCTCAAAGTCCAATCCCAAATTAAGAGCATATGTAGTGCATATGAATAAATGAGTTGCACTGGGATCGAATAAAATTTGGGCCCAAGAATTTTAAAGAAGAACGATACCTTTAACAACTGCATCAGAAACATCTTCCTCTGGTTGAGTCAAAGCAAAAACTCTTCTTGCTTGGTACCGCCTGGGGCTATAGCTCCTAATGGTTTCGGCTGTAATGGCTTCTGTCCTGGTGGCTTATTTGCATGTACTTGTCCTATTGTTTGATTGGACTTTGGTGGAATCGATGGGCAGTTATTTTTGAAGTGCCCAAGACCTCCACATGCGAAGCTTTGACGTGGGTCAGTGTCTGCTCTGTTTCAAGTAACCCCAGCTCCTCGAGTGACTTGATTCCTTTGCCCCGAAGCTTGGTCAGGTCGGCAGTACAGAGCTGCCCTTTGTGTAACTAAACAGCTGCTAGCACCAGTCCTGATCGGACCTCTCCTCGCGAAGTTTTGTCGTCGTTGGTTGTTGTTTCTATTCTGGCGTTGTACTAGAGTGGTTAGCTCCCTTAGGCATTGATAGATGCCATTTAGGGCATCTGGAGGTGGTGGTGGTGGGTTTGCTTGGCGACCATGTTTCTATTTACGTCCACGTCCACATTCACCCTCCATCCTACACATCAATTCACAATTTAATTTCATTGATGTACAGGACATCCTAACTATCACTTTAATCTAAAGTATAAGGCTTGTATAAAATTTTAAATCCACCATTTCATTCAACCTAGTCCTATCTTTCTAGTGGTAATTCATAACCTACTAAAGCCTAGGCTCTGATACCAAACCTCTAACATCCCAAAATCCACCTTTGATGGCATTACTAATTAAACCATTCACATCATGAGAGCAACTAATAAAATTGATAAAAAGGTAAATTTCATTCATCATACATAACATCTACAACATCACCCAAAAGAATATGCCAAACCATGACATCTACATCCAAAAAGAGTTTGTCAAACTATGGTAATTACAACTCAAAATCAAACTTAAAACTTGCAGTGGAATACACAAAAGAACATCTATCCATTGTATCAAAATGTTTTTCCTAGTCTAGGACATGGAGAGATGAATTCTAGACATCCCCCTCGAGATCCACGCTTCCATCCAATGGCGCTTCCCAAACTACCTGTTCGTCACCTCCGAGTTCTTCCTCCATACCAAAATCTGAGAATAAATATTGTTTGTAGGGGGTGAGCACTAAGCTCTGTAGCAATATTTCCAAACTCGAACAAGGTTTAGAAAATACGTAAAATAAGTCGGTCTCATTTCACAAATATCATATATTAATTTTTGAAAGAAAACAGGAACATTTCAATAAATCTCAAGTTTACACAATAGTAATAAATTAAGTGAAGTAATAACACAAAATTACAAATAACAGATCATTTTCAACCATAAACCATTTCTTACAAGTTCTTGTAGAATGTCATACTTCCACAAGCTCTTGTAAAAAACCGTTTCTATTACAATAAACCATAAACCCACAACTTGTATTTGTATCTCAGGTATGATGCATGATTCGCATGAATAAACACATCGAGAATATCTTGGCTCACACACACACACCTGAATTCTTGCAAGGATATCCAACCTTTAGAAAGGGCGTATACCAACTCATCGCAATGACGAATACAACCAAGGAATAGTTTACTACCCCTTCTCCTCGGTACCCGTAAGTGAATAGTAGTTTAGTCCTCACAAAGCACCAATCCCACTACTAGTGGTAGAAAAAAAATTAAACCCGCACGGAGTAAGAAACGCATCTAGCCACTTTACGATACCCGATCAACGGCCACCCATGGTCATCCAAACACCCAACCATAACCAACCAATTTCTTCAAATCACAAGCCAATCGAAAACTCCAAATCTCACATGTAATAGTTACAATAGAACCATTTAAGAAAATATGCAATAGATCATCACAAATACCATTTTATGGTTCAATATAAAGCAATAAAGTTTCAAATCAAGAACAAAGAAAAAATTAAGAGAAAAGTCTCTTTCTCTTGAAAACTAGGGTTTGAAGATGAGAAAAAGAGCTTTAATTGTTACCCAACCTTAACATTATTTAAAACATGGTAATAATTACAAGAATAGAAAGAATCAAAGATTTTATAGCATACATATATGATTTAGAGTCATTACTTATATATAAGCCCTAGCCTCAATGTAAGAGAATAGGAAAAAACCCTACCTTGGTGTTCTTGAAAAACTAGGGCTTGATCCAATCCAATGTGCTAATCCCTTTTGATCTTATGTTTTCCCTCTCTTTCTCCCTCTCTAAGGTTTCCTAGGGTTAGAAAGGTTGAAATTGGGCTAATGGAGGCGTCATTATGTATTTATAGGGTGAAAAATGGACCCCAGATTGTGACTTAAAATGTCTGAAACTTACAGAGCGTACCGGTACGGTAAACTTTCTAGACAGTAGTGTACCGGTAACTTCCGAGCGTACTGGTACGTAGCACCGGTACGGTCTATTCAGTTTTGCCTGTTTCCTTTATTTTTCATTTTCAATCTATTCCAAAATCAACCCATACTTATACAACATACATTTGGACATCAAACATAGTTGGTCCAAGTTTGATTACAAAAATTTCATATACTTACTTACTACATATTAAAATAAAAGTGGTGGGGTTTACAACTACAACGAAGGAGATGATTGATTTACAGATACTACGGATGAATGTACAGACATAAACTATTTAAAAAGAAAATACATTTTATATACATATAATAGAATTAAACAACTTTTGTATCTTATTTGATTTCAAATTATCATTAATCCTCGGCAACGGCATCAAAAACTTGATTCACATTTTTCCGTGATCGGATTAATATTATACACTCAATTATAAGTGGTCGAATTGTAGTTTTCTCAATTTTAAGTCTATCGATCTCACGAAGAGTATGTGTAATTAGGAAATAAAATAGAAATAATAAAGTTGTTATCTTAGATAGGACAACATGTGATAGCTTGTGATGTGAGCTTAGATTGATAACTAGTTTAATTAAAAAAGTTATGTTGCAGATAGATTTAGACAATAATAAAAAGTATCCTTCAGTTCAAAAATCCCATATGAGTTATACTGGTCTGGTACTGGAAATGCTACCTTACATCAATTAACTTCCATATTACTGGCAAGTTAATTGGTAAGTCTGATGTATATTATCCATTACACAACAATTTCTTAGGTTAGCTGGTGGTATCCATGACAATTGATTAATCCAAGCAATCCATAAGGACAAATCATTCATAAGGAATACTTGTATTGTTTAATTGATTTCACAATAGTAGGTGGGTACATAATAAACTATAACACAGCCACTTAGGTTAACTGGTGATATTAAGTCATAACACAACAACTTCTTAGGTTAGCTAGTTATTGATGTGCCAACTAACTAATTCAAGCAAACCAGAAGGACAAGTCATTCATGAGGAATACTTGAATTATTCAGTTGACTATATTTGTGATACATAAACCAGTTAAACATCATCAGCATTCCGGTGGAGGATAAACCATACCGATAGCAATGTCATGGTTGTTCGACTGGCAATATTATCATTTATACCAGTTAAATGATCTGAGTAATTTAGAATGACAAATCATTCATGAGGCTCACTTAGGTCATTAATCTGATAGTTATATATATATAGTAATTAAATAACCCTGATAATCCAAAAGGACAAGTCATTCATGAGGATCATTTAGTTTTTGTACCATGCATCAGTAAAATATCCTCAGCATTCCGGTGGAGGATAAACGATACCGATAGGAATGCCGTGGTTGTTTAACCGGTGGGTTGATGATGCACTGATGATATAATTTTAGGCACAACACTAAAATTATGTACATCACTGTATCATGCATGAAACATATAAAACATAGATATATAAATATATAAAAAATCAGCATCTCCAAAATTTAACCACTATTATACATATGTTTACCTCTCACTAGAGGATATAAGTAACTACTCAGGCCCCATTGCTACAGACAAGCAAGGAGTGTGGGTAGTTTTCATTACAACTGAAATTAAAAGACAGACTCTAAAATGTCTTTCACAAGGAACAACTGAAACATAATCAACTTTATTATTAGTTATGACAGAAAGGTGACGGCAGTTCAACTATCCGAATAGAAAGATACAACAGAAATGTGGAAGTACAGAGTTTGGACTGAAGTGTATGAGGGACCGAATCGAGTTGCAAATTCTATATCTCTTTTTCTCTTTTCTTTCTTTCTTTTTCTCTTTTTCCTCTCTGAACTTCTCTTGGACTCTTGGTTTTTGCGGCCTTCTGAAAATGGAAGAGTTCATGCTTATTTATAGGAAGAGGAAAGCATGAGGTGGAGAGATAGATGTCAATTGACTTTGGTGGATCGTCTGGACGACAGTCCCACCATCTGAATGATTGGAGCTTGCTGGAATTCCCACTTACATGTTTGCTGACTATTCACTTGTTGAAATTACACTTTAGCCTTCAAAGTTTCAAGCCTCCATACTTTGATCCTTGCATTGTGTAGTAATTCTGCATTTAATCTTGAAAATTTTAAACATAGTGCACATAAAATCCTAATTGCTACACAAACCCTAATTGACCTTAAGTTCTAGTTTTTAGTTATTTTATCACACTAATTCGACTTTATTAACTATTCTAATTTATATATTAATTAAGGTTAATCACTTATCCAACACATGAAATATGTTCCCACAAAGGGTGAGTCATGCTCAATAGGATATCTCCCAAGAAGGCTACTCCCCAATCTATATACATATGAAATATCACATGCAATTCATCGCATCAAGCAGCCATTCAAGAACTTACATTTCATAAATGAATAATACATTTTTTATGTCATGTCATGAGATGGAACTCATACATGCAATGCCAATCTAGGGCCTGCAATGCCTCCCATAACATATGTCATATTATGTGTATGCATCTGGGCATTTTAAGCCCTCTCCATTGATTTTAGACATCCAATGACCATTTTATAAAATCTTGTGTCTTTTTTGGTAGATAATTTACAAACATCACACCAAGGGACTACCAAAACCCACACTTCATTCGAGGACATCTCACAACAAATTCCGAGTACACCTATAAACTTTTTGGGAATTTCACCATAGGGCAAGTTAGTGAACCAAGGAACCGGGCATTGCATCCGAGGGAAGATCTATACCTTCTTGTTACGCCCGACACATATTTTTAATGAAATCTGTGTGACTCAGTCGAACCTAAGTTCAACTTTTATGAGCCCACTTATCAACTCACAAAAGATGGTGTTTGATTAAAAGTAGGCACACACACTCACATTCATGTCTAATGCCCATGAATGCGATGCTACCTGTGTATATGCAAATACAATGTACAATTGCAATTTAAAATGTCATGTTCTTTATAGCATGAGCATATTATGAACATATCCAATCTCCATAAAAATTTCCCAAATTTATCAAATGTAAATTATATCATAAAACAGATAATAACATTTCACAACACCATTAAGCATGTTATAACATTTTTAATTCAAATAACACACTTAATCATCCATAGGAATTTTATCGAACACCTATAAGGCACAAATGTAAGCACATAGTGTGCCAAAAAACACAATATTCATGAAGCCTATATCAAGCAATTTTATCAAACCCCATTCATACAAGGATTGAGTTTAACACATGCTTATGCCCATTTTCCATATTCTAACAACCTTAGGTATGTGTTATACATTAGAATTTATATCTAACACCCTACCCATTTCATACTTCAACCCTAGGTTGAAAATAAACCTAGATAGGAAAGAAACACTTCCTCTTGTAGCTTATATCTCAGTAGAAGAAGCGCTAAATATCCCAAATCAAGCATTCAAAGCTTTATCCTAAAACTCCATTCTTTGAGATTTTAAAGAAACCCATGATCATTGGTATGGTTTCTTAGTTCTCGTCTCGTAGAATAACTTAGTTCTTGGCCTAAAGCAATCCGATGGTCGAATCGTCGTAGATCGGAGGAAGAAGATGAAAGGAAAACTCTTTCTCTCTCTCTCTTCCAGAATCCCAAGGCCAAAAATGAGGGAATATCTGATTTCCCCCCCCCCCGTTTTATACTCTCTAATTGCATGGCTCACAATGCATCACACGTCCTTCTTTTCTGATCAAATTTTATCTCAAATCAATTAAATCTCATCCTATTTTAAGTTTAGTGTATTTTTATCGAAATAAATTTAAAATATTTTATGTGTTGTGAATAAAATATGATCGCATTTATTTTAGTTGCGTGACACCCAATTGACTCGTAAAACGCAAAAAATCCAGTTGTCTTAGAATTTAATGAAAATTGACTTGAGTGGTTAGATTTTGCGAGACGAATCTAAAGGTAAAGTTTGTTTTGTCATCTGAGTTCTAGAAAAATTGGGGATTTTAGCCCATACCGCAACGACTAATTATCGTTTTGCCATTTTTAATAAATTTTTTAAAATTTCCTAGGTTTTACGGATTACCCTTCTTTTTTTTTCCAAGACAAAATGATGCGAACGTTAAAATTGTTTCTTTGTAAAATTGAGATTATATGATTTGCATAAATTAATTTTGACGAGTTAAATTGTTGAAACAAAAACTAAGGATAGTTGATTAAATGTGACTTAAACTTAAGGGGACAGTTTTTATTTATCCCTTTTTCTCAACATTGGCCGGTAAAAGTGTGAACACAACTTATGCTTTTTCACAATCTCCATTTGCTTGACTAAATTTATGCTTAATTACTCCTTTGACCTTTTTTGTTTGTTCAAACTCCTTTGACATTTCAATTCGTCAGTACTCCAATTTACCCAATAAATTTAAAATTATTACATTTATGCATAACTAAACATGAATTAAATATAATTTACCCTTCCAAAACTTATTGAATTATAACTTTTGAGGATTAATCTCCAACCCCTACACTTCTCCAACTCGTAGAAGTGGTACTTCTCTAGTCATGTGCCTGCAATAACCATTGTTGAAGTACTATTTGTTACCCACCTGGGTTTTCAACAAGATCTTTTTCTCCAAGTTGTGAGTTTGGATGTAATCTCTAGTGGTTGCATTTTAGGTCTTAGGGATCTAGGTTGTGGTAGAAGATCTCTAGGTAGAAAGATGACTTTCTCTCAAGGAAATCTCACAAGAGATTTAACTTAGATGTGCAAAAGACTCTCCTTATTTATAGGTCCAGAATAAGGGTTATTTTATTAAATAAGAAAACTTAATTTCGCGAACAATCGCTCGATTGGTGGGAGGGCGGTCATAGAGCGGTTGTTGTTGAAATGAAAATCACGTTTTAATCCCAACTAAGGCAAACACCGCTCGAGCAACCACAAGAACCGCTGAAGCCTTGTGTTGTGTTCCGTGGCCTTTTTCCATTTCCTTCCCTAAGTCATAAAAGGACCGATCTAACGAAGACTGGCATAAAATCATACAGGTTTTAAGCAAAAAATTATGTATAAACTTGTCCTCTTGAGCACTAAAAGGTGTTGCTCAAAAAGGGGTTCAATTATGATTCAAACTATATTTTCAAAACTTATAAATGGTTTAGAAAAATCCTTTCTATTAAAATCACCTAGGAGTCATAGTCGAATTGCTTCTAATTCTATTTTTCCCTAATTAACTAAAGTTAAAAATAATTAAGGGTTCATCTTAGGTTTCTAGATCATTACTTTGTCCTAAGTATGAAGGTGTATACAGAAGTTGAATGATGTTATTTTTACACTTGATCTCCTCCCTTCAATGACGCTTTCGGGTCTTGAATTTGATAGCATCATGACCATGAAATAAGTTGTGATTTACAATGAATTCAACAAAATTAGCCAATTACAAATATGATCTAACAAACACAATTAAGTGATTTACAATGAATTCAACAAAATTAGTCAATTATAAATATGATATAATAGACACAAGTAAAAGAAGGGCAACATTATTACTAATTAGTCAATAAACTTAATTAATTAAGTTAGTAAATTAAGTTTAAATGACATTATTGTTAAAAAGAATAATGAATTATTCAACACAAAGCACCTTTTTATGAGTAAGGACACAAAAACCATATTAAGAAAGGTATTTTTATGGTACAGAATTGACAACGTGTCGAATTTAATTTTAATTATTAATTTTGATTTGGATGATTTTTTTATTTTAATTAAATAATAATATAATAAATTTTTTTATTTTTTTTAAAATTTTACTAAATTAATAGTAAATGTATACTTAGGTATTGTAACATAACCCACTAAAAAAACTTTACAACTATATTTTGTCTATTTCATAAATTGATAAAGGAATAACTAAAGCGAGGACTCCTAGTTATATATGATTGTTAGCTAAGTTTCAATATACAAATGCATCCATTAATATTTGCTTCGTGTTTAGGAAAAAATATTTATTACGATAGAGATATTATATTAATATTGTCACGTAATATCATTAATTAATAATGTGTAAATAAATTAGAAAATAAACTTTACAAAAATTAATAACTAACTATTTATGTAAGCTAATAAATATTCACTCTTTTTTTATGTAACAAATAGCTACTCAAATTGATTTTATCTATTTAAAGTTTATTATTAATTGATGATACCATGTGGTTGTGTTTGGCAAAGGGGATAAAGTGGGATAACCCCAAGTTGGATTGGGTACCATAATCCGGTGGCCCATAAATTCTTGGTTAGGCAAGATTTTTTCAATGGGATATGCATTGGGCCAAATTCCTCACGCCGTAGCTTTTTCCCTTCTATATCCCATCTGACTCACTTTCATATATCCCATTGTAACTTTGGGATTACGAAGCCCAGTTACTGGATTGGCTTGCCATTTACTAAAATACCCTTCTACAGTACTGAATGTAAGGTTTTTACCACTAATTTTTGTCTTCCTCGAACTTCTCATTCGTCCTTCCTTCCTGCAAGCGGCGCCCACTGGTCCCCATTGGAAGGTATTTTTCTCTCTCTCTCTCTCTCTATATATATATATATATATATGTTCGCCTTGTCACTGTCTCCCTTTGTACATCTGTGTATATATATATATACATATATCCCTGTGGCACCCTTTTGCTTGAAACCCAACACGCGATCTCCATCTACATCGAAATATTCTCAATAGAGTTGCATTATGCTGTTGGAATTTGCCCTCGTGGGTCAGAGATCACCATTTAATCCACTGAAATTTTTTTACCTGTACTTATTTTGTGATGTTTGAAAAATTGAAGAAGAAATTACATAGTTAAATCTTCAAGGAGGTCTCCTGGTGGCAAGGAAATGAAATGATTATTTTTTGTTTCGTATGTTATTTGAGGAAGTCATCTGTTTTTTTTTTTGTTTTAAATTTAATAGTATAATTCTGATCTAGTTTGTTAATATAATTTATTGACATAATCTATTAACACTATTGCATTGGTTATGGATCTTAAAATATATTGGGATCTATTGCCAATTAAATTAATTGTTGAAATTTGGTTCCTTATATTTGGATTATGCTTGTTCTGTATTTACCTCCGTCACTAGTGCTAGAGTTTGTGAACTCTCTGTTTCTCCTGTTGTCTTGTGCTTCGTCTTTTGTATAAGGTTACTTGTGGTTATGAAATATGTTTAGGTGTTTATCGATTCACGTAGATCGATAATTTTTTTTTTTTAAACAATATGCGACAATTTTATGAACAAATTAATTAGATAAATTTTTTTGGGTATTTCAAACATTAAAACCAAATTGTTTTCGGTTTGTACACTTGATAATATACATGAAAATTAGAATGAAGTTTAAAGGTGGACAAAATAAATAATATTGCTGCACCCAACATTGACTTTGGATTGGATAGGAGTGAAGAGTAAAATTATGATTTAACCCAAAAATAAGAGAATTTACACAAAAAACAATAGTTTTTTCGTGGGCCCCATAATATACAAAATTACTTCCCAAAGTAAGGATTAGATTACATTACTTTATTATTATCCTGTTTATGTTCCCAAATTTAGAATTTCATTGAATTGATTTGGACTAAGAAGCTAAACCAATCTTATCCCTCAAATATTTGCCAAACACCCCTGTAAGTATTATTGAAATGATACCACTATTGCATCGGATATTTTCTCCAAATTTAGAGTTCAGATCTGCATCCTTACCTGAAAATTTCACACGTGGCACAAGATTGACGGTGGTTTTTAGTTTAGTTGAATGTTGACCAGGTTGTGGAACAAAGAAACCATTGGTCACGAGTGCTACGCTCTACCATGGCGGCAACGGAAAGCTACGTTTGCCCAAAATGGCAACATCACATCTTGTCCAAAGCAAGCAGCCATCAGTGCCTGTCACGTGTCCACGTCTCTTCCCTCTGTTATTAAAATATGGTGATTAAATAAAGCCAAAGGTTTCAGCCAATAAGAGCCCTGCCCTGGATTTTTTCACTCGTCCTGGTTGATGCATCATTGCTCACATCATCATCTTCACAATGCCACGTGGTTACGCATGTGGAAGGCTATAGGAGCTTGGACGGTGAGGTTCTCTTTCCGGAAAATAGTGAGGTTCTTTTTGGTTAGGTGATATCTGGTCGGTTTGGCGTTTTATTGTATGACTGCGGGTATCGGCTGTCTGCTTTCTGTGATGGTTGAGTAGGCGCGCATCTATTAATATTGCTGGGTTCGAGAACGGCAAGGAGAAAAAAAAAAAAAAAATTGGCAGTATGTCACTTATATTTTTGATAATTTATATTATTTTTTATGTAGAGTTTATTAATGTTATTGAGTACATACACTTTTGGAGTTTACTTATCATTTTTAGGTTAAAACAATTTTTTTTTGATTTATTTTTTCCATTTTCTGGTATAATTTTAAAAACTAGATAGACACCCGTGATGGCTCTTTATGGTTTGGGTGGATACTTTAGCTACATTAATTAGTTATTATTGTCTTATCGATAAAAGTAAAGTTACTTATTTATATGCACTATATTTGATAAAAAGATTGTTATATGGTGTATACAAAATAGAAAAAAGAGAGAGTGTATACAAAATAGAAAAAAGAGAGACTAAATCTAACTTTTTAGAAAATAAATGTGGCTCATTACTAATTTTACAATTAAAATGATTACTTTTTTAAATTTCGCAAATGTTGCATGATCGTTTAATTAACAATGCTATAAAAAATATTTCTCTTTGTATATACAGTCAAGTGATCAATCATCATTCCGTTTCGATTATTCAATTTTTTCAATGTATTCGAAAAAAGTATCTTCAAAATTATATCACAAAGATATCAACTTAGCAAAGTCATTAAAGACATTCAAGTAGTAAGCATAGTTATACCATCACAACTAAGTTAAAGACAACGTGCTCAACAATTAATAGTTGTAGAAAAATAAGAAGACAAGTCGTAGAACATAAAAAAAAATGGCTAAAAAATCAATTATAAACCAATCACGTATCATGTTCATTGAAAAATATTGTTGATGTAAGAAAATGATAGGGTGGATACAGTAAAATATATTTGTGCAATATGTACACCAAAATATGACATTGTAGATCCCCAGTTGAAAATAGTTCATCACACATTTATGTATCTCAAGGGACAAGACCATGATCACACGTGATGGTTGGAAAAGATGGATCGACAATTGAGAGTCATCTCCATAAATAGCAAGGGTCAGACCACTAAATAGGGATCTCACAATCAATCACAAAAAACTCTTCATAGAGCCCGCCTACCTTTTTACTTGTCTCTTGCTTTCAAGCACTTTTACTTTTCCTGTAATACATCATTCTGGTTATCTTTTACTACTTTTGTTTAAGCTAAGTTCAATATTTGTTTCGTCTTCTAGATTCGAATTTAATTTACTTGTTACTTTGCTTTGCATTGCCACTGTTTACTTTACAGTATTGTTCATACATCTCTACTTGGTGAAGTTATTCAAAGTCCTTGAAGTTCCAAGGCATAGAAAAAAACCTAGAGGTAACATTACACCTCGCTAGATTTGCATGAACAGTCATGATTTTAGAACCCTATATTGGTTCGAGTAGATAAGGTCGTTCGTGTTTGATATTCAAGTCCACCTGGACTTTGGCACGCTCGCAATCCGAAAATACGACAACCATATTTTTTGGTAATCAAAGAGATAGCATGGAGAGCACTATAAAGAATGCCAAAATTGGCTCATCTGAAGTGCCTCCAATGCCAAAAATGGAGAACACTCAATAGGAAGAATTGCCTCCACCTAGGGGGCAAGAGAACCATGAATCCAACTCAGAGCCAAAGGCCTCAATTAAGCCCCTATCACATGAAATCTCTCAGCAGGTCTC
Organism: Ilex paraguariensis; assembly: GCA_963454935.2. Taxonomy (NCBI): domain Eukaryota; kingdom Viridiplantae; phylum Streptophyta; class Magnoliopsida; order Aquifoliales; family Aquifoliaceae; genus Ilex; species Ilex paraguariensis. The sequence continues at coordinate 152,543 of CAUOFW020005170.1, read as the reverse complement.
AAGTTTCATCCAAGGCCTAGAGGATTTGATAAGAGAGGAATCTAGCGAAACTAGACTGGCATTGAAGTGGTTCGCAAACAGTTTGAATCGCCCGGGGGGCATGAGACAACCGTTATTTGCCCCTGTGCAGGCAGTCCCAATGGAAGCACCATAACCAGTGCTTCCCCCTATATGCCATTGCAAAGGGCACAGTAGGCCAAGAATGGCTATAGGTGCAACAACAATCCCCCTTTTTAAGAGGAAATGACTCCTAATTCCAACGTTAAGGGGCAAAGAAGGCAGCCGTTGATTGTTCTTCTAGCAGTACCCCAAGTGGTCATGAATAGAGACCAAATGGATGTGATTATCCAAGAGCATGTTGTCCCTACTATGAGAAGGGTGATTAGGCCGATATACCATAAACCCTATTCCAACTAGGATGGACAGGGAATATGAGTATCCTCAGGGGTAGAATGTTCTAGTGTTTGTCAAGTTCTCGGGTGAAGATGGTTGTTCGACCATGGAACATATTGGTTGCGGTAAGGCCGGGATCTACGAATTCCTGAAGTTGAGATTGTTTGTCAATTCCTTAATAGGATCAACCTTTAGGTGGTACATTGATTTCCTATCCAATTTTGTGTTGGGATGGCAAATACTTGAAGACAAGTTTCACCCTCAGTTTCATCACACTAAGCTAGAAGTAGCCATGGCCAATTTTTCTAGGTTGTACCAGATGGCTGGGAAATCAGCAGAACAATATATTGTGTAGTTCAAGAGGGCTAGGAACCCATGGGCGAAGGGAGGTAGGGGCCAGGGTGGGCACATGCCCTCCCTTAATTTTTTTTATTAGTTAGATATATGTATTTTATATTTATACATCTATATTATGTGTGCCCCCCTCATTTATATTAGGCTCACATTATGTACCCAAAATAATTAAACAATTAAGTCCATTTAAAACAAAAAAAATTGAACTCACTATTATCTACCCAAACTTATTAAAAAATCAAATATTTGACCTATCACAATCCACCCAAACCTATTAAAAAAACAAAATTTTAGCCCAATATTAAAAAAAAAAAATTTGGCCCAACATTAAAACAAAACTTTTGGCCCACGATCATTAAAAAATAAAATATTTGGCCCACTTGACTAAAACCTATCTTATCTTTCTTTTTTTTTTCTCTCTGTATCACTCACTTCCAACTGTCCATTACCCAACCACAAAAAAAAGAGAAGAAACAGAGAAAAGCTCAACACACGAGAAGCTCAGTTCCTTGAGTTTTTTTGTCCTTCCTTGCACCAACCTATAAAATTATTTTATACATTATATTTACCCCCTAAATTTTTGAAAATTTTAATAATGGTTCTAGTTTTTTTTTTAATGAATTAGTGGACCACTAACCCTCTAAAATAAAGATGTTAGTTTTGGATTGAGTCAATACTGTATTTGTATATTGACGAAAATACAGTATTTCTCTTTATCTAACACAATGTCCATTACTTTTTAAGAATAATTTTTAGTTTTCATTTACCATTTTGTTTTAGTAATAGTAGTCTATAACCTAATAAAATACGAAAATTAATTCACATTTAATTCATATACAAAAAATTTTAGAGATTTTAAAAAATTTTATATTTTATTGAAATATATAATTAGGTTAAAATGTACTAAAAAATTATTTTGTGTCTTTTTGTTAAGATTTTGTTTCGGCTAATTAAAAATTGAATTTATTATTTCACAATAATTTAGTGTTGATTCTTACATTTTTTTTTATTCTTAAACTAAATTTTTTGTATTAATTTCGGCTTAATATTTTTTTATACCAGTTATATTTTGCCTCTATCATAGATATTCATGGCTCCGCCCCTAACAATATACATTTTTTTTATAAATTTTTTATGTTAAATGGACTTCATATATCAAAAATAATATAATAAATATAAATATGTTATAAAGTGTGATTGGTTAGAAGGAAAAAAATTAGAGTGTATAATTAAAGTGCCCACCCTGAACAAAATTCCTGGCTCTACCCCCTGTAGGAACCTATGCAGGTTGTTGCCCGAGGTGTAATATGTGTGGATTGCCTAGAATGGCCTAGGGTTTAAGCTCTAGAAGAAATTTGAAGGCATGGAGTTCAATGACTTGTTCGAGCTAAGCACTCGGGCTATGAGATATAAGTATATTTTTTTGTGAAGAACTGGACCAAAGAAATGCGTCCAAGGGAACATACTATAGAGACCCTATTATAGAGGTCTTCATGGTCGAACAAGACTAGGAGCTAGAGGTGAACATGGTTGAGATTGTGGCAAGACGGCCACATGTATGCAACGTTTTAACCAAGCTATGCCAAGTGCCAAGAAATTAGCCGGCAATGGGAACAACTAGAAATACAACTTCGACATTGCAAAGGTTGATCAAATTTTTTTACAATCTGCTACTAACGACATTATCAAATTATCTTGGTCATAAGATCCCATTGGCCACAGACCTGAATAATAAGACATACTACATATGACACGACTTGTAAAGCCATTCCACTACGAACTGTGTGGTATTCTGAAATGTCATTCAAAAGAGCCTGACTAAAGGCCACCTGATCTTTGGAGATAAAGGAAAACCAGAGATAGGGGTTGATAAGGACCCTTCCTAGAAGACAGTCGCCACTAACATGGTGGAGGTAGGACATTCAAAGACCCTGAGGAAAAAGATTGACCTAGATAAGGATGGGTCATAACAAAAAGCCAAGGGGGATGAAAAATGACACACCTCAGACTGAATCATTAGAGGAAGACTTTGGGGATAAGTTGCATATATCACCACATCTTTAGGAGCAGCTTGATATGGTCATGAACGATTTATGTCCCACGAGCAAAGTTTTTTATAGGATCGTTCCATAACATAAGTTATCAAAGAGGAGCAAGGAGAATCATCCAAGCAGCCACATAAGAAATGAAATTACAAGAGAATCCACTGGGAGCGGTCAAGCAAGTGGCCTTCGCCCAAGCAGGACTAGGAAGATCAACCAGGCAAGTTCACGAGGTCAAGCTATAGAGGACATGGCAGAAGCATGCCAGATCCTCTAAAAGGTCGGCCAAGGGCAAAAATATGGAATTCACCACAAGTTTGGTTCTTGGTCAACCTATGTAGCCTAACACCCGAAGTTTCCACAGTACCATTAGCCTTGGCCGCTGTCGAGAAAACAAAAATGCAGGAAGTAGCGCATACAAGCGGATATGCGAATGTGGGAAGAAGAAGAGAAAATTCAGGCCTAAGAGGCCCGAGAGATATTTTGGTACATAGATCATGGGATTGGGGGATTAGATCTCAATTTGGTGTATCCCACCTCCGTAGTGTCTAGTGGCCCCAAAGAGGGCCGCGAGTGAAGATAAAAGAAAGAAGAAGGTAGAACCTGATTCCGCACCCAAGGAGAGTTTTAAGGAGCAAATGGTAAAAAAGGTGGTGGAACGAAGACAGTCGTTCTCAACCTTCCTCCAAAGACTTGCAAGGGAGAAAAAAAAAAGGATCTTACGGACCCTACTGACGGAGATGATAACAATGGAGATGATTCCATCCAATTTGGCACTTTAGGGAAATCAGTGTTTGTCAATGCTCTTGGTTTGCTACCGATGTCATTCAAAAGTTAGGGATTTCAGACAAAATTTTTGGAAGGAGATGTCGAAGACATAGGGGTACTAGGGTTAACATTTTTGGACAAAGAGGAAAAGTCCAAGGTCAAAGAAGAAACGCTATCTTGAGAGAAGCTTGAGTTAGGAATAAAGGGCAGATAAAGTACAGTTTGCCAGAAGCCTTGAAGGATGGCCGTTTAGTAAGCCTACGCAGCCCGTGACGCAACATTTAAAGCCGCTGTACATCCGAGCACAATTGGGGGATAGACCCTTCAATAGGGTCTTGATAGAAAATAGACCAGCTGTCAATGTTCTCCCTATAGCAACTATGAAGAAGCCAGGGAGGAAAAAAGAGGACCTAGTCCACACTGATTTGATGGTGAGTGGGTTAACAAGAAAAGTCAACAAGACGATATGAGTTTTACCCGTCGAATTGGTTGTCGATAGCAAGAACATTATGCCATTTTTCATTGACACAATGACGTCCTAAAACATTCGTTTGGTTTGGGATTGGATCCATTTGAGCTAATGCATTTCATCAACTCTCCATTAGAAACTGGTACTATGGAATTTGGGAGATTTGGAAGTGGTGGAAGTGAACCAAATGCCGATTGTGGCGGATGTTCATTTGACTGATGCTTGGCTCTATGAAGAAGGAATAGCACCAATGAAGTTTCAAAGTCAAGACAAATATTGGAAGCCCTGAGAAGTCCTGTTTCAGATTGACTTAAAGTCCATCGAAATCCATCAGATGGAAGAGGTGGTCCTTCGACCTACTAATATGCAAAAACCAAATGGTATGGAAGAACTCGAGAGCTCGGTCGATGTTGGAGCTCTAAGTAGAGCAGGCAGGTTGTAAGGGCCTGTATTGCCAGGATAAGAGCTTACTTGGCAAAAAAAGGCTACTGCACTACATGCAGTCGACCGTCAACAAAGTACCATTAATATGGTGGAGTGTGGGGAGGATTAATCCAAATAAATTACCTCTTGAGAGTTCATCGAATTAGATGAAATCGATCCAGTCCCAACTAAACTTGATGACTTGGTGGAAGTTCAAGACCCTTTGCTCAAAGTCAACCTTGGCGGGCTAGGGGAGCACTAACCAACTTTTGTCAACAAATTGCTAGAGTCAAATTTCCAAGCACGACTTATACAGTTGTTGAGATAATACAGTGACTACTTTGCCTGGATTTATGAAGAAATTCCAGGGTTAGACCCGACATTAGTGGAAAGTCGACTGCTAATTAGGGAACGATACAAACCGATTAAACAAGCCCTAAGGTTGATGTCCCAAGAAGTAACTTTGTTGGTGAAAGAGGAGATTCACCACTTTTTGAAGATAAAGTGCATCTAGGGGCGCGGTACATAGAATGGGTATCTAATATGATGTCAGTCAAGAAGAAAATTGGCAAAATTAAAGTTTGTTGCGACTATCATAACCTCAACATGACGACTCCGAAAGATGAGTTTGTCATGACATTGGTAGACTAGCTCGTGGATACAGTTTTCATGAATGCAATTATGTCATTTATGGGCAACAATGTGGGCTATCATTAGATCTTTATTGCTAGGAAGACCAGAACAAAACTGATTTTTGATATCCTAGATCGATTGCGACGTTTAAATGGAGAGTGATGTCATTGGGATTGAAGAACGCAGGAGCCACATACTAGAGAGCCATGAACACCATCTTCCACAATATGATTAGTAAGATCATAGAGGTGTATATTAATGACTTCATAGTTAAGACTCAAGACATATGAAAACATCTTAGCAATCTGAAATCAGTATTTGAAAGGATGCATGTCCATTAGCTAAAGATGGACCCACTAAAGTGCGCCTTTGGAGTTACAGTAGGGAACTTCCTTGGATTCTTGGTGTGTAGGAAAGGAATTGAGATAGACAAGAATAAGGTGAAGAACATCATAGAGGCTGCACCTCCAAAGACAGCGAAGGAGCTTCAGCGCCTTATTGGTCAAGTCAATTTCCTTCGATGATTCATTACCAATTGTGCAGGAAAAGTGCAGGCATTCTTGCCTCTTTTGAAGCTAAAGGGTGTGGAGGATTTCAAATAGGAAATTCAGAATCAAGAGGCTTACCAGCAGATCAAGGAGTATTTGGCGAACCCACCAGTTCTTATGCCACCCATTAAGGTAGCCATTACTATTGTACTTATCAACTGCACACAAATCCATAGGATATCTGTTCGCTCAAAATAATAATATAGGCATAGAGCAAGCCATTTATTATTTAAGTAGAAGTTTGATTCTGGTTGAGCAACGTTATAAGCCGATCAAGAAGCTTTATTTAACATTATACTTTGCATCATAAAAATTGAGAGTTCATATGATTTCAGTTATGGTGAATATTTTTGCGCAAACTAATTTAATTAAGTAAATGCTAACAAGACCAATATTAAGAGGCTAAATTGGCAAATGGGTTCTGACCTTGATGGAATTTTCACTCCATTATTTGCCACAACGCGTGGTAAAAGGCCATGCATCGGTTGACTTTTTAGGAGGCCACCATTGCATGGAAGTAGAGCGAGAAATAAAAGAATCAATTGGTTTGCTGGGAGTACCCGTGCTGTCATTAACGCCTAAAAATTAAGATTCGATAGGGTCAAGGACACGTGAGTTTTTAGGGGCTGGGGGAATTATAGAATCGCCCCAGATCCACAAAACCCAACTGTCATTTAAACTAGAGTTGAATACACTAACAACCAAGCCGAATATGAGGCGTTAATTATTGGGCTTAAAGTTTTGTTGGAGATGGGAGTGTCAATGGTCGAAGTGACTGGTGATTCTGAATTAGTGATTAACCAGATCACAAGCAATTTCCAATGCAAGATTTGGGAGCTGTGACCATTCCACTTCATCATAATGTTATTATTCGTAAATTCCGACGATGTGATGTTGCAAGTGATCCCAAGATAGATGAACGATCAGATTAACAACTTGGCCCATCTGGGATTGGGTTTAAGGATTCCTCGAGGTATGGACAAGCAACTAATTAAATTTCAAATGTCTCAAGCGCATTACACAAACCAAACAGCACCCTCATATAGGCAAATGGGCTAAAAGGACAGGTGAATGTCGTTTTCTGCTGGTCGTCCAGTGCTATTTCAATTTGGTTGTACCCCGAGTACTTGTCTAGGAAGCAATACAAGGCATGACCAGCTATCCTCTCTAAAAATTGATTAAGGAATGGGAGAGGAAGTGCTTTTTCCTAGTAACAACATTGAGTTCTCATTAGTAAATACATATGCACCATCCCGTGACAACTCGGATAGGTACTAACTCATTGTCCTAATTTTTTAACTACCGTAACTCTAGATTTTTTTGGTACTACCTGAGTTGAGCTAACCCATTTACTATTTGAGATAGGGAACATCATTCCTGTGCATCTAAAAATTTTAAAACTTCAACCCGTACAACCTTTTTCATATGTGGGTACAACTGATGTTGCATTTGACGAAAAGGTTTTGAATCCTCCTCAAGATCTATGGTATGACTGTAGACAAAAGGATTTATACCTTTCAAATCAAGGATAGCCAACCCAATAGCACTACGGTGTTGCCTAAGGACCTCTATCAGTTTGGACTCTTGGTCTAGTGTACGGGTATAAGAGATGACCACCGGATATGACTCACCCTCCCCAAGGAATACATACTTCAAAGTGGTTGGGATGGGTTTCAGTTTAGGTTTTGGTGGATTTTCAAATGAAGAAAGTGGTTTCTCGCCACTAAGAACTAATTCCTCAAACTTGGGCACCCATGACCTGACAACATAAGTAGTAAAATAATCCTTCTCTAAGAAGGACTCATCCTTAGGAAAAATAGACTCATCATTAGAAAACCTGGATTCAACTAAACATGTCCCCACTAAATGCCTTATCAAGATGATTTTTTTGCCAAAGGCTGAATACAATTGATCTCTCTTACATCTTCCTATTCACCCAGTTTGCTTAGCTATATTGAAAATATTAAGCTCAAGGGTTTTAGTAGTATGCTCTAAGACCAATCATATAATGATGTTTTGAAGTTGTACTGGCAACATTCATTACTTAATAAAATAAAAAAGGACAATTTTATTTATCATAACTTTATTTCATTTTAATATACATGATATAGTCCATAGAGTATAAGTTACAAAAATGATTTCTGAAGGAGTTAAGAAAAGGAGACCTATACTTCTTAGTAATTAACTCTTAAATGTTTCTAGTCATAGGATTACTATGTAATTCAGATAGACTAGCATACACTATGTTTACTCATATTTGATATGAGGTGATTCGTCCAAGTCACTAGTGTAGGGACAATAAAGTAGGTGTATGGATGCTAGTTAGAGAACAAGTACATTGAATGTGACCATTGACTAACATATGATTTTTCATATGGATTTTTACAAAACCTGTCAATGCTAAATCCCAAAGTTATAGTTATGTAACTGGTCCTTAGACTTGAGACACCATGGTTGTCTTGTGCATGGACTTATATACTTTAACTATACAACATATTCATATACTTACCATGTAACTTGGATGTGTATTGTTGGACATAGTTAGACATTCATGGAAACTTCTGAGTGTACAACATGAAATCTATTACTCTTAGTAAATAAAGAGAGAATGCCCTAAGTTATCTTCTTGGATATGACTGAAGGAGTCATTGGCTAAGGCAGAATGACAATTAGAAAAAAAGTTTCTAATTGATCATTAAGATTCGTAGTCCTAAAATTGAACATGTAAGATTGAGTTAGGGGTTTGATAGTAACTCCATACCCTAGTAATTTAATTGGGGTATTGTGTGATAGAAGGATTGAATTGCATGGTAACTGTAGACTGAATGAGTTTTTTACCTACTTCGTGCTATTTGGAGGTTGATTGTAATATGTTGTTAGGTGTCACTCATGATTAGTAGAAGCTCAAAGAATGAAATTAATATATTAATTTTCTTCATAAAGGGAGAATTGGAAGAGTTCTAATTTAAGCTAAATTAAAAAGAGTTCTAATTTGAAATGCTACTTGTAGTTAGTATCGAATTCCTACAATCGGGTATGCTTGAACCTATAGGGTTACACACAATAGAATTGATTGGAAACTAAAGGGTAAAGGAGAGACAAGCAATTATGAGTTAATTGGGGTAAAAATCTAATTGAGAGTTAATTAGGGACTTTTATTACAAGTAACGATTAATAAAGGGGTTATATGTATTTATGACATAATTGCAACTTTACCCAAACTAGGATTAGAGTCTTTTAAGGCTGTATAAATACCTTTATGTAGGAGGTGGATATATGATATAAAAACTCTCTTACTAGCACAAGTAGAACCACCCCTAATTCTTTCTCTCTACTAGTTTATCAAAGCTTGAGGTAGGTCTTTCAAGTTTGTCAACTTGTGTGGATACCGATAGAGGTCAAACAAATACGAGGCTTGAGGTAAAGATCAAATTCATATTTGAAAATTTAATGTTTTTTAGAAATCTTGAAGATTGTTAAAAGCATGCTTCAGGAGGTAATCATTAATTTTCTCTATAGATCTAAGCTTTCTCGGTTTATATCAAACATGTATATATCTTGGAAAGAGGAATCAATATTTATTTTTAAAATGTTGTTGCATTTGTTATATGATTCCTTTCAAAGGGTCATATTCCCGAATAATAATTTCATAATCCTATTCCTACAATTGATTAGAGCATTATAAGTAGTAAGGAATGGTCTACTGAGAATGACGGGAATTTGATTCCCTGCATGTGTAACTGGATAAGTTTCTAATACGATGAAGTCAACAGGAAAATAAAACTTATCCACCTGGACAAGTACATCCTCAAGTATTGGTCTGCCCACTATAGAGTGATTCTCGTAGGCTTGAGTTCGCCTAACCCTAATTGCTGGTAGACAGTGTAGGGGAGTAAGTTGACACTGGCTCCAAGATCAAGAAATGATTGCTCTATCTTGAATTTCTCTATGACATAAGATATAGTTGGACACCCTGGGTCTTTAAATTTGCGAGAAGTCTTGTGTTGGATTATGGCACTTGCCAGGTCTGTCAAAAAGACCCATTTTCTAAACATTTTGATTCCTTTTGATTTGTGTGGAAGTCCTTTAGGAACTTAGCATAGGAAGGGCCCTGATTGATATGGCATCAAGAAGTGGTATATTGATTTTTATATGCATAAAAAACTCATAAATTTCCTCATGATTGCTCAGCTTTTGAGGTTTCTCAACTCTTTGAGGGAAAGAAGCAGGAATAGGACATGGAGGCTCCTTAGCCTCTCTCTACTCAGTCTTATTAAGGGAGACTTTGGGATACTCAACAACATGTGAAGATATAGGCACAATGTGTGTCTGTGGTGTGACTTTTTCAATGGTTTTACCATTCCTAAGAGTGGCAACAGCTTGGACTTGTTCTTGGGAAGAGTCCATGGGAGTATAATTGCCTATATGAAACTGACCTTGTGGAGGCTTTGGTTGGGCAGGAAATTTTCCCTTTCCTTGATTAGCCATTAACTAGGTTAGTTTTTGCATGTGCCCTTTTAAATCATCTAAAGACTGTGTATTCTAAGCTTTAAATTCTTTGAATTCATTGAAGCCTGTGAGTTTTGACTATTATATTGCATATGGGCCTGCATTTATTGGTTACGCTTATGAGGGGGCCGGTAAGGCAGGTACTGTTGTTGTTTTGGTGCTTATGGTGGTGCAATGTCCTCCTCCGAATATTCGGAAAGGAAACTACTCACTCATGACAATGATATTAAAGCAAAGCATTGATAAAAACACAATTGAATTCAAAGAATAAAGATTCTCTGGAAAGTAAATAAGAGCTTGAATGTAAAATACCTTGTATTGAAATAACTATATTGAAATTGATTACGCTTAATGAAATTGAGTTGGTATTGAAAATAATAATTCTTGAAACTAAAAACAAAGAAATAATTAAAGAATAGTTGCTAGGAAAGAAATGAGAAAAGTTGCAAAGAAGAAGAGAGACAAGTAGTTAAGCGATCCCCATTTCTCCTCCAAAGCATTCCATTTATCCTGTTGTTCAGTATCTTTGTGCATATCTTCTCCTAAAACTTCTCTTTTTCCCATTGGTAGGAAATCCCCAAAAGATTTGGTGAAATCATACTTAAATTTGAGTTTTTCCTCAAAACCTGCCTTGACCTACCGATAGAACATCAACACCTATCGGTAGAAATTGATTTGTAATAGAACTACATTCTATTACGCGACCTATAGATAGAACATTGATCAACTACTGGTAGAACCTTGATATTCAAATACTCGTAACCACTTCTACTAATAACACACCAGGTCATCTAATGATAGAATACGTTCTAGAGAGCCCTGCTACCAATAGAACACATCCTCACCTATCGGTAGAACACCTTACTGTTCATTCCAAAGAGCCTTTATACCAGTAGAACATAACTCAATATATCGGTAGCTTACACACTATCTTCTTTCCTACCGATAGAACCTAACTTCTACTGGTAGATTCTTTATTTTAATACACTCATACCGGTAGGTTTACTACTGGTAGAACCCATTTTCACTGAATTTCTTCTCCGAGGCCTTCGGCTTCACTTCTAATGGATCAACTTCAACTCTAACTTGTCCAAAGCCGTTATCATGATGCTCCACATCTACCTTTATACTCAGACTACCAGCAAACACAAAATCAATGCACTAATAGCAAAAACAACTAAACAAAACAAGTTAGTCTACTAGCAAGTCTAGAGTGAATATGTTAGTTATAAAATAATGCAAGAATGAGCACTCAACAATGATGCTAAAAAGTTGAAGATCCAAAAAATCAAATCAAGGGGGGAGTTCAAGCTATAACGGCACATCAAAGATTCTTCGAATGCACCTTCACCTCCCAGCTCAGATGCATATTAAATGTCACATGCAAATCATAATATTCATTCAAATACATAAATTTCATAAATGCATGCTACAATTACATGCCATGCCATGAGATGAGAACTCACACATGAAATGCAAACCCGAGCTGCACCTGCTCATATAACAAATGCTATGCCACGCGTATGCATCCGGGTATTCCAAGTCCCCACCATTGATGCTAGATATCTAATAACTATTTTATACAATTATTTTGTCTTTCTTGGGTAGGTATTTATGGACTTTCACCAATGATTCCACGTACACTAACACACTTTATGGACTCAATACCAATGGGAGTATGTATACAAAATTACCAGGTCTTGCACCTGAGGGAGAACCTAGTTCTTCTTGCTAACCGTAACATGTTTTTCAATGCAAACCCATGCGACTCAGCTAGACCTAGATCCAAATTTCCTGAGCCCATGTGCCAACTCACAAATAATGATGTTTGACTAAACATGCACACACACCCACACTCATGTCGGATACCCATGAATGTGATACCACCCATGCATATGCAATTAAAAAGTATAATTGCAATTCATATTATCATATTCATCATAACATGAAACATATAATCAAGATGTCCAATTTTCACCCACATTTCCAAGCATGTCACATGTGACATCAATCCAATTAACATACTTGAATTTCTAAGCATTTTATCAAACACTTAGTAGGCATAAAATGTAAACACATAGCATACCCAAGGAACTTAGTCAAAGCCAATTCAAGTAATTTCATCAAACCCAAATTAAAAAAGAAATGATTTTAACATATTCTCATGCCCATTTTCAATATTTTAGCTATGCTAGGAGTGAGCTAATACATGAGATTTCATCTCTATTACCCTTCCCATTTCATATCTCAACCATAGGTTGAAATTAAATCTAAATAAAAGGGAACCCTATCTCTTGTAGTGTAAGCTCACATAGTAGAATCCCAAACAACCCAAATCAAGCCTTCCAAGCCTTAGTGCTAAATTCCCATCTTTGAGATCTCTAGAGAAAATTAGGAGCTTTGGTATGGTTGTGTGAGTCTCATCACGTAGAGCAACTTTAATTCTTGGCCCAAAGCAATCAAACGATTGGATCTCCGCCGAACTAAGAAAAAGGTAGAAGAAGTTGAAGACTTTCTCTCATCTTTGTGTCTCTCTCTTTTTCGGAAATGACATGACAAAAACTTTAAATGCCTAGCTCAACTGCATCACAGGTCCCGATTTATTTGATCCAATTCTATTCCAAATTAATTAAATCTCGTCCCGCGTTAAGTTTAGTATATTTTTATTGAACTAATTTTAAATTATTTCTCGGGTTCCATGAATAAAATCTGATCACTTTAATTTTAATTGCTCCACGCTCAAGCGTATCACAAAACATAAAAAATCTGACTATCTCAGAATTTGATGAAAATTGACTAAGTAGCTAGATTTTGTTATCCGAGTATTAGAAAAATTTAAGTTTTTAACCTGCACCGTAACAACTAATTATCGTTTTGTTCTTTTTAATTAAGTTAAATTTTATCAAGTTTGACATTCTTCCCCCTTTAAAGGAATTTCGTCCCCAAAATTACAAATAAGTGCACATATACAAAATGTAGATGTAAGAATTAGTATACCGCTCTATGACCACTAGAAATATACTTCCAATCCTCAAACAATAACAGACAGGTAGTGTAGATAGTGTCCTCAAGCTCCCATGTCGCCTCCTCTATACCACAGTACTGCCACAACACCTTCACCAACCTCACAATCTTGTCATGCAAAACTTGATCTCGACTATCCATGATACACAATGGTCCCTCCTCGAAGGTTCCATCTATATCAACAACCAGCTCCCCCTAATCCATCACATGTGTAGGATCTAGAGTGTATTTCTAGAGCATAGAGAGACTGCGTGCACATCTGATAGACTTGGCAGTAACAACAACCGGTAAGCAATTATACCAACCCAAACCTGACCACTCCCCTCATAGTCATGACCTTAAAAAAGACATGATCTCCAACCTCAAACTCCAGAGATCTCTACTACCTGTCTGTATAGCTCTTCTGTTGGTTCTAAGTTGTAAGAATATGCTTTTGTATCATGTCCATCTTCATGGAGGTCTCCCTAATCAAGTCCAGACCCGTGGAGGGTCCCTCTCCAACCTCCATCCAACAGACCAGAGAACGACAAGACCTCCCGTAAAGTTCCTCATAGGGTGCCATCTGTATACTCGCCTGATAATTATTATTTTAGGCGAATTCTACTAAGATTAAGTGTTCCTCATAGCTACCCTTGAGGTCAAGGACGCATGCCCGAAGCATGTCCTCTAAAATCTGGATGGTATTCTCCGATTAACCATTCTACTAAGGATGAAAAGTTGTACTCATCATTAACTGCGTCCCCATAGCTTGCTGAAAACTATCCCAGCTGTGATCCATAAACCTAGGATCCCGATATGATAATATAGATACGGGTATCCTATTTAACTTGACTATCTCCTGTATATATAATCTACAAAATTCCTTTAGTGTGAAGGTCATTTGCACCGACAAAAAGTGTGCCGATTTTGTAAGTCGGTCCATGATCACCCATACTGTGTCATGCCCATGCGAAGTCCGTGATAGGTGGGTCACAAAATCCATAGTGATATGTCCCTACTTCAACTTAGCGACCTCCAAAGGCTAGAGCAATCCTGCTAGTCTCTGGTGCTCGACCTTAACTTATTAACATGTGAGATATCTACTGAAAAATTCTCCCACATATCTATTTATCGCACTCCAATAATACTAATGACAAAGATCATGGTACATCTTTGTGTCAATAAGATGCACAGCAAAACGGGAGCAATAAAACTCTCTGAGGATCTCATCTCTCAGATCCGTAGGCTAGGGGACCACAACCCTTCCCCTGAATCGAAGATTGTCATCAGCGTAACTAGACCAACCTTAATCAATTGTAACCGACTATACTTGTGATGCCCCAAAATTTGGGGTTCCTTTGTTAACCCGTTGATCACACATCAACCCGCAGAATTACCCATGATTGTTGTCCATTTCGGCATCACGTCATCAACATCCCTTTGTCCTGGATTTTAACTCACACGTGTGACCCATGTTCCTTTAATCATTTAGTCCCATCGAGGTTCAATATACCCCAATGTATCTCATTTAAGGTCCATTTGTGTCATTGAAACCAAAGAACACATAGCCTATAAGCATGGCAATGCATTCTTAAAATTTCAGATTTTTGGAAAACCTTCCGGAAGGTTTTGCTTGACCTTCAAGAAGGTTTTACATACTGGAAAAGTTCCTTCAGAGGTTTTCATCGACCTTCCGGAAGCTTTAGCATACTGGAATCCTATCTTGAAGAAAGATGTGTCGACCTTCCGGAAGATGTGTTAAACCTTCCAGAAGAAGTTACGCACTGGATTCCCTCATTTTAGAAAAATGTGAAGACCTTTCGGAAGGTTTCACCCATTGTTCTAGTTTTTCCTTGTGCTTGTCCAAACTTTCCGGAAGGTTTTTCCCAGAATTGTCTGTTTTACCTATTTTTCATTTTCAATTCATCCAAAACCTTTCCACAAACATCCCAAACATGTAAAGTATTGTTTCTTCACATAAGAATTGATGCATGCCAGTTCTATTACAATTAATTTCATATGATTACAAGCCCATTTACATAATTACATGCTCAAAATGGAATTTTACAAAAACTTGCTTTCAAAAGCCACAAACTGGCTTTTCTTTATCGTTGAGGCCCCGAATGTGAGTCCTTCACCGGTACGAACCCCGTACCTAAAATATTTTCCGTATAGGGTGAGCCAACGCCCAGTAGAATATTTCTCACAAAGTCTACTCCCCAACCTAAGTGCATATGCAATGTTCACATACAACATTTAACAACAACAATCATTCCAACCAACACTTAAGTAAGTCATGGTTGGAATCTAACATACCATGCCATGAATTGAAATGATGCCCATTCATGCAATTTACTCGAGCCTTTCTCGGCTCCATAACATCTACAAAGCCTATGTGTATAAGACCGAGCTTTTCTAGCTCTGGCCATGAGTGTCAAAACCGAGCTTTTCATGCCCTCCCATTGGTGTTACACGCCCAATGACTACTTAAAACCTCTGGGTCTTTCTTGGGGTGGGTATTTATGGACTTACACTAACGGTCACCCAACCGACACGGAATTCATGGACTTGCACCAATGGTTCTGCGTACACCAACACACTTTATGGACTCTTATACCAACGAAAGTGCGTATCTGACACCGAACCTCTCACCAGAAGGATAGTCTAGCCTTTCTTGCTAACCCTGATCCAATTCATTTTCATGCAACCGTGCGACTCAGCCGGATATTCAATCCAAATTTCCCGAGCCCACCCATCATCCACCTACGTGGTGTTTGATGCCAACCATGCACCCGCATCCATAAAATACGATGCCTTCGTGCATATGCAATATAATGCATCATTACTATCTCAATGTCATTCCCACATGTAATGAATGCCAAATTGTAATCCCCCAAAACCCACCTTGGATGGTATTACAAACTAAAAACCATTCACAGCATGAGAGCACTAAATAAATCCATCAAATAATAAAATTTCAATCACCACATGTAAGATCCAAAATATCATCCCAAGCTATGGCAATTACATTTCAAAAGAAATACATTTAAACTTAGCAGTGGAATAAACAAAATACTAGACCATACATGATCGTAAATAAATTTCATATTCTAGCACAAAAATAAACTATAGCTCTAGACGTCCACTCGGGATCCACAAGCCCGTCTAGTGGAGCTTCCCAATTTGTCGGCTCTTCAATCCCGAGCTCTTCCTCTAGACCACAATCTGAAAAATATAGTTTGTAGGGGGTGAGCACGATGCTCTGTAGCAACATTCTTCCAAACCCGTACAAGGTTTAGAAAAGCATATGAAATGGTCGGTCTCCTTTTACAAATAGCATATATAACTTTTCAAGAAAACAGGGTCATTTGAAACAGATCTCAAGTTTAAGTAACAACAATAATTTAATGAATAAAAGAACTCAATATACAATTAATAATCCATTTCACCATAAACCATTTCTCACAAGCTCTTGCGGAATCCCATACTTCCCAAGATTATTGTAGAAACCATTTTTGGCATAATACACAATAATTCATAACTTGAACATTTCACACAATATATATACATGTATCTCAACCATGATGTAAGACATCCACATGAGTCAACGCATTGATTGACATCTAGCCCACACACACACACCCAAATCTTTTCAAAGATCTCCAACCTTTAGGAAGGGCGTATATCATACCAATGGTAGTGATGTATCCAACTCAGGCATTAATATACTAACCCTCCACCTCGATACCCATGAGGAATAGCGGTTTAGTCTTACCAAAGTACTAACCCCACTACGAGTGGTAGGAAAAATTCAAACCCACACGGAGTATGAATAACGTCTACCCACTCTACGATATCTCATCAAAGGCCACCCATGGTCCTCCCACACTCATGAGAGATACAATACGAAACTCAATTTCTCAATTTACAAGCATATCTCAAAAATCTCCAAATTGATCATTTGACAATTTCAAAACCAATTCAGAAAAATACAAGAGATCACCACAACATCATTTTCTTACTCAACACAAAGCACTATAGTTTCGAAATCAATAATAAAGGAAGAATTTAAGAAGAAAATCCATCATTCTCCAAAAACTAAGGTTTTAAATCATGAACAAAAGATTTCCTGGGTATTCAACCCTAACTTTGTTCAAAACAAGTAATATTTGCATAAAAGACTAAGAGAAGATGATTTAATATCCTATATATAAAATTTAGAGTCAAAGAATACATATATATTACCCATACCATCAATGGACAAGCATGGAAGAAAACCCCCTACCTTGATGTTCTTGAAAAGATTAGGTTTTGATCTTCATGAAGTTGAAATCCCCTTTGATCTTGTGTTTTTCTCTTCATTTACTCCTCTCTAAGGTATCCCAGAGTTTTGAGTGTTGAAATGGGGATAAAGAGGTTATTCTTAAGTATTTATAGTGGAAGGAAAGCCAACTATACGCAACTTAAAATTTTCATATTTTTCGAAGACCTGCTGGAAGGTTGTTTGTCGACCTTCCGGAAGGTTTGCCCATTTGACAAACCATTTTCATTAACCTTCTAGAAGGTTATCATCGACCTTTTGGAAGGTTTTCTTATGGACAAACATTTTCATCAACCTTCCGGAAGGTTTGCCTATTAGGCTAACTTTTTCAGAGACCTTTCGGAAGGTTTTGCTTACTGGTTAAATCTTTTACCTTAACCTTCTGGAAGGTTTTGTCTATTTTTCTACAAAACCTCCCTTTTTTATTTTCAATCCATTCCAAACCTTTCCAATTCCAACCCAAGCTTCTTCAACATGCTTTTGTACATCAAACCTAGTTCGTATAAGTTTTATTACAACGATTTCATTTATTTGCAAGCTAAATTAAGTTTTAACTACTATTTCCCTAATTTTTCCATATTAATATTTCAAAAGAATTAATAACTTGCTATATAAACCTACATACATAAATAAAGATAAAAGTGTGAGGTTTACAATCCACCCCCTTAAAGAAAGTTTCGTCCTCGAAACTTACCTCGAGCAACGAATAAGTAAGGGTATTTCTCTCGCATCTCCAACTCGGGTTTCCAAGTAGCTTCCTCCATTCCGTGATGTTGCCACAAGACCTTCACCAGTTGGATGACTTTGTTGTGTAGTGCCTTCACCTTGGTGTCGAGAATCTTCATCGGTTGTTCTTCATATGTTGCTCCATGTTGAACTTCAATATCTTCCAAATCCACAACCTGTGTAGTATCCGATTGACATTTCCTCAACAATGACACATGGAACACGTCATGTACTCCTGATAACTGAGTTGGTAGCCGAAGTTGACACGCCACTTTGCCTATCACTTTGATCACTTCAAAGGGTCCGATGTACCTTAGAGCCAATTTTCCCTTCTTGTCGAATCTCAAAACTCCCTTCTTAGGCGACCCTTTGAGGAAAACATAGTCCCCTTCTTGGAACTCCAATGGTCTTCGTCTTCTGTTTACTTTGTGCCGTGCGTAGTCTCTCCCGGATGAGTTGAATCTTCTCTGTAGTTTCCCGCACAATGTTTGGCCTGAACAAGCTACTCTCGCCCGCTTCTAACCTACACGTCTGTGATCGACATGGCCTTCCATACAATGCTTCATATGGAGCCATTCCCATACTTGCCTGATAGCTGTTGTTGTACGCAAATTCCACCAACAGCAAATGGTCACTCCAACTTCCCTTGAAGTCCAATACGCAAGCACGAAGCATATCCTCCAAAATTTGTATCACCCTCTCAGATTGGCCATCCGTTTGGGGATGAAAAGCAGTGCTAAAGCATAACTCTGTCCCCATAGCTCGTTGTAGACTTTGCCAAAATTGTGCCACAAAATGGGATTCACAATCCGATACGATAGAGAGTGGAACTCCATGAAATTTCACAATCTCGCGGATATACAGCTTCCTCAAGGTCTCTAGAGTGTCCGTGGTTTTCATACTGAAGAAATATGCGGATTTGGTGAGTCTGTCCACAGTGAACTATACTGCATTATGCCCTTACGACGTTCGTGGTAAACCCGACACGAAGGCCATGGTGATATAATCCCTCTTCCACTCTAGAATAGGTAAGGACTGTAGTAATCCTCCGGGCTTTTGATGTTTCATCTTCACTTGTTGACACACCGCGCACCTTGACACTTATTTAGCCACGTCTTGTTTCATCCCTTTCCACCAATATTGACGCTTTATGTCCCTATACATCTTGGTACTGCCCGGATGTATGGAGAATTTTGAATAGTGGCACTCGCCTAACACTTCTTCCCTTACTTGGTCATTATTTGGTACACATAATCTTTCACGATTCATATCCTAAAAATAAAACTACATTCATTCCTTAATTTCTATGAATTTTAAGTAACGCACATCCAAATTGGGCTATCACATCTCCAATATGGATAATAGGACTAGCATAACGATTCATGCCTAGCATCATTTACAAATCAAAATTCAAATTACCATCCTTCTCCTAGAACAATACAAAATGATTGGATATAAAACTAGAATATACATCCCAAATTTTCGTCCACTCCTCAAAACTAGCTAATCCATGAATCTAAATAAATAATTAATTCCTAACCTAATTAAGTAACAAATCACACTTATCTAATAAACATATCACTTTAAACAAAGTCAAACCTAGAGTTTCCTTCACCCTCACCTAATACTCCCCAATTTGAAGCATACAACTTCTACACACCCTTCGAGTATCCAACCATTCTCCTGTAGGCATGTCAATACTCAAGGCATGTCCTAGCTTTTCAAAGTCCAATCCCGAATTAAGAGCATATGTAGTGCGTATGAAGGAATGAATAGTACCAGGATCGAATAAAATTCGGGCCCAAGAATTTTAAAGAAGAATGATACCTTTAACAACGGCATCGAAAACGTCTTCTTCTGATTGGGTCAAAGCAAGAACTCTTTCTTGCTTGGTACCATCTGGGGATATAGCTCCTAATGGTTTCAGCTGTAATGGCTTCTATCGTGGTAACTTATTTGCATGTATTCATCTTGTTGCTTGATTGGTCTTTGGTGGAATCGATGGACGGTTCCTTTTGAGGTGCCCGAACCCTCCACATACGAAGCATTGATGTGGATCAGTGTCTGTTCTATTCCGAGCAACCCCAACTCCTCGAATGATTTGATTCCTTTGCCTCAAAGCTTGGTCAGGTCAGCGATACGGAGTTGCCCTTTGTGTAGCTCCGCTGCTGCTCGCACCAGTCCTGATCAAACCTCCCCTCGCGAAGTTCTATCGTCGCTGGTTGTTGTTTCTATTCTAGCATTGTACCAGAATGGTTAGCTCTCTTAGGCATTGATAGATGCCATTCAGGGTATTTGGAGGTGGTGGTGGTGGTTTTGCTTGGCCGCCACATCCCCGTCCATGTCCATGTTCACCCTTTATCCTGCATATCAATTCATAATTTAGTTTTATTGATATACAGGACATCCTAACTATCACTTTAACCTAAAGTATAAGGTTTGGAAAAAATTTCATCTAACAATTTCGTTCAACCTAGTCCTATTTCTCTAGTGGTGATCCATAACCTATAGCTCTCATGTAAGACCTATAGCCTAAGCTCTGATACCAAAACTTTGTAACGCCCCAAAACCCACCTTGGACGGTATTACAAACTAAAAATCATTCATAGCATGAGAGCACTAAATAAATCCATCAAATAATAAAATTTCATTGACCACATGTAAGATCGAAAATATCATCCCAAAAGAATAGGTCAACCTATGGCAATTACATTTAAAAAGAATTACATTTAAACTTACCAGCGGAATAAACAAAATAATAGACTATACATGATCGTAAATAAATTCCCTAGTCTAGCACAAAAATAAACTATAGCTCTAGACATCCACCTCGGGATCCACAAGTCCGTCTAGTGGAGCTTCCCAATTTGTCGGCTCTTTAACCCCGAGCTCTTCCTCTAGATCAGAATCTGAAAAATATAGTTTGTAGGGGGTGAGCACAAAGCCCTGTAGCAACATTCTTCCAAACCTGAACAAGGTTTGGATAAAATTTCATCTAACAATTTCGTTCAACCTAGTCCTATTTCTCTAGTGGTGATCCATAACCTATAGCTCTCATGTAAGACCTACAGCCTAAGCTCTGATACCAAAACTTTGTAACGCCCCAAAACCCACCTTGGACGGTATTACAAACTAAAAATCATTCATAGCATGAGAGCACTAAATAAATCCATCAAATAATAAAATTTCATTGACCACATGTAAGATCGAAAATATCATCCCAAAAGAATAGGTCAACCTATGGCAATTACATTTCAAAAGAATTACATTTAAACTTACCAGCGGAATAAACAAAATACTAGACACGTGATCGTAAATAAATTCCCTAGTCTAGCACAAAAATAAACTATAGCTCTAGACGTCCACCTCGGGATCCACAAGCCCGTCTAGTGGAGCTTCCCAAATTGTCGGCTCTTTAACCCCGAGCTCTTCCTCTAGATCACAATCTGAAAAATATAGTTTGTAGGGGGTGAGCACAAAGCCCTGTAGCAACATTCTTCCAAACCTGAACAAGGTTTAGAAAAACATATGAAATGGTCGGTCTCCTTTTACAAATAGCATATATAACTTTTCAAGAAAACAGGGTCATTTGAAACAGATCTCAAGTTTAAGTAACAACAATAATTTAATGAATAAAAGAACTCAATATACAATTAATAATCCATTTCACCATAAACCATTTCTCACAAGCTCTTGCGGAATCCCATACTTCCCAAGATTATTGTAGAAACCATTTTTGGCATAATACACAATAATTCATAACTTGAACATTTCACACAATATATATACATGTATCTCAACCATGATGTAAGACATCCACATGAGTCAACGCATTGATTGACATCTAGCCCACACACACACACCCAAATCTTTTCAAAGATCTCCAACCTTTAGAAAGGGCGTATACCATACCAATGGTAGTGACGTATCCAACCCAGGCATCAGTATACTAACCCTCCACCTCGATACCCGTGAGCAATAGCGGTTTAGTCTTACCAAAGTACTAACCCCACTACGAGTGGTAAAAAATTCAAACCCACACGGAGTATGAATAACATCTACCCACTCTACGATATCTCATCAAAGGCCACCCATGGTCCTCCCACACTCATGAGAGATACAATACAAAACTCAATTTCTCAATTTACAAGCATATCTCAAAAATCTCCAAATTTATCATTTGACAATTCCAAAACCAATTCAGAAAAATACAAGAGATCACAACAACATCATTTTCTTACTCAACACAAAGCACTATAGTTTCGAAATCAATAATAAAGGAAGAATTTAAGAAGAAAATCCATCATTCTCCAAAAACTAAGGTTTTAAATCATGAACAAAAGATTTCATGGGTATTCAACCCTAACTTTGTTCAAAACATGTAATCTTTGCATAAAAGACTAAGAGAGGATGATTTAATATCCTATATATAACATTTAGAGTCAAAGAATACATATATATTAGCCCTAGCCTCAATGGACAAGAATGGGAGAAAACCTCCTACCTTGATGTTCTTGAAAAGACTAGGTTTTGATCTTCATGAAGTTGAAATCCCCTTTGATCTTGTGTTTTTCTCTTCCTTCACTCCTCTCTAAAGTCTCCTAGGGTGTTGAGTATTGAAATGGGGCTAAAGGGGTAGTCCTTAAGTATTTATAGTGAAAGGAAATCTGGCTATATGCGACTTAAAATTTTAGATTTTTCAAAGACCTTCTGGAAGGTTGTTCGTCGACCTTCCGGAAGGTTTGCCCATTTGAAAAATCATTTTCATTAACCTTCCGGAAGGTTGTCATCGACCTTGTATATGGTTTTGTCTGTTTTTCTACAAAACCTCCCTTTTTCATTTCCAATCCATTCCAAACCTTTCCAATTCCACCCCAAGCTTCTTCAACATGCTTTTGTACATCAAACCTAGTTGGTATAAGTTTTATTACAACAATTTCATATATTTGCAAGCTAAATTAAGTTTTAACTACTATTTCCCAAATTTTTTCATAGTAATATTTCAAAAGAACTAATAACTTGCAATATAAACCAACATACATATATAAAGATAAAAGTGTGGGGTTTACACATATGAGCAACTTTAACCACATGCATACATATATCATGTAATTTATCACCAATTTCATCACGATGTTAATATATCAATGAACATATACCAACTTCTCATTTCCAATAATAATTCACATGGCATAATTTAAGCACATAGCAGGCCCACATAATATCAAGTTCCATGGTACCACATACCAATTCCAAGCTAGGAATTTAATTTAAATTAGGTCAATTTTCCATACCCAATTCACCAAATCAATCAATTCTAATCCATAGGCAAGTGATATAAATCTCTACGAACCTACCCATTACATAAAACACCCTAGATTGTAAAATAAACCTGAGTAGGAAGGAACCTTACCTCTTGAAGCATGAAATCAATTTCAAGAAGCTCCAAGAATTTAGCCCGAGCTCTAAACCAAGCTCCTCCAAAATCTCATCTTTCAAACCTTCGGTGAAAACCCTCGTTTTAGCTAGGTAGGCGTAGCCCTCGATGAAGAGATAGACTTTCCTTCTTGGCCCGAGTGAATCCGAGCACTCGATCTCCGTAGATCGTAGAGAGAAGGTGAAGGAGCTCTTTCTTTTCCCTCTCTTCTCTATCGGCAATGGCTGAGTGTGTGTGTGGGGGAGAAATTCAGATTTTTCCCCCTATTTATATTTCTCAATGCTTGGCTCACAACGCGCCACACGACTCTATTTTTCCCAGGATTGTTTTTGCCCCGACATGATTAAATTTCGTCTTAGTTTAAGTTCAATATATTTTTATTTTTAACTTACCTTAAATAATGTTCCAACTTTTGAAATTTTATCAAAAATTCCATTTTTTTAGGTCATCCGAGACTCAACCGCATCATAAAATGTGAAAAATCTGACTATCTCAAAATTTGATGAAATTTGACTAGGTAACTAGATTTCACGAGGTGAATTCAACGGTGAGGTCCATTTTGGCATCCAAGATCTAGAAAAATTCAGGTTTATAACCCGTACTGTAGCGACAAATTACCATTTTGCCCCTTTTTGTAAAAAGTTTAAATTTACCTTGGTTTTACTATACTTGGTCTCTGATGGACAATATAGCCCTTAGGACTTGATCACCCTACTCATTAAGGAAGGCGTAGCCACCAAACTATCGAAAATGCTCTGAGCCTAATCCCTGTAGTGTTGCCTAAACTATCCCATAATCTTGAGCATCTGCTAAGCTTTACTAGCCAAGACTTCCCGTGACTTCTGGCTGTATCCATCAACCACCACATTTTCCTTAATAGGATGGTAATACAAAGTGAAATCATAATCCCCCAAGTGCTCCATCCACCTGCACTGTCTCATGTTGAGGTCCCACTGTGTGAAGATGTATTTTAGACTCTTGTGGTATGAAAACACGTCAAACTATTTTTTGTATAGATAGTGGAGTCATACCTTTAAGGCAAAGACAATAATTGCTAATTCCTTGTTGTGTGTAGGGTAGTTTTTCTCATGGTTCTTAAGTTGTCATGAACCATAAGCTACCACCCCCCCGAACTGTATGAATACACAACCTATTCCCACATTTGAAGCATCACAATGCACAATATACCTTTATCCCATCTCTGGCACTATAAGAATAGGAGTTGAAGTAAGTCTCCTCTTCAAATCCTGTAATGTCCTCTCACATCAGTCATCCCACTAAAATCGAACTTGCTTTCTCACAAGTCTCGTTATAGGGGACGCTAATCAGGATAAATCCTCAATGAACCTATGATATACCTTATCCTAAGAAATTACGTATCTCAAAGACTACTTTCAACCTCTCCCAATCTATTACTGTCTCAACCTTTTTTGGGTCAAATGATACACTAGTAGCGGACACAACATGACCTAAAAACCTTACCTCTATCAGCTAACATTCACACTTATTGAACTTGGCGTACAACTGATGGTCTCTCAAGGCCTAGAGGATGATCCTTAAGTGACCCTCATGATCTTTTAAAGACTCGTAGTAAATCAGGATGTCATCAACAAAGACTGACAAACTAATCTAAATAGGTTGGAATACCCTATGCATAAGGTCCATGAACATTGTTGGAGAATTCGTTAAGTTGAAGGACATAACAATAAACTCAAAATGTCCATCCTATGTCCTAAATGTCGTCTTAGGGATATTGGCCCCCTAATCCTCAACTAATGGTATCTTGTGCGTAGATCTATCTTGGGGTAGACCTATGCCCCTCTCAGTTGATCAAAAAGATCATCGATCCATGGCAGTGGGTACTTTTTCTTGATAGGGACCCAATTTAACTGTCGATGGTCGATGCAGAGTCTAAAGGTCTTATCCTTCTTCCTAGCAAATAGAACCGGGCACGACAAGGTGAGGTACTCGGCTTAATAAAACCCTTATCTAATATCTCTTGTAACTGGACCTTTAGCTCTTACAGCTTTATAGGTGCCTTCTATGCCGTGTCATAATAATAGGGATGCACCGGGTTGTAACTCCATGTTGAAGTCTACATTCCGGTATGGAGGCATTCCCGGTAAATTTTTTGGAAAAACTTCTGCATACTTGCAAATTGCATGAGGTAGACCTAATTCCTGTCTTGCCTTATCCTCAAGTGTAAGACTTGCAAGTCAATCCATCAATTGTCTATGCCAATGAGATTCATACATGGCTTGGGATAAAGAATTGTACTTTTCTCCCTGAAATTTGAAACTTGAAACAAACATTCTTCAGAATATAAACGGTGACCCTCTTTCGATCATAATCAATAACGAGTCGGTGTGACACCAACCAATCCATTCCAAGGATGACATCAAACTCTGACATATCCATGACCTTAAGGTCTAACATGAGTTGAATCCCTAAGATCTTTAACTTGCATCTTTGATATATCTTATCAATGCAAACCCTAGCTTCTAGGGGAGAATTCGTATGCAATTACTCCTCTAAGGGCTCAACCTCTAAGCCCAATTTTTTCACACAAAATGTAGAAATAAATAATTGGGATGCACCCAAATCAAATGATACCCTTGCCCATATGTGAGAGAGAGTAGAAATGTACCCTAAATGACTAACTAATTGTCAGCTCAATTTGTGGTATGATGGCTAAGACTCACTCCAAGGTCCCTGCCTACAAGCCCTGTCCTTGGCCTCGGCCCACACCTTGAACCATCTGGCCTAATTGTAGAGTCCCTGCACGTATAGTGGTATGACTTTTCCCTGTAGCCTAATACTGATACTAGTTCTCTTGGTCCATGGTGGGATAAGGAGGAATATAAAATGTCTGTGGGGCCCCACTGATGATTGGAACTAAGATGTTCCGTAACTATGGGATCCCTACTTTTGAGGACAATCTCGTTTCAAGTGGCTCGACTGGTGACATATGTAGTAAGTCTTCTGGCCAACCTGATAAAGGGTCTTGAAATTTCTCCTACCTTAGGAGGATTGATCTTGGCCTTGGCTTTGATATCCTTGGCCCTATCCATGTGATTCTTGTGGGGTAGATGTCCTTTCCATCTTCTTCGAACTAGTAGTAGAGTAACTTTTGAGAGCTAATCACACCCCCCAACTTGAACGTTCACAATTCCTAATAATTAAAAAAAACTATAATAATTTTTATAAAACCATTTTCATGGGTAACATTATTACATTTAGCATATGCAATAAGTCGTTAAACCACTAAGTTCCCCTTAATTGATGAATTTTATCTCGTGAAGGTTTTTAGTGAAGATACCTACAAAATTCAAATACATGTGAACAATAATTGGGATAACAAGTTAAATCCCTATTAACAATGAGATTATAATAATGCCAAACCATGGAATAAATCTACACAAACTCGTTTATAGATATCCATACTAAACAAAGAAATTCACATGTCATATTATCATTAAAAACTCATATGGGTGTGATGATCATGTTATCTTTAGATTTCTATTAAACAACAATCTTCCTCTTTAGCTATCCATGGCTTGGTTGGATGCCAAACCTCTCCAATGGTTAACACTCGACAATAACATCACTTCAAGTTATAGTGGCTTTATTACTCACAATGCTCATACGTGAGGAGAATCAAGTATTTCAAAACAAAAATACGTCTCACATAGGTTTATTTTCAAATACGGATATTTGAATGAACGAATTTGACATAATCTCATGAAAGATATTAGTATGAAGTAAAAGCAAATATATTCACATATCCCTAAGTATTAGAGAATCCATACATCAACACTTTTCTGAAGATCAAATAGGGCTTTTCCATTGGTTCTTACTTGCTTAAAGGGGAAGGTTATAGAAGCGAAAGTTTTCAAAGAATTCAAATAGGTTAACCCAAATTTTTCGTATTCTTACAACACTTTCATTTCCTTTTAGAAGAGCTTGGCAATATTATATTCTACATAACCTTATTTTCTTTCATAGCCTTTGAATTTTGATAATTTTTCAATGATACCCATTTTTTTTCTTCTTTCTTTCTTTTTCTTCTTTTTGGTTATACCATGCTCTTGTCAATTCACCATCCCAAAGATACATTCTTGATATCAACATTAGGGTTAACCAAGGTAAGGAATAATATTCATATGCTTGGCTTGGTAATAAACATAACTAAGAATAAAATTTCAATTTATGGCTCAGTTGTGGTTGTCTATGGATTTCACTGCTGGTATGCCCCCTTGCTTCCCACATGAACCCGATTATGTGTATGACTTATAATAAAGGATGAGTGTCACTCTTACTAAAGCTCGTGCAAAATGCAAAAAAATTGTGTGACAATGAACAAAAAAGTGTGATTATGCAAAATTGCTCCTCAATCGTAGAGAGACTTATAATGTCGTGTTTTAACTTAAAAAGAGTTCTGAGGCTGTCTCCTTAGGGAAGGACATGTCAAGTGTTTTTGAAAGTGAATTGTGAAAGAAAAAAAATGAAAAATATTGTGATTTGAAGTTTGGTGGTTTGTATTTTGAGAAATTTGCAACAAGAAAAAGGGTTGGCTTATCCATGGAGTTCATTCCAATGCGTATGCCGAATCAATTCATTCCATTCTACCAATGGTGCCTAGGTGTTTGATTGATTCGTAGGAAGCGAGAGATGTATGTAGTTGCTTGGACAATAGAATACCCCGTGACAAGTCTACAATGTATCAAAAGCCTACAATCACATTCATCATCACTCAACCTAGTCAAACTAAACACTTTACAATACAAATAAGAATGAAAGAGAATTGATTCCACATACCCAAAAGGAAATCGCTCTTGGATTATCCAACTAAAGGTTTAGCTACTCATGATAAAGGCAAGAACAAACATGAAAGAGAAAAACATGGTCATGAAATCAAACATGAAAATTCATTAATGTAAGAAGAAGTTGAAACTATAAAAGAAATAGCATTCATAATCAAATGTAAAGCTTAAAGGGAAAATACCCAAAACAAGCATTGGAACTAGTAAACCCTAGCTAAACTCAATACAACTTGAAATAAATGAGATGATTTACATGTAGACTGAAGCCTACAAGAATGAAAGTGAAGGAAAACCAAAACTAGTAGCTTCTCTCTCTAGAATTACCTTATTCTTCCTTGAAGCTTCTCTCTCTAAAAGCTAAAAATTATCTTCCAAAAGTAAAGTGTTATTTCGTCTATCCCTCTCTCTCTCTCTACCCTTGAGTGTGCTAAGATAGCTTGCATTGGGAATAGGTTCTCGAAAATAAGACAAAAGGCATGGCCCCTTTCCTTTTCTAGTCATTCTATTTTTCTCTCTCCTTCATTGCCCCCTATCACTCTTTCATGCATATAGGTCGAATGTAGAGATTTGGAGACTATGGTGGAGTGTTAAAATGGTAAATACATCAATTAGATAAGTAGGAGTGGGCCCTTGTAGCTTTTAGAGTTGTGGGGAAAGTAATTTGGGACCTCTGAGCTTTGGGTATTGGTACCAAGTAATGAGATAGCGGTACCCTAAAGACGGTAAGCTCAAGTACCGGTACCAATGATGCTAGATACCGGTACCGCTTCCTTTTCTTCAAATTTTGAATAGCTAAGGTACAATGCCAGGTATTGGTACCCAGACAAGAAGGTACTGATACCTTAATTGTTCTATTCTAGGACTCCCAAAAATCACTATACAAAAGACAAGGAATGACAACTAGTCTCTCTCTCCTTTACTTATCCCCATCATCATCATCATCATCGTCATCGTCTTCCTCATCATCATTGTCATCATCCTCCTGCTCATCTCCAAACTCTACAACATCAAGAACAATTGAGGGGTGTAGCAAAAGGCTAGACAAAAGTGCTAGTCCTAGGAGCCGATGGTAGGATAGAACCAATGGTGGGATATCTGATGTGGTAGCTGGTGCCGGGGGTACCTCACAGATGAGCTCTCCCAGGAATGTCTACTCATAAAATCTTTTCATCATCAAAGCCAACAACTGTAGAGTTCCCCCAAACTCATCCAATCTCCCCTCAATCCTATCTAGCCATTCGGGAATAGTCGTCGGGGGGTGGATGTGGATGTTATAGTTGTAGATGGCTCAGCCCTCTCCTCACGGTGCTCGGAACCCCAAGTCATAGCCTTCCATTTCTTGCTACTCTATTTTCCTATTAGGCCATACTCAGGTGGGGATAGCACGTCACTGGGGTAGGCTTTAATCTTGCTCTTAAGACAAATCATGATGACCAAGTGGGCAAAGGGCACGTTCACCTTAGGCTTCGTGGCCTGGGCATAATCCTTGATCACCTCCCGATTATCAAGGCAATGTCCATCCACAAACCGGCCATGAACTCATAAAGTAGAGCCATCTTTTCAACCCCAAGCTTCTTCTCTGCTCCCTTGGGTAGGACATTGTAATGAAGAATCTTTTACATCACTCCATAAGCATTCTTGAGCCCCCTGATTTGGATGTTGCCATTGAATTCTACGGGGTCTTTGTACATCAAGTGTGCATACTCTTGGAGTTGCTTCCTCTTTTTAGTGTCATGGGGGTAGTTGACTCTATTAGTAGGAGGCCATTGATAATTTAGTGCCTTAACTATGAATGTCAGGTTGACATCAATCCCCCTTCCCCACATATTGGTCTTCAAAATCTCCAACTCAACACCCACCACCACCAATCTCTGATAAAACTCCCAACAATAAGGGAGCACATACCCCTTTACTTATTAGAACCAAAAATGTAGACCACGGTTCTCGATGGTCCTAACAATAGCATCATCCGGACCCAAAGTGGGTCTATCAACCTGACGCTCACACATCACATTTCTCACCCTGATGGTCTCCGTGTGGGGGTCATTTTTTCTTTTCTTCCTTTGTTCCCCACCACTCGGGCCCATTTCAACTGCCTTTCTCTAGGGCCCCGTGCCTACTTGTTTCATTGGGGCAAGACCCACTTATTTTTGTGTGGGCCATCAAAGCCAATAACAACCCAAAGGCCAATAATGGGAGAATCCACTCCAAAATCAAAGCAAATAAATCAAAAGGTGGGGAAGAGGACTTACCATTTCCTGCCATGCTTATCAGATTCGAACTTTGAGTGAGGTAATTGAGGAATTTGACAGATCCCCAAAGGTTTTTAGATGGCTTAGAGGGTTTCTATGGAAAGGTGAGTGTTTAAAAGGAGGAGAAGTGAGAATAACGAAATGAGAACCCACTTTTCCCCTTTTAAAACCCTCAATTTTCCCAAATTAGGGCACGAGCTACCAATACCTCATCAATTAGCTATCGGTACTTGAGTGTTTTGGCTTTTAGATATTGGTACCTCTTTGACTTGGTACTAGTACCTGCCCTTAATTCTAACAAAAAATTTATTTGCTACTCTTTCTCATTCCCCTTCCATTTTGTCTAGTTTATTTCACTCCAAAATATTCTAACCTATTTCCTGACTTAACTACCCAAAAACATGATCCACACTACTGAATCACATTGTTTGACTCTGTCCAAATTCATTTACGAAATTGCAACACGATTTAACTCTTGATGATTTCAAAACACATGTAATTGAATTCTAAATTAAACAAAATGAACACCATGAAGTGCATCATAAAATAAATTATATGGTATTTCAATTTCTTCCTATTCTACTCACTACATTTGAAAAAAAAACACTAGGCGATCCCTAGTGGATGAGTTTTTACCATGAAGGTTTACAGTGAAACTACCTAAAAACTTCTCTTTTTTTTTTTCCCATATCCAGCAGTTTGAACACATATTTCATCATCCTAACAAGCCCTAGGGTGCCTTGAACAAAATTTTTCGCATTCACCCGAATTAGTTACCAATGAGTGGTACCATAGATTTAAATGCTATTCAAAAGTACTCACCTACACATCTCCCTTCAAGACTCATGTGTGCATAATAACCATGCAATTTTAAACAACTTACCCAAAAACCTCCACTTCCATTTTCGCTATCCAAATTTAGTTCAATGCAAATCTCACCAAGGGTTTTCTCTTAGAGTGGATCACTCTATATTTATAATGAATTTTCCTCAATATTTATACATAAGGCAGAATCTTGTATTAAAAAATGAAGGATGCTCACATATAATCCCAATTTGAAAAGCACTTTAAACAATTGAAACAACATTGACATAATCTCATGAATGGAATGTTAGGACAATTTAAGAAAGTGTCATGGACCTCTCTTTTCCTTGAGAATGTACTTTTGACATGTATCCTTGACATAAAAAAGGACTTTTTTTGGTTATAATGTGGCATTGGGTGAGTGCTAAGAGAAACGAAGGGAAAAAGGAGTTCAACCTGAATTATCCCGAGAATATAGCATTAAAACCACAATTCACCTTTTTTTTGGGTGCATTATTCATTTTTTCAATCCCCCTTCATTTTAATTCCATTTTTTTTCTCTTTCTCTTTCTCTTTTTTTTTTTTCCCTTTTCTTGTTGCTTTTGCCTTCTTTGACCTTTTTTTTTTCAATTCTTTTCTTTTTTCTTTTATCTTCCCCCCCTTTTTTTTTTCAATTCATGCTTACATCATCTCATTGTTTCATTTCCCACCATCATATCTCCTTATTCAATAAAAGCATTTCCCATCTCAGGATAACCAAGGTAGGATAATTATATTCCACATGGCTCGGTCAAAGATGTGGTTATGGAAAAAATTTGTTCATTCACGGCTCAATCACAGTGACTAGGGTCAACTTTTTGAATGGAAAGGTCAAGGCTCAAGGTTGATCAAAGAAGGCCTAAAATCATTTCTCAGAGATATATGGTTAAGTATTGCTATGCATTTCAGATCACGTCAATTAACTATCATTTTGCACACTAACCAAAGCAATAATAATGAGACTATTGAACATAATTGAATTTGAATGATTTTTCTTTTGAGTACATGTAAGTTAGTCATCCAAAAAGGAATGGCACAATGGCTCACGTGGGTACTTCATTCATCTCCACTATTTATGTCAAGCTCTTAAGATGTGAATCTCCTTGGTAAGTTGCAAAAAATTACACCTTCATGGTGCACTTTGGTTAAGTTTGACTGGACACATGCATGTGCTACTTAAGCATAGGATAAACATCTATGGTGCACCCAAATGTTCAAGTTCTAGGTCAAGCAAACATAGGTCCCAAAACAGTTAGTAAGAAAAATATAGTTCAATATTGGATGTTTATATATATTTCAAAACTTTAAAAAATTTCATCAAATTTTTTCAACTTATCATCAACAAAATGGTGTATCATGCAAATGGTGCATCTCACCACAAAATGATATTATCAACAAAAAGTGTTGTATCATGCAAATGGTGCACATCACCCCTCCCCCCTCCCCTAACTTGAACTAAGCATTGTCCTCAATGCAAAAAAAAAAAAAAGAAATGCAATGAGATGAGATAAATTTAAATACAAGAAGGGTAAGAAAACACCTTGCACTGAGCTTTAACAAAAACACCATTAGCTACAAAAATAAAGGAAGACCACTATGTACAATAGAAATTAAGTGAACAATTTAACTAGTAAAATAAAGTAGAAAGGAAACAACTGTACTCTAACACTTACTGAACAACTATGCCTCAACAAGATTTGGGTAGACCAGATCAACCAACTCCTCCTTGACTTCTTGAACTTCAAACCCTCAAATAATGGTTTAAGTCTTTGGCCATTGACCTTGAATGTCTTGCCATCCTCAAGGTTATCTATGTCCACGGTTCCATGTGGGTAGGCCATCTTGACAATGTAGGGGCCATCCCATCGAGATCAAAGTTTCCCTTAGAAAATGGAGAGGCAGGAATTACACAAGAGAACTTTTTGGCCAAGCTTGAATGTTTCCATACAATGGATTTGTCATGAAAGATTTTAGCCCTTTCTTTGTGACTCGTAGAGCTCTTGTATGCATCTTGACGGATTTTTCCTAACTTATTTATCTCCAATTTCCTATGAATCTTAGCTAGTCCTTGATTAGCACGAAATATTGCATATCATGTGTGCATTTACACCACTTTTATACTCTCTTTGTGGTGAAAATGAGGCAAATTGCAATGTTTTGAGATTATAATGAGGTTTTGGTGTGTTTGCAGGTAAAAGAGCTTAAATGGTGCATGTTAGGTTCCTATCATGGTGCTTAAGGTCAATGGACTTGAGGGGGAGGCTTGACGAGAGAATGGAAGGTGAAAGAACCAACAAAACAAGTTAAAACCTATCGGTAGTTTTGTTATAAAACAACCAATAGGTTTTGGCTACTAGGGTGGTTCCTATCGAAAAACTACCAGAAGGTTTTGGCTACTAGAGTAAAACCTACCAGTAGGTTTGGCCATCGACCTATCGGTAGGTTTTCCAAAAAATGTCAAATTTTGCAACTCAAACTCTGCCACTTTATGGGTCCCACCCATGGGTCTCCCATTTGTTCCCTGACACTCCTTACACACAGACATGCCTCCTCAACCCTAGCCTTGGACTTTGAAGGCTTGAGAATGAATGAGGAAGAGTGAGAAGAAATGAAGTTTGGGAGTTGCTAGGTATTCTGTCCTAGCGTACCCCATGCCATCCAATCAGCCTCTTATGGATGGGAGGGCTGTCTCACACCTAGGGGGACCTCCATGGATGAAAATGCAAGCTCCATTCACCATTATTTCAGATTGTATGGCATTGTATAAAGAGAAGCTCAAGGAAGAAGATGAAGTTCTAGAGAGAGAAATTTATGTTTTTGCATTTTCTTCCATCCATTTCACTTGTAGTTTCCTGTAAGACTTGTGTAAGCTTCATTTAATGTCTTTAATGTCATTTATTACAAGTACATTGCAAGTTTAGTTCTACATTTTGGATTTCCCCATTGTTGTATTAAGTTTTCTCATTTCAAGCTTTTAAAATGGGTATTGAATGTTTTTCTTCATAGTCTAAGATTTCTTGTATCAATCCAAGTTCCAATCTTCATTTCTTTACAATGTCTCTTTCCTTTCTTTATGTTCTTGCATTAAACATGAGTAGCTAAGTTTTAAGTTGGCTAATCCAAGGGAGAATTCCTCTTGGGAAGGTTAAATCAACTTTTTTTCATTCCTCCTCATAGTGTACAATGATTTGGCTAGACTAGGTTGAGTGTGGATGTGGTTGTGAGTTCTCCATTTGAAGAAGATCTTGAGTTGATTTGACATTCCCATTGGAATGACCTCTTTGGATTAGCCAACACTTGTTCCATTTCATTTTCATCAAGAAAAAAATTCACCAAACCTCAAACGTCAAAGATTTTTACACTTTTCGTTTTAACCAAAATCACTTTCAACACATTTCACCTTTCTTCCCTGAAGAGACGACCTTGGAATATGAATTATAAGTAAAACATGACCCTCAAAAGTCTCTCTGCACTTGGAGAGCACTTTTGTTCACACACATATTTCATTCCACACACACGTTTGTCCCATTTCCCACATCATTCCGAGGGAGACTGACACTCACCTACACTCAAAAGTCATATACACATTTGAGAGTGACATGTGGAGATTAGGTACAACAGAATAATTCAAGCATTTTTGGCACCATTGCCGGGAAAGGTAAAGCGTTGAATTGAGAAGGTAATTTTCAGACAATGGAGGTAAGTCATGTGATTTTCATCATGAGCTGAGGTACGTTGCTCCTTGTATATACTTTGTGTATATTTTCCTTTGTAGATAGTGTGTTGTATGTGGGGACAGGATGAACAAAATCGATTGGTTAGACAATCTTTAGGCCCCAACATGAACAATGACCAAGACCCACCCGAGGATGCCGATGACAACTTTGAGTAGTTGGGTGCTAATGTGAATGTCCTAAGGCGAGATGGAGTGCAAGAACCTGGAGTTCTAAACCTAAGAATGCACGTTCCTCTTAGGAATGAAGGGAACAACATCCAAATTGATCATCCGATAAGGTCAATGAGGGATCACCTTCAACCCACTCGCAGCACCACTCCCTCATACATTCTCTTACTGGTCCAAGCTCATGCCTTCCTAGTTAAGCCGAGAATGTTGCAACTACTTCCTACATTCCACAGAATTAAGAGGGAGAATCCTTATTTGCACATTAAGGAATTCAAGGATATAGTTGCAACCTTTCTCACTAATTACGCTGTGGAAGACATCGCTCACTTGAAATTGTTTCCCTTTTCGCTTAAGGACAAAGCCAAAATGTGGTTGAATTCCTTGCGACCTCAATCCATAACTTCTTGGACTCAAATTCTTTTAGATTTTTTTAACACATTCTTTCCGATGCCTAAAACCACCACTCTTAAAATGCAAATCCAAAACTTTTCAGAAAAGCCCAATGTGCAATTTTACAACTGTTGGGATTGCTACAAGGAATTACTACAATCCATTCCACATCATGGTTTTGAATCATGAAAATTGGTGAGTTTATTCTATGAGGGGATTACACAGGGCCATCGCCAATTCATTTACATGATGTGCAATGATGAGTTCTTAAATAAGGACCCTGATGAGGCCCTAGACTACTTTAGTACATTGGCCCAAAATGTACAATCTTGGGACATCACAGATGTGATCGTTGTACCTAGGTTGTCTCCGGATAGTAATCAATCATATGGAGGAGGGATATATGATTTGAGAGACCGAAAAGACTTATTTTCCAAAATTGCCAAGTTGTCTAGGAAAGTGGAGAGTCTTGAGTTAAATAGGAGACACAAGGTGTCCAATGTTTCAAAGACCGAGGAGACTTGCTCAATTTGTAAGAGTGTGGAGCATTCCATATTGGAGTGCCCTAACATTCTGGCACCTAAGGAAGTGTACCATGGGCAAGTTAATTCCTTTAACCAAACTAGGTAATCATTCTCCCCAAATTCAAACATTTATAATTAGGGTTGGAGTAATCACCTGAATTTTAGTTGGAGAAATGAGAATCTCACTCCTCATGGTTCTAATGCATATTCACCTCTCATGCCTCCTAAGCAAAGTTAATACCAAGGCCAAGGTCAAGCGTCTAGCTCTCAATACCCTCAGTCCAATCCTCAAGGGTATTATCTAAACCCACCTCCACAAAATTTTTCCCAAGGATCATCAAATCCTCTCACCTACCACCCTCCCCATAAGAGGAATTTGGAGGAAGTGGTGTATAATTTCATCCAAAGCCAAACTACCATCAACAATCAAAATGCCACAGCTTTTAATGACATTAGAACTCAACTCACATGTTGACAAATTCCATAGGGACATCACAACAAGAGAAGGGGAAATTCCTTGCTCAACCCCAAGAAAACCCTAGAGGTCAAAATGTTGTTGAGTCATCGGAGCCCGTAAGGGAGAGTTGTAAGCAACTCAAGGCAATCACCACGCTTCGAAGTGGCAAACAAATTGATAAGACCATTGTGCCAAAAGTCTCACCCAAGGCCATATTGTCAATAGAGAAAGAGCCTAAGGGTGACACCAAGGGGGGTTAGGTGAGTGAAAAGAACAAAATGGTTGATGAAAGTATGCATGCATCCCCCATTCATGCCCCTTTTTCCAATCGTTTGAAGCCACCCATGAAGGTGGATAACTATTCTAATATAATTGAGATGTTCAAGTAGATTAGAATCAACATTCAACTCCTTGATGCCATAAAGTAAATCACACACAATGAAGAGGAAATTGAATGTTCACAAGAAGACATTCCTCACCGAGCAAGTGAGCTCAATCTTGAGGACGAACACCCCACCAAAGTTCAAAGACCCCGGATGCCCTACCATTGCCATCACAATAGGGAATTATCGGGTGGAGCAAGCAATTCTTGATTTGGGGGCTAGTGTTAACCTTATACCCTACTAAGTGTACAAATAACTCCAACTTGAAGAATTGAAGCCAACTTCAATCACTCTTCAATTGGCGGACTAAAGCATTCGAGCACCGAAGGAAGTGGTTGAGGATGTCTTGGTTCAAGCGGATAATTTATTTTTTTTGTTAATTTTATTATGCTGGAGACTCACCCTATTGCTAACCATGGATCCCAAATTCCTGTCATATTAGGTAGACTATTCCTTGTTACTTCTAATGTTGTTATTAATTGCAGGAATGGATTGATGAAGCTTACGTTTGGGAACATGACAATGGACTTCAATGTGTTCAATCTATGTAAATAACCGAGGGATGATGAGGAAGTGCAAAAAGTCAATAGGATTGACACATTGGTGGAGGAGCACTTGGAGCTGCTAAAAATGTTGAAATTAGGGGAGGAAGAGGCTAGTGATCAACATGATTTAGAGAGCTTGACGGGAGTGGAAGAATAGATCCCAATATTTGAGAAGCTTCCACACCAAGAAAAGAAGATCTTCCAATCAAATGAGTAAAAACCCATCTTGGAATTGAAGTCATTACTGTCCAATCTCAAGTATGCATACCTCAGGGATGACAAGACCTTTTCGGTGGTGATAATATCAACTTTGGAGGAAAAGCAAGAAGATAATCTCTTGAAAGTGTTGAGGAGGCACAAGGGAGCGATTGGTTGGACAATTGCCGACATCAAGGGGATAAGCCCCCTCATTTGTACACATCGCATCTAACTTGGAGGAAGACTCCAAGCCATCTAGAAAACTGCAAAGAAGATTAAATCTGATTATGAAGGAGGTGGTAAGGGACGAGGTACTCAAACTACTTGATGTGGGCATCATCTTCCCAATTGCCGATAGTAAATGGGTGAGTCCCACTCAAGTGGTACCAAAAAAATTAGGGGTCACTGTTGTAGCAAATAATGATAATGAGTTGATTCCGACTAGGGTGATCATCAGATGGAGAATGTGTATGGACTATTGGAAGCTCAACTGTTGCACAAGAAAGGATCACTTCCCTTTGCCATTTCTTGATCAAGTATTGGAAAGAGTAGTTGGACACCTGTTCTATTGTTTCTTGGATGGGTACTCCCGCTATAATCAAATTGAGATCACATTGGAGGATCAAGAAAAGACCACCTTCACTTGCCCCTATGAGACCTTTGCCTACCGACGCATGCCTTTTGGGTTGTGAAATGCCCAGGGACTTTTCAACGTTGCATGATGGGGATCTTCAGTGATATGGTGGAGAAGATTATGGAAGTGTTTACGGATAACTTCTCAGTTTTTGGGGATTCTTTCAGTGGATGTTTGGAGAATTTGGAGAGAGTTCTCCAGAGATGCGAGGAGAAGAATTTGGTCCTCAATTGGGAAAAGTGTCACTTCATGGTGACACAAAGAATTGTGCTTGGGCACATCGTCTCGGCAAAGGGGATTGAAGTTGACAAATCAAAGGTGGATGCAATTTCCAACCTCCCCATGCCAAAGGTCATCAAAGATATTAGATCGTTTCTTGACCATGCCAGCTTTTATTGTCATTTTATTAAAGACTTTAGTCCATTAGCCCAACCTTTGACCATTTTATTTTCGAAAGATGTCTCATTTGTTTGGTCAGATAATTGTGAGGTATCTTTTAAAAAATTGAAAAGCATGCTCACAACACCTCCAATTATGCGACCACCCAAGTGGGATATACCATTTGAGCTTATGTGCGACATAAGTGATTACACGGCCGATGTAATGCTTGGTCAAAGGGAGGACAAGATACATTATGTAATATACTGCACTAGAAAAACTCTTAATGAAGCTCAAATGAACTATACCACCACCAAAGAGGAGTTGATAGTGGTAGTATTTACATTGGATAAATTTTGGTCCTACATCGTTGATTCACCCATAGTAGTCTATACCAATCACTCTGCTTTGAAGTATCTTTTATCTAAGTAGGATGCCAAATCGAGACTCATTAGGTGGATACTCCTCCTACCAAAATTCAACTTGGCGATCAAGGACAAAAAAGGAGTTGAGAACGTGGTGGCGGACCATTGGTCCCGACTTGTGGTGCAAGATGCCGATGAGCATATTCCTATCCCTGACTCTTTTCCTGACGAGCATTTACTTTTGATTCATTCTATTTATCCTTGGTATGGTAACATACATAATTATCTTGCTACAAGACAAATACCACTGCATTGGAGCCCTAGAGGATAGAAGAAGGTTTATAGCGGATGTGAAGTACTTTTACTTTGATAACCCATACCTATTCAAGTACTATCTTGACCAAGTCATGTGAAAATGCGTACCAAAAAATGAACACTTCTCTTCCAAGAAAACTTTGGCAAAAATTCTACAACCAAGTTTTTACTGGCCCTCATTAAACAAAGACTATGTTTCATTTTGTAAAGAATGTGATAGATGCCAAAGATTGGGTAGTGTGATTCGAAGGAAGATGATGTCTCTTTCCCTTGTACTTATTATTGAGATATTTGATTGTTGGTGCATTGACTTTATGGGTCCTTCCCCGTGGCATTTGGCTACCTATATAGTTTACGGGCAGTGGACTATATGTCCAAAAAGTGCTCTT
Organism: Ilex paraguariensis; assembly: GCA_963454935.2. NCBI lineage: Eukaryota > Viridiplantae > Streptophyta > Magnoliopsida > Aquifoliales > Aquifoliaceae > Ilex > Ilex paraguariensis. The sequence continues at coordinate 112,517 of CAUOFW020005170.1, read as the reverse complement.
ATACAACTCTCGCCTCTCAATCATTCAAGGGAAACTCCAATCCCATTGGGATGACCTCTATCTTGTCAGCCTACACCAATGGAGCTATGGAAGTCACAAGCCCCGAGGATGACAAGACATTCAAGGTAAATGGCCAAAGACTTAAACCATTAGGGTTAACCATTTTCTCAAATATGTTCTTTATTTATCTCCCTATTGGCCAACTCGGTTAGAAAAAATATTTTCTTTTAAGAACTTAACCACAACCCAGTGTTCATTGGTCTTGGTTGGGATTACCTCTACCCACTTGGACACATAATTGAGTACTAGGAATATGTAAAGGTAAGCACAGGACACAGGGAATGGACCCATGAAATCGATATCCCAACAATAAAAAAATTTAATAAAAAAATGGGAGTAAGGGGCATCATGTTCCTCTAGGTCACACTCCCCAACCTTTTACACCTGTCACTGTAAAACTTGGGTAAATTTGAACTTTTACAAAAAATGAAAAAAAAAGGTAATTTACCATTTTGGTACAGGTTGAAAACCTAAATTTTTCTACAACTTGGATGACAAAACAGACCTCATCGTTTGATTTGTCTCGCAAAATCTAGTTACCCATACAAATTTTATCAAATGCTGAGGTAATAGAATTTTTTTTGCGTTTTACGACGCAGTTGGGTCTCGAGTGACCCAAAAAAAATGAAATTTTGAAAGTTGAGAAATAATTTAAAGCAAGTTGAAATAAAAATATTTCAACTTGAACTGGAGCAAAATTTAATCGTTTCGGGGTAAAAACAGACTCGGGAAAGGGGGACGTGTGGCGCGTTGTGAACCAAGCATTAAAGGGTATAAATAGGGGAGAAAAATCTGATTTTTCTCCCCACATTTTGCTGAGTCTCACGTTGGAAGAGGAAGATAGGGAAAGGAGAGAAAAACAAGGGTTTCCAACTTCTCTCTACGATCTATGGAGTTCTGGCGGTCAGAATTCTTCAAGCCAAGTATTAAAGTCGATATCCTCATCGAGGGCTATGCAACCGTACCAAAAAGGAGGAATTTCACTGAAAATCAAAAAAATGAGATTTTGGGAGAAAACTTGGATTAGAGCTTAGGTTGTGTTCTTGGAGCCTTCTACAGTTGTATTACGCTTCAAGAGGTATGGTTTTCATCCTACTTAGGTTTTCTCTCAACCTAGGATTTTGATATGGAATGGTTCGGTTGTTAAAGACTTTAACACTTGCCTATTATTGTGAAATTGATAAAATGGGTATTGAAAATGGGAGAATAAATTCTATCCTAAATTGGGTATGTAGAAATTGCTTAATGTCGTTTCTTGAGAAATGTGGAATTTTGGGCATGTTATGTGTTTACATGAGTTGTGCCTTGTATGAGTGTTTGATAAAATGCCTTGAATGATTAAAGTTGTTGTTTTGATGAAATTGAAATAATTTGCTTGGATGATGTGGTAAATTGAAATCATATGCTTATGATGTGAATTACAATTGAAAATGTAAATGTTGATATGTGCTTATGATATATTGACATTGGGGTGAATTATGAAAATTATTTGCTTAGGATGTAATTATCCATGGTATGTGTTGATATGTGGTAGAAATAGTCCATAGGGTATTCATTATATATGGATATGATATCGATATTTCAATTGCTCATTACATTGCATACGCACGAAGGCATCATATTCATGGGCATGAGGCATGAGTGTGAGTGTGTGTGCATGTTGTTAGGTCAAACACCGTCCTTGGTGGTTGATAAGTTGACTCAATATAGTTGGACTAAGGCTCAACCAGGTTGTACGAGTTGCATGAAAAAACTTGTGTTGGGTATAACATGAAGGGCTAGATACTCCCTCGAGTGCAAGGCCCGATTACTAGTTGATACACTTGTGTCGGTGCAAGTCCAAAAAAGTGTATTGGTGTGCAGAACCGGTTGTGCGACACCAAAACTTCACTACCCAACAAAGACACATAAGTTTGTTTCATACAAAAATGTCATTGGATGTATATCATCAATGGCGGATTTATTACACCTTGACATTGCATTGTGTTGTAGGAGCTGGTGAGGGCTCGGGTTAAAGTGCATAAGTGAATCTCATCTCATTTTATGGCATGACATGGTAGAATTCCAACATTGAATTGCATATTTTTATTTGGGATGGTGGTTGCTTGTTGAATATTGCATGTGAACATTTCATATGCACTTAGGTTGGGGAGTAGCCTCTTTAGAAGATACCCTATTGAGCGTGGCTTACCCTTTATGGGGAAGCATTTCATTTGCGGGTTATGCACTAGTGGACGGCTCATATTCGGGGCCTTAAGGATGAAGAAAAACCAACTTGTGGCTTTTAAACCATCTTTTGTAAAATATTTGCTAAGTTAGTTTTTGGGCATGTAATGTATGTAAATGAATTGTAATTTGAACTTGTATTAACTATGTTTGATGCATAAATTCGATGTGTTTATAAGTAGTTGTGGTACATGTCACATTGGCACAGTGGTACATGACCATGTACATGACCATGTCACACTGTTACCAACCAATGCCATACTGATACAAACCAAATTCAAACAACTATAAACCAATGCACACTACTAAAAGTCAGTGTCACACTGCGCACATTGACATAGGACCCCCGATTTTAGGGGCATCATAAGTGTGGATAAATAGACCCGGTGTGATCAATGTGTATGATTGCACAGGTTATGTTTTGGGTAGAGCTCCTGTACAAAAGAGACTCTCCTTGAATTTTGTTAAATTATAGATCTTGGTAAATAGGGTATAATTGCATGATATCGAGTTACACAATATCCATGGGTTGATGGGTGATCAACGGGTTAACAAAGTACCCCCGATTTTTGGGGTGTCATAGCTTGGTATCAGAGCTTAAGTATACGATTTACCTAGGGCTTGAGGGGCATGGGTTTAGACCATTGCATCCATTGTGCATTACATGTTATGTGTTTAAATGCTACATCTTATGTGTTATTTGTTTATGTGATTTATATGCATGGTGAAATGTAGGTGGAAAAGAAACACTAAGGTTAGAGAATATAACCTTGGGGGTCGGAAAAAGAATGAATGGGATGGTTCAAGATGTGGATGTCTACTAGTTGGTGGCACATCCTCTACCAGTGAGACAAGAAGAGAAATCTCAAAGTTTGAACTTGATCCCTAGCTTGGGATACTAAGTAAGTGCTATGTTGCTATTTGACATGTGTCTAGATGACAAATAAAGGAAGAGGACGCTGCTGAGGCGGTGGGCGAAACAACAACAAACCACAACCGCCTTTGACCAACAAGCCTTCATGGAGGCTATTGACACTGTGGCAGCTACCTTTGCACAAGCTAGCCCCAATGTGAGCCAAGGAGGCTCATGTAACCTCCAGAAATTCAAGGCGCACAAGCCTCCGACCATTGGTTTCAGCAAGTCAACAAGATCTTAGCGACTATGGAGATCACCTCAGATGCCACTAAGATAACTCTAGCTGCATTCCAGCTAGAAGGAGAAGCCCATATGTGGTGGGATTGGGTAAAGGCTTCAAAGAACTTAGAGGCGATGATATAGGGAGAGTTCTGGGAGCTCTTTATGGGCAAGTACTTCCCATCGACTGTTCGACATACTAAAGCCAGGGAATTCTAGGATTTGAAACAAGGGACTATGACAGTGATGGAATACGTGGCCAAACTCACTAAGTTAGCCCATTTCATCTAGGGGAAGATTGTGGGCCAAATTCACTGAAATTATCCATCTGGGCAAAGATTATGGACCATTGCCTACAGGATTTGGACTCGATGGTCGAGACGACTATGGCCATTGAGAGAGAGGTCGACAATGCAAGGAGCATCCGGGAGTCGGGTGCTAAGCACAAGAAGAAGGAGGGCCAATCCTCTTCTTCTAGTTCGGGAAAGAAGCAAAAAACTTTTACTCCACAAGGGTATCAAGGACAAGGCCACGACTACCAAGGCCAAGGTCAATCCTCCCAAGGCAGGAGACACTTCAGGGCTTCCAGTCAAGCAGGCCCACGACCATGTTTCCATTGCCACCAATCGGGTCACATGAAGAGGGATTATTCTCAGAGACAGGGATCACAGAGCTATGGGGCATTACAATCACATTGTTTGTAAAATGAAACACAATTTTTAAAGAATGTCGCCTGTAAAAACCAATTTTTAAAATCTTAGCTGAAGTTTTCTTAGAAGAGAAGTGCCTGCCACATGCTTCGAAATGGCAAAAGGAGAGGACATCATGCTGTTCAATGTTTGGTACACATCTGCTCATGATTTGGTCAGGGAAATACTTGAACAGGTATGGATTGTCGAATTAAAAGTACTTCATCTCTGCCATGAATTTTCTCTTGTCTTCTGAGCTCTAGTGTGGGGGCATTTGTCTTGTGGAATGAAAATTGCAAATGTCAGCATACCATGGACAAACTGAATGGTTAGAAAATAAATGATCATCCAGAAAAGAGTTAAGGATGGGGATGTGCTCTTCGTTGTCTTGGAAAATAAGCCGTGATAAATGGTCTGCCACCACATTCTCAACTCATTTCTTATCTTTGATGATCAAATAGAATTCTTGAAGGATGATGATCCACTTAATGAGTCTCGGTTTAGCGTCCTGCTTAGACAATAGATACTTTAAAGCAGAGTGATTAGTACAGACTACAATATACGAACCAATGATGTATGACCTGAATTTATCCAAAGCAAACAGTACGGCTAGAAACTCTTTTTAGTGGTGGTGTAGTTCATCTGAGCTTCATTTAAGGTTTTGCTAGCGTAGTATATGACATGAGGCTTTTTATCTTCTCTTTGACCACTGCACCGACTGCGTAATCACTTGCGTCGCACATGAGATCAAATAAGAGTTCCCCATTGGGTGGTTTCATGATTGGAGGTGAGATTAGCATATTTTTAAGTTTTTGAAAATATGCCTCACAATTATTAGAGCACACAAATGGGACATCCTTTGCTAGCAAGTTTGTCAAGAGTCCTACCAATGCACTAAAATCTTTAATGAAACGATGGTAAAAACTTGTGTGGCTGCAGATACAATGTGACCTAGCATAATCCCTTGGGTCACCATTAAAATAACACTTATTCCAATTAAGTACAAAGTTTTTCTCTTCATATCTCTCTAATACTCTCTCCAAAATTTCCAAACATCCTTAAAAAGAGTTCCCAAACACCGAGAAGTCATTCATAAAACCTTTCACAATCTTTTCCACCCTGTCACTGAATATCCACATCATACACCTTAGAAAAATCCCTAGGGCATTGCATAGCCTAAATGGCATCCGACGATAGGCATATATTTCGAAGGGGTAAATGAATATGGTTTTTTCTTGATCTTCCAGGGCGATCTCTATTTTATTATAGTCGAAGTATCTATCTATGAAGCAATATAGTAGATTTTATGCTACCTTTTTCAACACTTGATCAAAGAATGGTAGTGAAAAATGATCTTTGCAAGTGCATGAGTTAAGCTTCCACTGTCTACCTGAGTTGGGATCAATTCATTCTCCTCATTGGTCACCATCGTTACTCCTGATTTCTTTGGTACTACTTGTGTGGGTCTAGCCCACATACTTTCGGCAATCACAAAGATGATTCCCACATCAAGTAGCTTAAGCATTTCATCTCTAACCACATCCTTCATAATTGGATTGAGTCTCATTTGTGGTAAATGGGATAGCTTGGCTTCCTCTTCAAGATATATTTTGTAGGTGCAAATGAGAGAGTAAATTCCCTTTATGTTGGCCATAGTCCAACCGATCACTCATTTATGTTTCCTTAAGGCTCTCAATAGTTCTTCCTCTTGCTTTGGCTCTAATGAAGATCTTATCACCACTGGAAATGTTTGGTTTTCCCCCAAGTATGCATATTTCATTATGGATGGTAATGACTTCAACTACAAAGTAGGTGGTTGGACAAAAATTTTCTTTTCTTGTGGAGGCAAATTTTTAAATGTTGGGGTCCTAGTTCCCACCTCTTGCATTGTTTTCAGTTCCCAATCCTCAACAAACTCTTACTCCCCCAAGCTTGTATTGCACAGAGTCCATGTGATGCTCCACTAAGGTGTCAATCTTATTGACTTAAAGAATTTCCTCATCATCCCCCGGTTGCTTGCATATATTGAACACATTGAGATCCATTGTCATGTTTCCAAATGCTAGCTTCTACAATTGATCATTGCAATAGAAGTTGCAAGAAAAGGTCTACCGAGAATGATAGTAGTTTCTGTTATTAGATCAACAACGGGGTGAGTGTCAAGCACAATGAAATCAATGAAAAAATAAAATTTATCCACTTAGACCAACATATCTTCTACTACTCCCCTTGGCGTTCTCATGCTACGATATGCTAGTTGAAGAGTAATAGAGGTTAGTTTCAACTCCTCAAGCTATAGTTATTGGTACATAGAAAATGGTAAAAGATTGACACTTCCCCTCACAGTGCATTGTCATGTTTCCTCTTTATACTGTATAAGTCATTCAATATCTTTGCACAAGAGGGAATTGTTTCATGGCATCAAAGAGTGGAATATTGATCTTCATCTGCATAAATATTTCAAGAATATCATAATAATTAGCAATCTTAGCTAGTGCCCTCTACAGTTGAGGATAAGGGGCTGGGATAGGACAATCATTCATAGTTAAATCAACAACCTTGGGCTTCCCAAGTTGTTTACCCTCTCCGGAGTTACCCTTGGTCTCTTGGTTATTTTTCAAAGTGGTGTTGGGTGAGACCTTAGGTAAAATGGTTTTGTCAATTTCCTTTCCACTCCTAAGAGTGGTGACAACTATTAGTTGCTCAAAATTCTCTTTAATGGTGTCGGACGACTCGATCACATGCTGACCATTGGGGTTCTTTGGGGTTGTGTGGGAAATTTTCCTTTTTCTTGTTGAAATGACCCCATAATATTTTTTAACTTGGTAATCTATGTTCGGATGTCATTAAAAGCTGCGGCATTTTGGTTATTGGTTGTAGTTTGACTTTGGATGAATTGATGCATGATGTCCTCCAAAATTCTCTTGTAAGGTGGTTGATATGTGGGTGGATTAAGTTGTCCTTGTAGACCAAACCCTTGTTGAGGCGGCTTTTTGAGAAAACCCTTGTGGGTTGGACATTTGATATTAAGAGCTAGACGACGGACCATGACCATAAAATGATTGGTTTTGCTTTACTAGGAGAGGAGATGGAAATGAAGTGGATCCGTGAGGTGTAGGGTTGTCACTCTTCCAACTAAGTTCGGGTGGGAGCTCCATCCCAGATTGTACATTTTAGAATGTGGAGAGTATGACTGTCTACTTTGACTAAATACATGCACTTTCTCATGATACATTTCCTTAAGTGTCAGAATATTTAGACACTCCGAGATGGAGTGTTCAACACTCTCACAAATCGAGCAAAAAATCTCTGCCTTAGTCGTATTTGACACTTCATGCCTCCTATTGATCTCTAGGCATTCCACCTTGTGGGATAACTTTTCAATTTTAGCAAGCAAGTCCTCTTGGCCACGCAAATTATATAGCCCACCCCACTTGGTTGAGTGCCCATAGAGGACCTTGGTACATTGGTAGGATCAATGATATCCTAAGATTGGACATTCTCAGCCAAAGTATCAAAGTACTTCAAGGCTTCATTGGGATCCTTGTTCAAGAATTCTCCATTGCACATCATGACAATGAACTGTCGATGCCCTAACATAATTCCTTTATAGAATAAACTAGTCAGTTGCCATGGTTTAAATTGGTGATGTTTAATGGAGTGCAATAAATCCTTATTTCTTTCCTAACACTAATAAAACTGCTCATTTAGTTTCGTAGAAAAGTTTTGAGTTTTTTTCTTCAAAGTAGTGGTCTTGGGGACCTGAAAAAACCTGTGGAAAATTTCAAATAACATTTGGACCCAAGAACTTAATGAGCATGGTTTCAAGGAGTTCAACCAAAATTTTGCTTTATCCTTGAGAGAATAGGGAAATAACTTCATATGTGCCATGTTTTTCATTACATGATTTGAATTGAATGTTCCAACTATTTCCTCAAACTCCTTAATGTGTAGGTAAGGATTTTCACATTCCATGCCATGGAATTGAGGAAGTAGTTCTAACATGTCCGACTTGACAATAAAATCATGTGTTTGCATAGGTAAAAGTATGAATTATGGGGTGGTGCTTTGTGTGGGTTGGAGATACTCTCTCTTTGATCTCACTGGGATCAATAGGGATATTATTTCCTTCATTTCTTGGAGGGGTAATTGCATTCTGGGGTTTTGTACTCAAGGGTTTTATAATCCCCCACCACTTTGGATTTTTAGACCCATCACCCCCAAAATTGCCTCTGGCATCTTTTGGAGGGTCTTGGTTTATGTTCATATTTGGTCCTTGGTCTTGTCTGACTAGTCTATTTTGGTTATCACGTCCCACATGCAATTGTGCTAACTACAATCGAAAATTATGCACAATTATATACAAAGAGCAATGTACCTCGACCCATGACAAAAAATACGAGACTTATATCCGTTGTCCCAAATCTCTTTCAAAACTTGACGCTTAACCCTCTGCTATAATGATGCTAAAAATTCTTGTCTATCACCCTTGATTCCCACACGAAACCGATTATGTGTATAGGCTATAATGAAGGGTGACTGCCACTCTCACTCAAGCTTGTGCAAGATGCAAATAAATTGTGTGGATGAACAAAAACGTGTGTGAATATGCAAAATTTCTCCCCAAACATAAAAAGACTTATAGTGTCATGTTTTAACTCGAAAAAAGTTTCAAGGTCGTCCCCTCAGGAAAAGAAAGGTCAAGTGTTTTCGAAAGTAAATTGTGAAAGGAATAAAAATGGAAAATATTGTGATTTGAAGTTTTGTGTTTTGTATTTTGAGAAATTTGCAAGTACAAAGAGGGTTGACCAATCCATGGAGTTCATTCCAATGGGTATGCCAAGTCAATTCATTCCATTCCACCAATTGAGCACATGTGTTTGATTGGTTCATAGGAAGCAAGAAATATATGTAATTGCTTGGACAAGAGCATACTCCGTTACAAGTCTAAGGTGTATCAAAATCCTACAACCACATTCATCTGCACTCAACCTAGTCAAACCAAACACTTTATACTACAAGGAAGAATGAAAGAGAATTGATTTCACATACCCAAAAGAAAATCCCTCTTGAATTAGCCAACTAAAGGTTTAGTTGCTCATGATAAAGACAAGAAAAAACATAAAAGAGAAAAAAATGGTAATGAAATCAAACTTGAACTTGCATTAATGTAAGAAGAAGTTTAAACGACAAAATAAATAGCATTCACACTCCAAATGTGAAACTTAAAGGGAAAATACCCAAAACAAGCAATGGAACTAGAAAACCCTAGCAAAACTCAATACAACTTGAAATAAATGAGATTAAGGTGCTAGAAAGAAGGTTTACAGGTAGATTGAAGCTTGCAAGAATGAAAATAATGAAGGAAAAGCAAAAATCCTATCTTTCTCTCTCTAAAACTACCTTATTCTTCTTCCTTGGAGCTTCTCTCTCTAAACACTGAAAATTATCTTCCAAAATTTAAGTATTATTCCATCCACCCTCTCTCTCTACCCTTGAGTGTACTGAGATAGCTTGCATTGGGAAGAGGTTATCCAAAATGGCTTCCAAAATAAGACAAAAGGCATGGCCCCTTTCCTTTTTCAATCATTCTCTTTTTCTATCTCTTTTCATTACCCCTATTACTCTTTCATGCATATAGGTTGAATGCAGAGATTAGGAGATTGTGGTGGAATGTTGAAATGGTTAAAATATCGATAAGATAAGTAGGAGTTAGCCCTTGTAGCTTGGGGCTTTTGTACTGGTACCAAGTGATGAGGTACTGATACCGATGATGCCAGGTACCGGTACCTCGTCCTTTTCTTCAAATTTTGAACAGTTGAGGTACAATGACAGGTACTGGTACCTAGACAAGAAGGTACCAGTATCTAAATTCTAGTAGGCTCAGGTACCGGTACCTCTATGGCAGTAGGATCAAGTACCGGTACCAAATGATGCCAGGTACTAGTACTTCCTCTTTTTCTTTATATTTCTGCGTTTCTCAATCCCGAGCCTTTCTTCCTTGAGTTCCTTCGGTTCCCATTTTCTCCAACTCATTGAAAAGTGATAGAATCCTATATTTTACTATTTGATCTCTTGCAAGTCATACCGTTCTCCATTAATCGCCAATTTAAACCAATTCCCAACAATGCATTACAAAAACAAGTTAAAATGGATTTAATGATACAAAGCTTCCATTTTCGTCAAGTCCACTCTCCCAAGGTATGGCATTCAGGGTGTGAAACAAGGGATGAATCTTTCTTCATAGATTAAATGCAAATGTACTTCATATTTTTTGGAGGATCATGTCAATAATGTGCTTCAGTCATACAAATCAAAACAAGAATAATGAGATTATTGAAAGAACTTTAGCATAAATGAAAGTCGTACTTGAGTAAATGTAATGTGTCCCTCCAAGAGAACATTGGCTCACAAATATCCTACCAGAAATCAACATTCCATCTCCACAATATATTTCAAGCCTCCAAGGAAAAATGTCATCCAACAGAATCCAAAAGTAGCATGACTGATTAACCCTAATTAAGGCATAATTTCATAGGTAAATTGTGTTAGTTGAATAAAGTTAAATTAGTCAAAATAAATCAAATTAGAATTAGTGTTTGAATAAAGGATAATGCATTAATTGTTGTTCTTTTCAGGATTTTGTGCGTCAAAGCTACAAACTACTGGGATGCCAATTATAAAAGCTCAAAACAAAGGAGGATCAAAGAATTCAAGGCCACCTAACAAGATTTTCAAGTCCACCTAACAAGATTCAAGGCCACCTAACAAGACTTTCACCCTCCCTTGTTGCCTATAAATATCACCCCTTAGGACTTGTAAAACATTCATCATTTGGTAGTGGAAAAACCCTCCAAAAGTATTATTGCTTTCCTTATTTCTTATAGCTTTCTTTAAGTATTGCTTTCTTTTATTGTATTCTTGCTTCCTTTTAATTTATTGCTTTCTTTTACTTTAAGTATTGCTTTCTTTTATTGTATTATTGCTCTTTTACTTCCATTGCTTGAGCTTCCTTCTTCCCTTAGAGGAGTGCAACTCTTCCACTTTTCTAGAGCTTTACCAAAGCCGTGAAGGGTGGAACGTGATTCACTCATTCTTTGTCGAAGATCGGCTCCTTGTGTAAAATGTGTTACCTTGTAACTCCTCTACTTGGAAGGATGAGCATCACTCACTTTTCTAGTTTTAACAAAGCCATGAATAGTGAGTAGTTTCTCATCTAATCTTTAGTAAGAGGTGGTTATCCGGAAGTTAAATTTATGCAATTCGTTTATGCTTAGCTTTAGTCTTTATTTTTTCATAATGTCTTCTCATCATATTATTGTCTTTATTTTAAGCATGAATAGCTAAATCTCTTAGTTGGCAAAACCAAGAGGAACCTCCACTTGGGTATACCATTTCAACTCATTCTCCTCCCCTCTTTCAGAGTTCAATGGTTCGGTTTGACTGGGTTGAGGGTGGATAACTTGGTGAGTCTGTGATATTTTGTAGACCTAGTCACGTTTTATTCTTAGATACTCACCAATCTTACCCCTAGCTTCCCACGAATCAATCGTTCATTCATGCTCTATTGGAGGAGGGTTTCGAGTTGAGACGGTATTCCTATTGGAGTGACCTCTTGGATTTGCCAACATTTGTTTCTCATTTTACTAGCATCAAAACAACTTCCAACAATCAAAGATTTTACACTTTCTTTCTCCCAAAATCACCTCCCCTTGGTTTACTTCCTTCCCCGTGGAAACGACCTTGGAATACCACCAAGTAAAACACGATCCGCGAAAGTCTCCTTGCGCTTGGGGAGCACTTTTGTTCACACATACTCACATTTGAAATCTCATTCATCCACCATTCCGTTGCCCTTTCTTTTGACATCATCCCTAGGAGAGTGACACTCCCCTTTATTCATATACTATACATGCTAAAAGGTGATGTTTATAGGTTAGGAAACAACAAGGAAATTTGTCAAGCAATGACAATGTGCACATATTTTTAGTTTCAAACAATAATATGAAAATGATATTCATGCTTAGAGTGGATTCCTATAAACTTACCTAGGGATAGGTTCAAAGTAGGTTAATCCTCATAATAATCACATGTTAAGCCAGATTTCATAATCTATCTCAATTATGCACAGACATGAGATACTCTGTAAACAAACAAATAAAATCAACCCTACAATCAATAACCATGCAATATCCTACTTACTAACCTTTACATCAAACCAAATCCAACATAAATTTCAAAAACAATCATAAAACCAAACCATAAAGCATTCCCAAACACACAACATAAACTACTTACTTTTAAGTAATATCCCGAAGAAAAGTTAAAGAAGCATCCAAACTAAGTTTAAACCGTTAAAAACTAACTATACTATGAAATTAATAGTAAAATTTCAACCAGAAATCTAGCAACTAAGAGATAAATAAAAGCTGATTTTTTTTTTTTGCAAAAAGGCTAACATGATGTCAAAAAGTCCCATCATAAGAGAGAAGTCCTTACATTGAAGATCAAGGCCCAACACCACGTCCTCACCTCAAAAGATGGAGTATCTCCTTTTAGTTATCCTCGATGCAATCCATTCTTGTCCCAAACTCATTCATCTATGCTTAGAGAGCCAATAGAATATTCCTATCAGACCCTGGCTCAACTAGCGCTTGCTCCCATCCAAGATGCTATTCCTTCCTTTCCTCATTTTTTGCTTTATCCTTAACCCTCCTAATCTAATCCTCATCATTGAATACATCCCCAAATCCTTCAAAGCCTTGTCCCTCTTGGTTACCTCCCTCACCTCCACGATTTTTCTTAACAGAAGTGGCATTGAATAAACCCAACTTTTCTCCTTTCTCCCATGAATCATAAAATAGTACCCCTTTCCTCCTACATATATCAATCACTAACTGCCCATAAGGAAGTGAGGGTTTCTTTCCTTTACAAGCTAAGATCATTTGATCCATGATAAAATTGGGCAAGTTGATGGAATGCCCCATCCTAGAGAGCATAAGAATCTGACCCTATCAATAAAAATTTGGGTTTTCTAGCTCTTGGGCATGATGTTATTTGCTACAAGGAGGTTGAAAATTCTATACTTGTACACCAAATCTCCTTGTTTGACATAATTTCTTCCATGTCTGCACACAAAATTTGGATTTCCAGTCAAATCTCGCCCAATAACACTTAAATCAACGGAAAGCTTGGGGGATACATAGCATTGGGTTCCCTAGGAATTGGTTTAATCTCCTCAAAAATGGTTCCTACATTGACATTGAAATGAAATCCCCTTGTATAAGTGACAAACATCCTAGGTCTAGTGATTTCAGCATTATTATAAAATTCTTAAACCAAAACAACTACACAATCTCCCACCCGTCTCACAAATCCTTCCAATCCCCTTGCCAACCAAATTCTACGCACACCCACCCTATCAAAATCCTCCAAAATTATGGCACATTCAACAATAACATTTTTAGAAGAGAAGGTGAGTTCATACCTCTGACTTTGCTCTTATGTCTCAAAAATGGTTTGATTGAAGTTGAGGTTTACCCTTGGTTCACACTCATAGAGTCTCGGATCTTGTTCTTCATGTTGCTCTTGCGAAAGTTTTGAATGCCTCCTTCCAGATTGCCCTGTGCTTGTTTTGGGTTTCTTGGCCAAAGCTTACTTCTTTGGACGCATGGGTGTGGAGATTATGGACTGAAATTGATAAATTTAATCAGTTATAAATGAAAAGGATGCTTAAATCTAGCCTTATGTGGCTTAGATTCAAGGAAAAAGTAATAAGTGAAGTTCTAGGCTCGGAGAGGAGTTTTTGAAACCTAGGGTTGCAGATTTTCAGAGTTTTGGGGCCAAAATGGCGATGAACAATTGTTTAGGAGTATTTAAAGTCGTGACAGACCATCCTGACGATGGAGGGGCATCTGGACACTATCAAATCTCTGGAATTTTTCACAGTTTAGCTTCTGGAAGAGCTCTCAAACGGTGTAAGGCATCAGACGGCGCTCTACTTTTGCAATTTTTTACTTTTTTTAATTTTTTTTGTCCTTTTTCTTTTTAAAAATATGTTTTGAGATAAAAGACTAACATACACTTTTTTTAAATGAAGACCAAAATACACTTGCTTGTTTCTAAACATAATTAGAATTCTGAAAAAACTTAGGGTTAATTGTATTAGAGGTCCCTAAAATATGGGGTTTGTCTCATTTTAGTTTCTAATATTTAAATTTTATCATTTTGGTCCCTGGAGTATTGAATATAGTTTCTATATAGTCCTTCAAGCAAACAGCATCGAGATTGCTAACAATTGTTTATCATGAATTTTTCACGTGATACTTAAATATGGCCAAAAAAATTATTTAGATAATTCTTGATCAAATTTCTACTGAAATTTTGATTAATAGCTACACAAATTACATAATTTTGATCATGAGCTATCAAAAATTTGGTCAAAAGCTACCCATATTACACTTTTTTATCAAGTGCTACCCAAATTTTTATTTAACAGCTATCAAAATTATTTTTTTGTCCATATCTAGATATTACGTGACAAGTTTATGATAAAAAATAGTTAGCAATCTGAACGTTGTCTGCTTGAAGGATCATATAAAAACATATTCAATACTTCAGGGACCAAAATGATGCAATTGAAACATTGGGGATCAAAATAAGACAAACGCCATACTTTAGAGACTTCTAGCGCAATTAACCCAAAAATTTAAAGTAAATAAAATGCATCAAAATACAAATGACAAAATTATTATTATTTTTTTAAACCCATGCTAGATTGGACATTCGAGCATGTGATCTTCACTCTTTCGAGACGAACTTAATCATCTCGGCCAGACCCGAAGGTCTCAACAAATTTGTTAAAAATATATCAATATCTCTGACCTATGCTAGCTATAGAAAATTAATATTTTTTTTAAAGCACATGTTGCACAAAAAAAATCCGAAGTACAAAATACTTCCCACCCCCAACTTAAACTCAACATTGTCCTCAATATTTTGATTTTACTAATAAACGCAAGATGGGTTCAAGATTGAAAGGTATGGAACACACACATTGAAAGGTTACCTACAAACAATTTAACTATTAATAGTTCAAAGTAAAAACTATATACAATATGTATAAATGGACAAATTCATCTAAGGTATGGATTCCAAATGCTCAACAAATCCTTCATAAAATGGTTTAACATGTTGACCATTTACTTTTAAACATTACCATTTGAAATATTCTCGATTTCAACAAATCCATGTCCAAAGATCTGTTTCACAATATAAGGTTTGGTCCACCTAAACCTCAACTTACCAGGAAAGACGTGGAGTATGGAATTATATAGGAGGACTTTTTAGGAAGGGACAAAGGATTTCTGCACTATTTTTTAATTGTGATAGATTTTCATCCATTCCTTTGCAATTTTAGCATTTTGTAAACCCCCACATTCTTATCTTTATAAAGTAACGTAATTATTTTTTTGAAATGCTAATATATGTGATGATGTATGCATGAACTATAAAGATTGAAAGACTAGAAATAAAAATGTTAGTTGAGGTAATAGGGTCTGTTTTAGAAGCTTGGAAGTATTCTGGAGTGAAAGCACACTTTAGAAATAATTTGAGTAGGAAGGAGTTTTGATACATCTGTAGTGTTTGGATCATAACGTTTTATTCTGATGTCCATTTGGTCTGAAACTTTGATAGTAGATAGTAGACTTCTAGGGCTACAAAAGAGTATTTCACAGACATTTTTCAAATTGACTTCTAAATAGGCTAAATCTTCACCAAAAATTTCAGCAAAAACTGGAAGGACATTCGAACGTGAATGGACGTTTGAACGACAATGAGTCTCAGTACTTTGGTGTCTACAGAGCTCTGATGGAAATGCAAAAGTACTAGGAGCAACCAATGTTCCAACGCCAAAATGACGTTTGAATGTGAATCAATAATTTACACTATTGACGTTCAAACACCAAATGACGTTTGAACGTGAGTTACAAATTCTGACTTTTAGATTCACGCATAGGAGACCAATTCTTCCACTATAAATACTTAAGGACACCTTCATTAGCCCCATTTCAACATTTATAAACCTAGATAGGCTTAGAGAGGAAGAAATAAAAGGAAAAACACAAGATTAAGAGGGATTTGCACATTGAAGAGGAACAAAACTTCTAGTTTTTCAAGAACATCAAGGAAGAAGAAAGGTAGGGGTTTCTTCCCACTCTTGTCCATTGAGGCTAGGTTTTATATCTATATATGTTTTGCTTCTAAATCTTAGATATATGCTATGAAATCATTAGTTCTTGATGTTCTTGTAAACCTTCTCATGTTTTGAGTGAAGTTATGGGTTGAAAGCCATAAAAACTCTTGTTTTGACATCAAAACCTAGTTTTTCAAGAGAAATGAATTTTTCTCTTGATTTTTTCTTTGTTATTGATTTAAAAACTCTAGTGTTTGGTATTGAACAATAAAATGGTATTTTTTATGATCTCTTGCTTATTTTCTTAAATTGTTCTATCGGAATAATACATGTGAAATTTGAAAATTTTGGATTTTACTTGGGATTAGAGAAATTGCTTGGGTATTGTATCTCTTGTGGATGTTTGGATGACCATAGGTGGCTGTTAAACGGGTATCGTAGAGTGGGTAGATGCATTTCTTACTATGTGCAGGTTTAAATTCTTCCTACCACTCGTAGTGGGGTTAGTGCCTTACAAGGACCAAATTGCTCTTCGCTCACGTGGTACCGAGGCTGAGAGTTAGCATACTATTCTTGGATTAGATTTTTTACTACCAATGCGTTGTTATATGCCCTTCCTAAAGTTAGATATCCTTGCGAGGATTGGGTGTGTGTGTGTGCCAGGATATTCTCGATGTGTTTATTCATGCGATGTCATACATCATACCTGAGATATAAGTATAGATACAAATACAAGTTGTGGTTTGATATACATTATGGGCTGTTATTTATTGTGAAAATGGTTGGTTATGGTTTATTGTGGGAAGGAGTTTATGGTGGAATTGGTTTGTTGTGAAATTGGTTATTGTGAAAATGGTAACTTGTTGGAAATTGTTATTTTTGGGAATTGGTTTTACTTTTTCATTTAATTATTGCTATTGTGTAAACTTGAGATCTATTGAAATGTCCATGTTTTTCTTCAAAAGCTATATATGATATTTATAAAATGAGATCGACCGTTTTATGTGCTTTTGAAACCTTGTTCGAGTTTGGGAGAATTTTTATACAGAGCTTAGTGCTCACCCCCTACAAACAATATCTTTTTCAGATTATGGTCTAGAGCAGGAGCTCGAAGTTGATGAGTCAATACATTGGGAAGCTCCAATAGATGGGAACATGGATTCCGAGGTAGACGTTTAGAGCTATATTCTCTTATGTTCTAGACTAGAAAATTTATTTTGAGACAATGTGAAGTCTAATATTTTAGTTATTCCACTACAAAATCATAGTTGATTTTTGGGATGTAATTGCCATAGTTGGGCATATTCTTTTGGATGATGTTGTATATATTGTGGATGATGAATGATATTCTCTTTACTTATGAAGTTTATTTAGTTACTCTCATCATGTGAATGGTTTTAGATAGTAATGCCATCCAAGGGGGATTTTGGGCCATTACAGGTTTTGGTGTCAAAGCCTAGGAATTAAGTCTTACATGGGAGTTATAGGTTATGAATTTTCACTAGAGATGTAGGACTAGGTTTAATAGAGTTGTTGACTCAAATTTATGCAAGTCTTATGCTTTAGATTAAAGTGATAGTTAGGATGTCTTGTACATCAAGGAAACTAAATTATGAATTGATGTGTAGGATGGACGGTAGACGTGGTGGCCAAGCAAACCAACCACCACCACCACCTTCAGATGCCATGAATGGCATATATCAATGCCTAAGGGAGCTAACCACTCTGGTGCAACACCATAATGGAAACAACAACCACAACAGTGGTGTTCATCCCTTAGCTCAGGAAACCGGACAACGGGGATGAAAACCGAAGGATGATAGTTCTTCGAGAATTTTTGAGGCAATGCCCACCTACTTTTCAAGGAAGCTCTCACCCCTTAGATGCGGATAATTGGATTTTTCTTGTGAGGAATGATGGCATAGGAGTTACCTAGAATTTGTGGGTTGGCTTGGCTACATACCTGTTAGAGGGGGAGGCCGACCATTGGTGGGACTCAGTGAAGAGAAGGAGGAACATCGATATGCTTACCTAGGAGGAGTTTTATCAAATCTTCTAAGGCAAGTACTTTTCTGAATTGGTTAGGGACAGGATAAGTGCAAATTTTCTTACTCTACGACAGGGTAGCATGACAGTGACGGAGTATAAGAGGAAGTTTGATGAGCTATCCCACTATGCCATGGAGTTCATATCTACCGCGTCTAGGAGGGCCAAAAGATTTGAGCAGGGCTTGAGGCCTACCATTAGGGAGAAACTTGTGGCCTACAAGATATGGGACTATGGGGATCTTCTTGATAGAGCTACACTAGTGGAGAGAGACACAGAGGACAACCAGCGGCGACAAAACTTCGCGAGGGCAAGTCTGATCCGAACGGGTGCTAACAGCAGTGGAGTGCAGAGGGAGGCACCATACCACCGCCCAGACCATGTGGTTGGACAAAGACTTCAGATAGTCCGACGAGATGGGGTCACTCAGAATAGGTCAAGCACTGACCCGCGTTAATGCTTCACATGTGGAGGTTTCGAGCACTTCAAAAATCACTACCATCATTTTTAACAAAGACCAATCAAGCAGCAGGACAAGTAAATGCAAACAAGCCACCACTACAAAAGCTACTACAGCAGAGACCATTAGGAGCTCTAGCCCCAGGCAGTGTCAATCAGGGAAGAGTGTTTGCTTGGACCTAACAGGAAGAAGGCGTTTTCGATGCAGTTGTGGAAGGTATTGTTCTTCTTTATAATTCTTGGGCCCGAATTTTATTTGATCCCAGTGTAACTCATTCATTCATATACACTATATATGCTCTTAATTTGGGATTGGAATTTGAGAAGTTAGAACATGCCCTGAGTATTGACATGCCTACAAGAGAACGGTTAGATACTAGAAGGGCGTGTAGAGGTTGTGTGCTTCGTATTGGAGAGCAAAAATTGATTGTAGATTTGGTTGCACTAGACATGAAGGGGTATGCCATAATATTTGGGATGAACTTGTTGTTCACTTTTCGTGCGGTAATAGATTGTTTTCTCAAGCGGATTGCATTTCAATTACTGGGAGGGGTAGTTTTTAGCTTCATTAGTGATTAAAATTCTTCCCATCCATTTCCCAATACAGGAAATAGATTCTTGAAAGCTAAGGCGAAGAGCAATTTGAATATCTTGGTCAGCTTAATAGGAGATGATCAGGATAAATTCTAGGTGGACGTGGTGTTGATAGTATTAGATTTTTCAGATGTCTTCCCAAATGAACTACCTGTGTTACCCCCATAGAGAGAGATTGAGTTTACGATTGATCTCTATCCATGGATTCGAACCCATATCCATTGCTTCCTATTGGATGACACCTTTGGAGTTAAAAGAGCTAAGGAAGCAGTTGGAGCATCTCTTGACTATTGGGTTTATCCGTTTAAGCACATCACCTTGGGGAGCCTCGGTCCTCTTTGTGAATAAGCATGATGAACACTTCGTTTATGCACAGATTATCGAAGGTTGAATCAAGTAACAATGAAGAATAAATACTCATTGCCACAGATTGATGATTTATTCGATCAGCTGAGTTGTTCTAAGTATTACTCCAAGATTGATCTTCGCACAGGGTACCATCAACTACAGATCAAGGAGGAGGATATTCCTAAGATAACTTTTCATACCCTGTATGGTCATTCCAAATATACAACAATGTCGTTTGAGCTGACTAACAGCCTTCATGGATTTGATACACAGGGTATTATGGCCGTATCTAGATCAGTTTGTCATTGTGTTTATTGATGACATATTAATCTATTCACGGACACACGGGGAACATGAACACCATCTTTCGCTAGTGCTTCAAACCTTGAGAGAGAATAAGTTATATGCAAAGATGAGTAAATGTGATTTCTGGATGAAGGAAGTGAAATTCTTTGGCCATGTTGTATCAAAAAAGGATGTAGTTGTTGACCCCGCAAAGATTGAAGCCATGATGAAATGGGAACCATCGAGGAATGTGACCGAAGTACGAAGTTTCCTAGGCTTAGCAAGCTACTACCGGAGGTTTGTGGAAGGGTTCTCAAAACTAGCGATGCCAATGACTCACCTTACGAAGAAGGGAGAAAAATTCTTGTGGACTCAAGTGTGTGAACTAGCTTTTTCTACCTTGAAGGAGAAGTTGACAACAACACCTATCCTCATTATTTTGAGCAGTGGGGAGGGATATGATGTGTATACCGATGCTTTATTACTAGGCTTGGGATGTGTAATAATGCAAGGAGGTAAGGTAGTTGCTTATGGATTGAGACAACTCAAGATTCATGAGTAGAACTATCCCACTCATGACTTGGAGCTTGTCGTTGTGGTTTTGCTCTTAAGTTGTGGAGCTGATACCTTTATGGGGAAAAGTTTCAAGTGTTTTCAGATCATAAGTGCCTCAAGTATATATTCACACAGAAAGACTTGAATCTTTAGCAAAGAAGGTGGATTGAATATCTAGAAGACTATGAGTTTACACTCAACTACCATCCGGGGAAGGCTAATTTAGTAGTAGATGCACCTAGCAAAAAGTCTCAGGGTGAAATCAATGGTCTTTATATTCATAGGTGGAAGATGATTGATGCTTTGGAGGAGTTTGATCTATTATTGGATAGATTGGAGGATCAACCATGCTTATTTAATCTTGTAGTTCAACCAATTCTCTAACAAAGGATTATGGAGTTGCAACAATTAGATACCGAGTTGGAAGCTATCTAGGGTAGATTGAAGAGGAATGAGATGATTGAGAACTGGCCAATACATAATGATGAGTTACAGTTTTGTGGACCACTATGTGTACCAAACAATGACCAAGTAAGGGAAGAAGTATTGGGTGAGTGCCATAGTTTAAAATTTTTCATACATCCGGGTAGTACCAAAGACATGAAGCGTCAATATTGGTGGAAAGGGATGAAACAAGACATGGCTAAGTACGTTGCAAAATGCGCGGTGAAGGTGGAGCATCAAAAGCTCAGAGGATTAATGACATGATCCAAAATATGTACACCCAAGTGCAGGCGGTCAAGTTGTAATAATAATCCAGTTAAGTCCGGAGTCGAATCCACAGGGAACTATGATTGGTGTTTTGAAGTAAGCAATAATAGAGACCAAGTAACTAGATATTTCAAGAGTTTGGAGTAATGGAGTTTCTTGAACAGAATAGAAGATTCTTTTCAAGAGATTTCTAGACAAAATATAAGATTCTCAAAATGTAACAACCACCCTTTAGTTCGAGGATCAGGACATGTAATTGACTACCTGGCTTGTTATGTTTGTGTTTTATAACTCAATTAACTCCCGTGTCAACAACAAATTAATCGGAAGATAAAGATGGATTATGAGAATTAAGCACATGATTTCGATGCCTTTCTAGAAGTTTACAGTAATTGTCTATGTCGAGACTCAACCCGTCTACAAACAAGCAAGTGTTTCTACAAGGCATCCAACCATGGCATTAATGGTCCATCCTTTGAATAAAGCACAATAATAGTGGAGATTGAAAGGTCATCATGAAGAGCTAGCGGGGCTGCTTGCCTTGAACCAACGGGTCTTTCTATGCAGGAGTCATCCGTATCATAGAGGGAGCCCTTGGTTATACAAAGTACCTCAACTTTGCTAGATGCATGCAATCATCCAATGAGCAAGTGGAATATAAAACATTAAAGCATACAGGAGTTGCACAAACCTAACTTCCGGATAATCTTTACATATTTATCACCTCTTACTAAAGAGCGAATGAGGAACTACTCACTCTTCATGGCCTTGACAAAGCTAGAAAAGTGAGTGATACTCATCCCTCTATGTAGAGGAGCCACTAAGTGAAGCAAACTAAACGAAGACCTTATCTTCAATGAAGAATAAGTGAATCACTTTACACCCTTCACGGCTTTAGTAAAGCTCTAGAAAAGTGGAACAGTTTCACTCTTCTAAGAAAGAATGCTACTCAAGCAATGGAAGTGAAATACATGAACAATAAAAGTAGAAGAAAGCTAGTTACTTTTGGAGGGTTTCCACCACAAATAAAAGATGAGCTATCTTTCTTGATACTTGTAAATAAAAGCAAATACAACTACAAGGGGAGTCTAAGCCTCCATCATGGTTGATACTAAAATGAAACAAGCAATGTATACAAACTAACTTTCTAATTTACACGAGAAGAAAAATTGCTAAGAAGAAAAGCTCTCTATTTTACAAGGAAAGGGATGCCCTTTAAGCTCCTAACATGGGAGTATTTATAGGCAAGGAAGGGGATGGGGTAGGAGATAAGAGGAGATGAGTGAATAGTATTTTTTGCCCATGGAAACCAACTACACTGTAGGCAGTCTATGGAGGACGTTCAAACATGAATCGACATTCAAACATTTTCTTCTGGTTTTGCCTTGGAAGCGTTCGAACGCCGGATGGGGCCTGACCTTTTCCACTCAAGTAGTCTTCTGTCAAAGTCCATTTTCACACTCTATGTAGAAGTCTATTCTTGAGTTGATTCCAAGGGACGTTAGACCGTTGAATGGCATTTGAACGTGGTATTAAAGTACCTCAGGGTCCTGTGCTTGACTACAACACACTGTCTCAGTAGGCTGGTTTTTCATAGTTCAAATGGACATTCAAACGTGAATCAACGTTCGAATGTTCTTGCTTTATTCCCAGCCTCTCTAATATCATTCCCTAATGTGTTGGTGCGACATTCAAGCGTGACTTTTGTTGCCCTAGAGCCCTTATTCACTTTAGAACTTGAAATATCCTTACTTGAACTCCATCAAAGTACAATTAGTCTTGAAAAGGAACAATAATATGCTACATTTAAGTACTAATCAATTACTATAGTCCTTGCCTATCCCAGAGTAGAAGTGGGATCACATCATTATGGATTTCGTGTCTGGTTTTCCCTGGACTTCACGAGGGCATAATGCCATATGGGTTATTGTTGATAAACTCACCAACTCTACTCATTTCTTGAATATGAAGACCATTGATTCCTTAGAGACCTTGAGCAAGCTTTATATCCGTGAGATTGTTAGATTACATGGAGTTCCACTCTTTATCATGTTGGATTGTGATTCTTGATTTGTGGTGCAATTCTGGCAAAGTTTACAATGAGTTATTGGAACAGAGTTACACTTTAGCACCGCCTTTCATCCTTAAACGGATGGCCAATCTGAGAGGGTGATACAGATTTTGGACGATATGTTACGTGCTTGTGTGTTGGACTTCAAGGGAAGTTGGAGTGATCATTTTTCATTGGTGAAATTTGCATATAACAACAGTTTTCAATCTAGCATTAGCAGGGTGCCTTATGAGGCATTGTATGGCAGACCATGTAGGTCCCCGAATTGTTGGTTAGAAGCTGGAAAGAATGGCTTGTTTGGGCCAGAAATTATTTGGGAGACTACAGAGAAAATTCTACTCATCCGGAAGAGATTACGTACAGCACAAAGTAAACAGAAAAGCTATGCGGATAGAAGACAAAGACCATTGGAATTCCAAGAGGGGGACTATGTGTTCCTCAAGGTGTCGCCCAGAAAGGGAGTGTTTAGATTTGGCAAGAAGGGAAAATTAGCTCCAACGTACATCGGACCATTTGAAGTGATCAAAGCGGTGAGCAAAAGTAGCATATCAACTTCGGTTACCAGCTCTGTTGTCATGGGTACATGACGTATTTCATGTGTCAATTTTGAGAAAGTGGCAATCGGATACAACACATGTTGTGGATTTGGAGGATATAAAAATTCAAGATGGAGCAACATATAAAGAACAATTGGGGGAGATTCTCAATACCCAGGAGAAGTTGCTTCGCAATAAAGTCATCCAACTGGTGAAAGTCTTGTGGCAACATCATGGGGTGAAGGAAGTTACTTGTGAACCAGAGTTGGAGATGCGAGAGAAGTGCCCTCATTTGTTCTCTACTTAAGGTAAGTTTTGAAGACGAAACTTTCTTTAAGGTCGGTGGATTGTAAACGCCCACATTCTTATCTTTATAAAGTAACGTAATTATTTTTTTGAAATGCTAATATATGTGATGATATATGCATGAACTATGTGGATTGAAAGAGTAGAAATAAAAATGTTAGTTGAGGAATTAGGGTATGTTGTAGAGGTTTGAAAGTATTCCGGAGTGAAAGCACACTTTAGAAAGAATTTGAGTAGGAAGGAGTTTTGATACATCCCTATTGTTTGGATCATTGCTTGTTACTCTAAAGTCCATTTGGTCTGAAATTATGACAGTGGATAGTAGACTTCTGGGGCTACAAAGGAGTGGTTCACAAAAATTTTTCAAATCGACCTCTAAATAGGCCAAAACTTCACTGGAAGTTTCAGCAAAAACTGGGAGGACGTTCGAACGACAGTGAGTCCCAGTACTTTGGTGTCTGCATAGCTCTACTGGAAATGCAAAAGTACTAGGAGCAACCAACTTTCGAACAAAAAATAACGTTCAAACGTGAATCAATAATTTGCACTATTGACGTTCAAACGCCAAATGACGTTCGAACGTGAATTACTAATTCTGACTTTTCAAATTCGCTCACAAGGGACCAATTATTCCAATATAAACACTTAAGGACACCTTCATTAGCCCCATTTCAACATTTATAACCCTAGAGAGGCTTAAAGAGGAAGAAATAAGGAGAAAAACACAAGATCAAGAGGGATTTGCACATTGAAGAGGATCAAAGCTTCTAGTTTTTCAAGAACACCAAGGAAGAAGAAAGGTATGAGTTTCTTCCCACTCTTGTCCATTGAGGCTATGATTTATATCTATGTATGTTTTGCTTCTAAATCTTAGATATATGGATGAATTCATTAGTTCTTGATGTTCTTGCAAACCCTCTAATGTTTTGACTGAAGTTATGGGTTGAAAGCCATAAAAGCTTTTGTTTTGACATCAAAACCTAGTTTTTCAACAAAAATGGATTTTTCTCTTGATTTTTCCTTTGTTCTTGATTTAAAAACTATAGTGCTTGGTATTGAACAATAAAATGCTATTTTTGATGATCTCTTGCTTATTTTCTTAAATTGTTCTATTGGAATAATACATGTGAAATTTGGGGATTTTGGATTTTACTTAGGATTAGAGAAATTGGTTGGGTATTGTATCTCTTGTGGATGTTTGGATGACCATGGGTGGCCGTTGACCGGGTATCATAGAGTGGGTAGATGCGTTTCTTACTCCGTGTCGGTTTGAATTTTTTCTACCACTTGTAGTGGGGTTGGTTCCTTGCGAGGACCAAACCACTATTCGCTCACGTGGTACCAAGGCTGAGGGTTCGTATACTTTTTCTGGGTTGAATTCGTCACTGCCAATACGTTGGTATATACCCTTCCTAAATTTGGATATCCTTGCGAGGATTGGATGTGTGTGTGTGGGCCATGATATTCTCGATGTATTTATTCATGCGATGTCATACATCATACCTGAGATTAAAGTACAGATACAAATACAAGTTGTGGTTTGATATACATTGTGGGCTATTGTTTATTGTGCAAATGATTGGTTATGATTTATTGTGGAAAGGAGTTTATGGTGGAATTAGATTGTTGTGAAATTGGTTATTGTTGAAATGGTAACTTGTTGGAAATTGTTATTTTTGGAAATTGGTTTTACTTTTTCATTTAATTATTGCTATTGTGTAAACTTGAGATCCATTGAAATGTCCATGTTTTCCTTCAAAAGCTATATATGATATTTGTAAAATGAGACCAACTATTTTAATGCTTTTGAAACCTTGTTCGAGTTTGGGAGAATTTTCCTACAGAGCTTAGTGCTTACCCCTATAAACAAAATCTTTTTCAAATTACGGTCTAGAGGAGGATCTCGGAGTTGATGAGACGATAAATTGGGAAGCTCCAATAGGTGGGAACATGAATCCCGAGGTGGACGTTTAGAGCTATATTCTCTTATGTTCTAGATTAGGAAATTCATTTTGAGACAATGTGAAGTCTAATATTTTTGTTATTTCGTTGCAAGATCATAGTTAATTTTTGGGATGTAATTGCCATAGTTGGGCATATTCTTTTGGATGATGTTGTATATATTGTGGATGATGATTGATATTCTCTTTAGTCATGAAGTTCATTCAGTTGCTCTCATCATGTGAATGGTTTTAGATAGTAATATCATCCAAGGGGGATTTTGGGACGTTACACATTTCCATATGGCTCATTCCTTAGTTCTTCTGACTCACTCATCTAAATTTTCTAGATACACCTATCTTGTCCAGATCAAAGTTTCTTGTTTTGATTATTGCTTGATCCTCAAAAGTCTACATCCAAGTGCAAGTGGTCAAAAAGTAGTAGTACTCGGGATGTCCAAGGTCAAACCTTAGGAATCAATTAAATCAAAAGGTTGAAAAAGAAGAACAGGTGGAATTTATTTTCAAGATTGGGATTGCTTTATAAAATAAAATAGAGAATTTAAACGAGATTTATTAATTTGGAAAAAATACTCTTTAGTTTTGGGATCTGGATCTATTCATATTCGTCAATTAAATATGTTTATGCAATTACAATTATCTTAGTTGTTTTCTAATGTCAATGTAGTCAACCATAATATTTAGCTTTGAAAAAAATTCGGCAACTACTTTGAAAGTAAGAATTTAAGTCCTACTTTTATGAAACTCATCGGGAATCATAAACACTATTCATACCAATAAATCAATCAAGTTAATGAATAGTTAAACAATTATATAGAGCATAAAAATTTACTAATTATCATTCAAATTAATCCAAACTTTCGGAAAAATACAATATTAAAGCATAGCGAAAATAATTTCATAAAACATAAATAATTAATTCACAATCTAAGATCTATACACTAACTAAACAATACAAGAAAACTTACTCACCAGCCTTAAAACTTGAAAGCAGAAAAATAAGAAAATAATAATGAGCTTAGGATGCTCTCTCAGTACATGAGAGTTCCTTATTTATACAAAAAAAACCTAGGTATAGGTAGGGCTAGGCTTCACAACAAAATTGGGCTTTTGAGAGACCTAGCATCGACTTTTTACAGAGGTTCGTTAGGATGATACATATCATGTCTAGACAGTGAAAAGTCACTGGAATTCTTATCTCCATGGTGACGTCTAGACAGTAATAAGCACATCCGAACAGTCATGCTCCATATCGTTAGCCGAATTCAGAGAGTGATAAGCACGTCCAAACAGTAAAAATCCTTTGGAAATTGTAACTTCATTACTCGCGTTCGGACAGTGAATGGTGCATCGAACAGTCCTAGGCCATCTTCGATTTTGACTTTTGCCTTGAAAAGTCAATGATTTCACTTTAGTTATTGCATCCGACAACCAATGCTAGGTTTGGATGATGCTATTTATCAAGCCTTCCTCAGATTATGGACTCCAAAGTTCTGGGAACGGGTTTGGATCATCCACAGGTAGCCACTTTGAAACAAAGCTCGACCCATGTCCCAAATGACGGTTTCGCCCTACTGAGGTTAATTTAATCTACCTCAGCAATTGATTTGCCATATGTATCTAATTTTTCTTCAATTTACCTATTTTACCATGAAAATAAATCAATCACTAAAAACAATAGTTAAGCTGAAAACCCAACAGTCAATCATATATAGCTCAAATAATATGCAATTAGCCATATATTAAATATAGTTAAACATCACTTTTAATGCCTAATCACACCTCCCCCCCCCCCCCCCCCCAACCTCAATATTACTAAGCCCTAGTAATAAATAGATCAAAAATTAAAAATAAGAGAAAACAACTAACAACTAATCCACTTTGTAGATTTCACAATTGCATGTAGCATATGCAACAAGCCTTTAAAGCTCTAGATTACCCCTAGTGGACGAGTATGGTCTAGTGAATGTTTCAGTGAAAGTACTTACAAACTTAATGAACTTGTCAATATTTTTAATCTAACATATTAGGGGTGTCGACTTTGACCCGTTGATATGAACTCAATACGAACGATTATAAAATTGACACGATTATTAAATATGCATAATAAATAGTCTAGACTAATATTTAATACTCATAACACATTAAATAGATTTTTTTTGTGGATTTTGACACGAATAACAATGGCACAACACAAATAACACGACATGTAGGTCACATGAATACGACTCATTTGACACCCCTATAACATAGAACCTTAATTGAATAAAAACAACAATATATTTAATAAAACATGAATAAGTTTATACCATGTCAGTTTGTAGAATTAAAGGCCATACATTAGTATTTATATATCAAATTCACATTGAACCTAGTGTGTGATGTTTAAATAACTATGCATGATCAGATAATCAATCAAGGATAACTTACCCCTTCCATTATCTACGTTTAGCCTTGATGCAATCCTTATCAAAAGGTATACTCTCAAGAATAAATTCACTCAAATTATAATGACTATATATTCTCATAGTATTATATATGAGAAGATTTGATGTAAATCAAATCAAAAGATAACTCACTTATGTCTCATAAATAATAACCACTATATCAATAAAAAATGACTTGGCATAGTCTCATCAAAAGAAATCAATACATGATTGGTAAAATAATCACTATTCCCCTCCTATTCACACAAGTCATGCATTAATCCATACACTCTTAAGATTAGATAGGTCTTTTTCTAAGTTTGCAATGGGCCCCTGTGATTAGGGTTTTGAAACAAAATGTATTCAGGAATTCAAAAAGTTATTCCAAGAGAACAGTACAGTACATTACATAACCAGATCATAGCCTTTTACTCTCTTTTTTCAAATGCTAGACATATCATCTTTCATTTATTTTAGCACCAAACTACCAAGTATGCATAACTTTTCACCTTTCTAATAATATTTCCCAATCACAAAACTCTATTTTCCATAAGTAATAACAGCTCAATCTTAGGATAATTAAGGGTAAAAGATATTGTATCATATTTTAAGCTTGGTTATTATATGTGTTGTATAAGCAATGAAAATATTTGTTCAAAGGCACAATCATGGCTTCTAGGGATAAAACTATACAAATAATAAGGCTAAGGCTCAAATAATGTCAAAGATGCCCTGAAATCTATCTCAAGAGTTCTTAGATAACACATTTCCTATATAAATAATTCAGATTCAAACAATTATTCACAATATCAATATTGACCAAAACAAGAATAATGTGACTTTTCTAAGAATAAATGTAGAACCCTGATCCATTTCCATAATATCCACGAACTTCCCCACCACCTACTAATCTGAAAAAGGGAAAATAATGTAGGGTGAGCATCAATAGTTCAGTAGAGTAACAAAATTTCAAGAAAATGAGTTTGAAAATAACATAATTTGAAATGATTGGGCAATATCAAAACAATTCATTTCATACACAAATAATAGAATATAAAACATTAAACGAAAACATTTAAGTTTAAAATCGTAATACGATCATAACATCAATAGAGTGATGCATCAGTGCGTGATCATCCCAATAGACCATTAAGGGTCAATACGAATATATGATCCAACCTAGTGGGGGACTTTCACCCCAAGGAAGATAAGCTTCCTAGTAAAAATTTGGTACCCAAGTCCTAGACATTTATGAACTCAATAAGAAACCCTCTACGATCTCAACATAGAACGTAAACGCTCCGCCACTCAACCATTGCGCAGTCACATTTAATTCCAAAAGGATCTTGAAGTTTTATTAAATACTAAAAATTCGATCAATTCGAGCATTTGTGTGAAACTGCACTCAAAATCCTAATTCAGGTCTGGATTCCAAGAAAATATTCAAACACCCCATTATATATTTCAAAACATGATAAATGATCATAAACAACATATAGAATAATTTAAAAGTAATTTGGAAAAGCATCGCTCATTTCGAAATTGCAAAAACCTACTAGTCTCGGTATTTTGATCTAAAATAGCAAAACAATGAAACAATGTTATTTTTCAATGAAATTTATTAAAAATACTCAATTTAACTAATTAAAATTGAATATAAAATTTATTTGGAAAAAATCCCTAAAAAATTGGATCAAATTGGCCCTGGAGGGCAAAATAGTCATTTTACACTACCTATTGATCCTAGTTTTGGCTTAACCTTAAATTCTACCAAGACCTCAACACAGATGTTACATGACTTTTGGCATTGACAAATGGCAATTTGGACCTTTGACGTGCCCTTACTATCCTTCGGGGTGGACAATGGTCCTCTTCGCACTTCATCTTCAACCTATAGCCAAAACTCTAAGTTCAACTACTCTTCCAACAACCCTACTTCACCACCTAATATCTCCCTACTCGGTTACCAATTTCCCCCAATTTTAGAGCCTACTAACTCAACTCACACTCCTCTATAGAACCTCATATGTGAGACATTTCAAATTAAACCCAACCCCCATTGAAAATTGAACAAAAGTTAGGAACAATAGGAACTTCCCACCACGACCATACCTGCAATTGGTGTTTTGACCCCCTTAACAGCCTCTAAATCCAATTTTGAGAGTGGAAATGGATTCCTTGGGTTCATTTTAGGCTAGGAAAATACCTCTTATGGTTAAAAACACATGATTCAAAGCTTTGAATTTCCAAAAACTCAAATCCTAATTTTCAACTTCTCCTTCCTCAAACCACCTCCATAGACCATGGCCACCCTTCAAACCACCACCAAACTTCACCTTTAACCCCCAGAAACCAACCCCAAACCTTAGATTAAGCCAAAACTTCGCTAAACCTTTTTTTTTACATAAGAAAACCAAAATTTTATTGATAGAATCAAAGAATTACAAGAATCAAAGAATAAAATTCTCAAAATTGCATTTTTAGCTTTAATCCTTCAAAATTCCATGAAATCATTTTCATTACTGCTTAAGTGTCAGATAAAGAGGCAACCAGAAAGTTTGGCCACCCAGATTAGCAATAAGGCTTCACAACAACCATGCCACTACCAAACCAGTACAGCCCAATCACCTAGCACATGAATGCACCAAATCAATCTTCTTTCGAAAAACTAGAAAACCTGCTGTATCTTGAATCAACAACATCTTCATAGAAAAAGGCATATGTGAAATTCAGGAAAATTTGAACTTTTTCCGACAAAGGGTAAAATAGTAAATTGCCACTATTATGCGGGATTAAAATGCATATTTCTATAGATCTCGAATGAAGCAACAAACTTCATCGTTAGATTCGTATCACAAAATTGAGTTACTACGTCAAATTTCGTCTAATTCTGATATAGTTAGATTTTACACATTTTTCGAGACAATTGGGTGACGAATAAACTTTTAAACGTCCCCATAAATAGAAATTATAAAATTTCTTTATAATTGAATACAAGTGCAAATAAAATTTATTTGAACTAAAATCGGGATTTAATTAAGTCGTTTCAGGTTAAAAATCGACAACAGGTGAATTGGGCAAAACTGGATAAAGTGTACCGGTACTGCGTACCGGTACAGTCTGTCCAGAAGGAAAAGTGTACCGGTATTCCATATCAGTACTGTCTATACAAAAGGCAAATCGTACTGGTACACAGTACTAGTACTATCTCCTAAAATCTAAAAATTTTAAATTTTTTTGCCACACTTTTTGGCTTTGTTTTTCTTGGTTCCAAGGACACAAATGGACACTAAATGAGGTATATTGAGGCTTATTGGACCTCGATGGGATTAAATAAATAAAAGGAAACACGGACCCTTGTATGGGTTGTAATCCCGATTACAGGGATGTGATATATGTGATGTCGGGTTATGCGACAACCACAAGTAATTCTGCGGGTTGACGGGTGGTCAACGGGACCCCCGATTTAAGGGGCATCACAGCTTGGTATCAGACCATAGGTATATGAAATACCTAGGGCTTGATGGGCATTGGGTTTAGACCATTGCATGCATTGTATATTTCACCTTATGTGCTTATATTGTGTTACATGATTACGTGTTATGTGATTATGTGAATGATATACGTGGTAAAATGTATATGGAAAGGGCCACTAGGGTTAGAAAACATAACCTTGGGCAAGAAAAGAAATGAACGGAATAGTTTAAGGTATAAATTTTTACTAGTGGATGGTATAGACTCTACTAGGGAAACAAGGAGAAAAATCTCAATGTTTCAAGTTTGGTCCCTATCATGGGATACTAAATAAATGCTCTATTGCTATCTAGCATGTGTGTAAATGAAAACTAGAGGGAGGGAACGTCGGGGTGGATGGAACAACCAACCACCACCGACTTTTGACTAATAAGCCTTTGTGGAGGCTATTGGTGCAGCGGCTGCTACCATTGCACAAGCCAGTGCTACAGCCACTACTATTGCACAAACTGGTGCAACTGGAGGACAAAGAGGCTCAAGTAACCTCCAGAAGTTCAAGGCACACAATCCTCCAGTCTTTATGGGAGGGGCGAATCCTATGGTAGCTGACTATTGGTTCCGGCAAGTCGAAAAGGTGTTGAGGGCTATGGAGATCACCTCCGATTCCACCGAGATAACCCTAGCTACGTTTAAGCTAGAGGGGGAATCCCAATTGTGGTGGGATTGAGTGAAGGACTCCAAGAACTTGGAGGCTATGACTTGGGTAGAGTTCAAGGAACTATTCAAGGGAAAGTACTTTTCGGTGGCTGTTAGGCATGCAAAGGGCCGGGAGTTTTTGGACTTGAAAGAAGGAACCATGATGGTGATGGAATACATGGCTAAATTCACGAACTTAGCACATTTTGTCGATGATTATGTAGCTATAGATGTGGCCAAGGTGAGAAAGTTCGAGGATGGTTTAAAGTTGTCCATCCGAGGTAAGATCGTGGGTCTTCTTCTACAAGACTTGGACTCGATGGTCACCACAGTTATGGACATTGAGAGAAAGATTCAAGACGGAAGGAGCATCCGAGATTCGGGTGCCAAGGACAAGAAGAAGGAGGTCCAATCCTCTTCTTCTAGCTCAGGAAAGAGACAGAGAACTTCTACTCCTCAAGGACAGGGCCGTGGTTATCAAGGTCATGGCCAGGGTCAATCCTCCTAAGGCTGGAGAAATCAGCGGACTACATATCAGGCGGAGCAGAGGATATGTTTCCATTGCCACCAGCCAGGTCATTTGAAGCGGGATTGTCCCCAGAGGCAGGGATCCCAAGGCTATGGCTCATCTCAGTCCTAGACTTCGATGGGGGAACCACAGACACAGTACATTCCTCCCTAACCCACCATGGGCCAGGGGAACCAGTACATGTTCTAGGGTGCCACTTAGGCCCCTACTACTTCACGTACGGGGACTCCTCAATCAGGCCAGATGGGCTAAGGCATGGGTCGAGGCCGAGGCCGAGACTTCAGGGACCCAGGGGCGTGTCTACGCCATGGTGCCACAGACTGAGCCGATAGATCCATCGGTGATATAGGGTACATTCCTACTTTTTTGCTTATGGGCTAGAGTGTTATTTGATTATGGTGCATCACATTCATTTATTGCTGCATCTTGTGTGAAAGACTTGGGCTTAGAGGTTGAAACCTTGGGAAAGCCAATGCATGTGAGTTTTCCCCTATGAGCTAGGGTGAGGGTGGACCAGATATGCCGGGGTTATGAGTTAGAGATTTCGGGAATTTTACTCACTATGGACCTTAGGGTCGTGGACATGTCAGAGTTTGATGTGATTCTCGTTGTAGATTGGTTGACGGCACATCGAGTCGTCATTGATTGTGATAGGAAGAGGGTCACTGCTTACACACCTGATTGTGTATGTTTCCAGTTTCAGGGGAGAAACATGATTTTTTACCCAAAGCCATGTATGACTGAAGATAGCACGGACAGTTGATGGGTTGGCTTGCAAGCCTTACCCTAGAGGACGAGGTGAGACAGGAGTTGGGTCTACCTCGGGTGGTGTGTGAATATGAGGATGTTTTTTCGGATGAACTACCGAGATTACCTCCATATAGGGATGTAGACTTCAACATTGAGTTACATCCCGGTACGTCGCCTATTTCTATGACTCCACATTGGATGGCACTAGCCAAGATGTAGGATTTCAAGGTCCAATTGCAAGAATTATTAGACAATGGCTTCATTAGACCGAGCACTTCACCTTGGGGTGCTCCGATATTATTTGCAAAGAAGAAGGACAAAACCCTTCGACTTTGCATAGACCAGTGACAATTGAATAGGGTTACTATTAAGAATAGATATCCCTTGCCGAGGATTGACGACTTGTTTGATTAGCTAAGAGGAGCACAGGTCTACTGCAAGATAGATCTTTGCACCGGTTACCATCAGTTGAGGGTTAGGGAGGTTGATATCCCTAAGACAACATATTGGCATTTTGAGTTTACAGTCATGCCTTTCGGATTGACGAATGCTCCAGCGGCATTCATAGATCTCAAGCATAGGGTGTTTCAACCCTCCCTTGATCAGTTCATCGTGGTCTTTTTTGATGACATCTTGATCTACTCCAAGTCTGAGGAGGAGCATGAAGGTCACTTGAGGGTTGTTCTCTAGACGTTGAGAGATCATTAGTTGTACGCCAAGTTCAGCAAGTGTGAATTTTGGCTTACTGAGGTAAAGGTTTTGGGACATGTAGTGTCAGCTTTGGGTGTATCCGTGGACCCGAAGAAGGTTGAAGTAGTGATGAATTGGGAGAGGCCGAAGTCAATCTTCGAGATATGCAGTTTCTTGGGATTGGCGGGGTACTATAGAAGGTTAATTAAAGACTTTTCTCGATTAGCTGCTCCTATGACCAAGTTGACTCAAAAAGAGGTCAAGTTTGAGTGGAATGATGCTTGTGAGAAGGCATTCCTGGAGTTGAAGCGGAGACTTACATCAGCTCCTATTCTGATAGTTCTAGAAAGGGGACAGAGGTACACGGTGTATTGTGATGCCTCGAAGGACGGACTCGGTTGCATATTGACGCAGTCCGGGAGGGTGGTAGCTTATGGTTCTCAATAGTTAAAGAATCACGAGTAGAATTACCCCACGCATGACATGAAGTTGGCGGTCATTGTCTTTGCCTTGAAGGCTTGGCGCTACTACCTGTGTGGTGAACAATTTGAGGTATTTTCAAACTATAAAAGTCTAAAGTACATCTTCACACAATGAGACCTCAACATGAGGCAGCGTAGGTGGATGGAGTTTCTAGAGGACTATGACTTCACTTTGCATTACCATTCCGGTAAGGCAAATGTGGTGGTTGATGCACTCAGCCGGAAGTCACGGGGAGTCTTGGCTAGTGTAGCGTCTCGGGAGCGGCAAATGCTCAAAACTGTGGGACAGTTTGGGCTACGTTACATAGGGCAGGCTCAGGATACTTTAGGGAGTTTGGTGCCTACACCTTCCCTACTGAGCAGAGTGATTGAGTCCCAGGGACAAGAAACGGAGCTAGTGTTCATCAGGGGCCGAGTACAGGCAGGTACAGGTGACGAGGGCTGGGCCATTCACTCGGATGGTAGTCTTCGGTTTAGGGGAAGGATTGTGGTTCCCCAGTCTACGGAGTTGAGAGAGGAGATTCTTAGAGAGTTTCATTGCTCTTGTTTTGCTATACATCCAGGTGGCACAAAGATGTACAATGACTTTCGTCGCCAATATTTTTGGAATGGAATGAAGAGAGACGTTGGAGACTTTGTCAGACGATGTCTCACATGTCAGCAGGTCAAAGCTGAACACCAGAGACCAGCAGGATTACTCCAGCCCTTGGAGGTAGCTGAGTGGAAGTGGGAGCATATCACGATGGATTTTGTGACTCGCTTGCCATGGACATCGCGGGGACATGACGCGGTGTGGGTGATAGTAGACCGACTTACGAAGTTGGCACACTTTTTGACTGTGTGGATGACCTTCACACTGGTGAAATTCTGTAGGTTGTATATACGGGAGATTGTCCGGTTACATGGGGTGTCCGTATCTATAGTATTGGATCAGGATCCCAGGTTCATGACTCAATTTTGGGAGAGTTTCCAGCGAGCTATGGGGACACAGTTGATGATGAGCACTGCTTTTCATCCCTAGATGGACGTTCAATTTGAGAGGACTATACATACATTACAGGATATGCTATGGGCTTATGTCCTAGATTTCAAAGGTAGCTAGGAAGATCACTTACTCTTGGTAGAGTTCCCCTACAACAATAGTTACCAGGCGAGCATACAAATGACACCCTTTGAGGCATTATATAGGAGGCCTTGTCAATCTCCATTATGTTGGACGGAGGTGGAAGAGAGACCCTCTACGGGTCTAAATTTGATTAGAGACACCTCATAGAAGGTGGACTTGATTCGGAAGCGTCTTCTTACGGCTCAAAGCCGATAGAAGAGTTACGTCGATAAATGGCGGGGACCTCTGGAGTTTGAGGTGGGGGATCATGTCTTCTTGAAGGTGATGCCTAAAAGAGGAGTGGTCAGGTTTGGCAAATGGGGAAAGCTGTCACCGAGGTACATCGGGCCCTTCGAGGTACTCGAGAGGGTAGGTACAGTTGCTTACTAGTTAGCATTACTGTCAAATCTATCGGGTGTTCATGCGGTATTCCATGTCTCTATGGTAGATTGGGAAGAGCTTGTGGTTGATGCTGATGGGACCTTTGAGGAGGGATCAGTGCGCATCATGGATAGCCAGGATCAGGTTTTGCGAGGCAAGACCGTGAGGCTAGTGAAAGTGTTGTGGTAGCACCAAGAAGCGGAGGAGGCGACATGAGAGCGCGAGGACACTATCCGTACCAGTTATCCTTTCTTATTCGAGGATGGAGGTACATTACTATAGTTATTTAGTATTATATGACTATTATATATCCATGTGATTGAATGTGTACGTATGTGTGAATTTTGGGGACGAAATTATTTTAGGGGGGGAGAATGTGAAACCCAGAAAAATTTGAACATTTTCCGACAATGGGCAAAATAGTAATTTGCCACTATTATGCGGGATTAAAATGCATATTTCTATAGAGCTTAGATGAAGCAACAGACTTCACCGTTAGTTCATATCGCGAAATCGAGTTACCACGTCAAATTTCGTCGAATTCTGAGATAGTTGAATTTTGCATGTTTTTCGAGACAATTGGGTGACGAATGAACTTTTAACGTCCCCAAAAACGGAAATTATAAATTTCCTTATAATTGAATAAAAGTTCAAATAAAATTTTTTTGAACTGAAACCGGGATTTAATTAAGTCGTTTCAGGTTAAAAATCGACAACAGGTGAATTGGGAAAAACTGGACAAAGTGTACTGGTACTGCGTACCGGTACAGTCTGTCTAGAAGGAAAAGCGTACTGGTACAGTCTGTCCAGAAGAAAAAGCGTACCGGTACTACGTATTGGTACTGTCTATCCAGAAGGCAAACCGTACCGGTACTGTCTCCTAAAATCTAAAAATTTTAAATTATTTTGCCACACTTTGGGGCTTTTTGTTTTCCTTGGTTCCAATGATACAAATGGACACTAAATGAAGTATATTGAGGCTTATTAGACCTCCATTGAATTAAATGATTAAAGGAACACGGGTTATACATGTCAGCTATGATCCCGGTTACAGGGATGTGATAGATGTGATGTTGAGCCACACAACATTCATGGGTATTTCCGTGGGTTGACGGATGGTCAACGGGACCCCCGGTTTTAGGGGCATCACAGCGAAGGAGACATAGTAGTGAACACCACAAATGTTTCACTCAGCACAGCCTTCTTAGCAAAATAGTTTGCCACTCCATTGGCTTCCTTAAAAACTTGACATACCTAAAACTCCAACCCCTCCAACAACCTTTTGTTTTTACTCAAAATACACCATAACCTCCAAGGTCTTTTAACTTGACGAAGAATCATCCTAAACATGACATGCAAATCTGCCTAATTAGAATTCTGCAATCCTTTTTACCAAAATTCTCCAGCATCTGAAGGCCACTCAACAAGGCCATACATTAGGCACCCATGTTAGTAACTTGCCCATAAAAGCAAGACTTAGCAAAAACCAATCGCCTACTTGCATTACGCAAAAAAATGCGCCCTTAAGGACTAGGGTTCCCTCTACAAGCATCATCCACATTTAATTTGAACCATCCCTCAGAAGGAAACATCCATTTAACCCATCTAACCCTTATCTCCACCTTATACTCCACCTCCACTATCAAAAACCTCAGGACCTCCTGACCCGAAAGACTGAATTCTCAAGCTATTAAGAATTATTAAAGAGATAGCATGAGAATTCCTTCTCAACCCCTCACTCCTTCTTATACACCTTTCCTTCTACAAATGCCAAAAAATTAGAAAAGGCACAGCTCTAATCAGCCCACAACTCATAGAAGAATGTCTAAAAACCCTAAACAATATTCTCATTCTAATCAAAGAATCCTCCCCCTGCACCACATGAAACCCCAAAATACCAGCCAACTTCCCCCAAATAGCCTGAGTAAATTCACAATCCACAAACAAATGTGAAAAAACCTCCTTCGCCCCCCCCCCCTTATAGCACATAGAACACCTACTTACCAAAGACACCCCACCTCCTATAGACGCACATCTAGAGACAATGCTCTCTTCAAAATTTTCCAAGTCAACAACCTAGCATTGGGAGAGACAT
This sequence comes from Ilex paraguariensis, assembly GCA_963454935.2. Lineage (NCBI taxonomy): Eukaryota > Viridiplantae > Streptophyta > Magnoliopsida > Aquifoliales > Aquifoliaceae > Ilex > Ilex paraguariensis. The sequence goes on along the minus strand of CAUOFW020005170.1, from coordinate 73,711 downwards.
GTGTGCTTGCAAATAGAACCAACAGTAGAACACACATCCTATGAACTTCAATCATTTCCCATGTTGCTTCACAGAAAAATCCCCAGATTCAGTACCTACCCAAACCTTCCTATCCACTCGATTATAAAGAACCACTCCCAAAGATAGAATTTCCTCCTATAGTTGAGCACTCAACAAATCCTCCATCATTTGAAACTGCCACTGTCCCCTCACCAAAACTTCATTCACCTTAGGAAAATTCACAAGAACCCCAACAATTCTCCTTAACAAAGGCCCTGAGCCCATCCAATCATCACACCAGAAATCCACCTTATCCCTTTTCCTATGACCGTTCTGGACTTGGATAACACCTCCTCAAACCAAGGAAAAAAACCCCTAAAGCTCTCAAGCAATCCTAAAAAAATGCCTATTCCTAAAAAACCTACGAATAAATACTTTAGCCCATAAAGACTTACCTTGCAATATTCCTCAACCTGTTTCATTCTAAATGCAGCCTGCAAATCTTCTAACCTTCTCAACCCCAAAATCCCTTCAACTTTTGGCTTTGTCAAACACCTCCAAGACACCTAATGCCTTCTCCTTTCATCTTCCTTACTTGACCAAACAAAACCTGCCATTAAGGAATTCAACTAAGCAAGAACTCCTTTCGGCAAATTTATACATGACAACTAGTGAATAGGAATATAGCCCAATACAGATTACACTAGAACCACTCCCCCTATTTTCAACAAAATTTTTGCATACCATCCCTCAATCCTCACTCTAACTTTCTGGATAATCCCATCAAAATAAACCAATCTATTTCTACCTCTTATAAGAGGACAACCAAGATAAGAAAAATGGCAATTTTTCATTTTGATACCTACAACCCCACTCAAACACTACCTTCTAGCCACTGAAATCCTCTTGGAACAGAAAAATGAATTCTTTTCTTTACTAACCCTCTGCCCAGAAGCCTTCTCATACTCCCCCAAAAACCCCAACAAACAATCTATAGAATTCTTGGTCCCCCTCAAAAATACCAAAGTGTCATCTACAAAAAATGGATGACGCAATACTAAACCCCCTCTACCTGTATGAAAAACCCTTACCAAACCCTCATGAAACAACTTAGACAACCCCCTACTAAGCACTTCTTATGCAACAATAAATAGACTAGGTGAAATAGGATCACCTTGTCTCAAACCTCTAGAGACAAGAAAAAAAAACCAAATCTTTGACCATTCAAGCAAAGAGACACATTCTGGTTAGACAAGCAATTAAAAATATTAGCCACAAACTCCTCTGAAAAACTAAAACACCTCAATGTCCTAACCACAAAACTCCACTCCTACCTTTCATAAGCCTTCATCATGTCTAATTTGAGGATCACATTTCCCCCTTCCACCTTTCTATCTAACTCCCCCACTATAAACTGCCCAATGGATATACAATCCCTAATCCCTCTTCCATGAATAATCCTATGCTGCTCATATGAAATCAGCACTGGAAGCAAAGAACCAAGCCTTTTTGCCACCACCTTAGAAAGAATTTTATACAAAAAAGTACATAAACTTATTAACCTAAAGTCTACAAATGAAATTGGGTTCTCTTTCTCTGGGATTAATGCTAGCAGAGTAGTATTAATAGATCTAGGAACCTTTCCTCCTTTCAAAATGAAGTTAATAGCATCCCAAATATCTTTCTTAACAACATCCCAACAATATTGAAAAAAAAACCCTAGAAAACCCATCAACACCTAGGGCACTCTTAGCTGACAAAGAGAATTCCACAGACCTTACCTCCTCCATGGAAGTTGTATCCATTAAAAGCCTGTTCTTCTCATCCCCAACCAACCTTAGGATAACAGAAAACAAAACACAAATGCCTCAGACTTATAAAGCACAAGAAAAAAAACTTTATGCCACCTGAGCCATCTCCTTTTTCATCATGAACCCAAACCCCACCCTCATCCTTAATCCTGGTAATTCTATTCCTAATAGCTTTCCCTTTTGCAATAGAATGAAAATTTTTTGGAATTCCTCTCTCCCTCCATTGCCCACTTCACATTGGCTTTCTGCCTAAAATATATCTCCTCGAACCTTAAGGTGGAGAAGCCTCATTGATAGTAGAAGGATCCAATTCCATTGTTAATTTAGCATTCAACACAACAAAATCTTGGGATCTAATATTATCAAAAATATTCCCAAAGGTTTCCTTATTCCAAACCTTCAATTGTAACTTCAACTTCTTTAACTTCAAAAAAAAACTGAAAACTTCCCCAAACTTCAAATCCATTGAAACCCGAAAACTTTAAAACTAAAATTCATACATATGCAAAAATTAAAACATGTACTAAAAAAAATAAATGGAATCCTAGCATCCTAAATAGCATAAAAATATACTCTCCTTGATTAAATTGAAAATGCCACCTTACAATAATAACTCCCATTTCACTGGAAAGTTAATCGGTTGGTTTGATGTTTAACTGAACCATATCACAGTAATTGGATAGGTTAGGCGGAATGTCTATATACCATGCAACAACCAAATAACCCTTGTAAAACTGAGGTTGAATAATTCAAAAGGTTTACTCTAGCTATTCGATCGCCAGGTTGATGATTTAATGAAGATGGAATTCCAGTTTATGCATTGAACTAAAAGCATTGGCTATGACAAGATTTAACCCGTCTATAACCAATCTCGTGATTGTTACATAAAGCTCAACTACATGTATCATTGAATCATTTATAACGTACGTAATAACTTATAGATAGAATGATATATAGCAATAGGCTTTGCTTGGTGTTCATAACCATGAGCATATTATAATAATATTAATAATAATTCATCACTTAAGAGAGGTATAAACATTACAGTATAAATAAAATATCAGCATTTTCATAACTTTAACAATATTACACACACATTCACCCTTCACCGAAGAGTATAAATGAACTACTCACACATCATTGCTATAAACAAGCAAGAAGAATGAGATAATTGCATTACAACTTAAAAACAAACAATAAGTCCTTCCACAAGGAATAGTTAAAACACTGCCAATCTTATTACTAGTTAGGGCACAAAAGTGGGAGAGATTCAACCCTATAAGTAGAAAGGATAAATAGAAATGTAGAAGTGAGAAAACTTTAGTAGGGAAGTGGTTGGGGCAGGGCTTTGATCTTTTTGGCTGTAAAACTCTCTGAAGTCTCTCTTTTTCTCTTTTCTTCCCTTCATTGTCTCCTTGTAAAACCTAGGTAAATTTAATTTTTTTATGAAAAAGGGTAAAATGGTAATTTGTCACTACGGTATGGTTTGTAAACCTGAATTTTTTTAGAACTCGGTTGACGAAAAGGACCTCACTATTGGATTCATCTCGCGAAATATAGTTACCCCAACAATTTTTGTCGAATTCTGATATAGTCATATTTTTTACATTTTACGAGGCGATCGAGTCTCGGGTGATCCAAAAATAGAAATTTTAATAAAATTTTAAAAATCAAAAAATAATTCAAGGCAAGTTAAAATAAAAATATTTTGAACTTAAATCGGGACGAAATTTAATCGTTTCGAGGCGAAAACGAACCCGGAAAAAGAGTGTCATGTGGCACGTTGTGGGTCAAGTAAATAAAGGGTATAAATAGGGGAAAAATCTGATTTCTCCCCCTATTCATTAGTCGTTCAACCAATAGAGAAAAAGAGAGGGAAAGGAGAGAGCTTCTTAACTTCTCTCTACGATCTACAAGAATCGGTTGCTCAAATCCATTCGGGCCAAGAACAAAAGTTATTCTCCTCGTTGAGGGGTACAAAACCATACCAAGGAGGCCAAGTTTGGGCTAGATTTCAAGGATGGGATTTTGGGGAAAGTGAAGATTCAACCTTTTATTGGGTTCTTGAGGCTTCCCAACGTCTTTTTATGCTTTAAGAGGTGGGGGTTCCTTCCTACTTGGGTTTATTTTACAACCTAGGGTGTGAAATTGAAATGGGTACGTTGATAGGGATATATATCACTTGCTTTTGTTTATGAAATTGATAAAATAGGTAGGTTGGTAGAAATATATATTCACTTACCTATGTCTGTGGAATTGAAATGGGTAGGTTGATAAAATATATATATATATATATATATATATTACTTTTGTGAAATTGATAAAAGGGGTATGCAAATGGATATAGAAATGGTTTAAAATAAATTTCTAGCAAAGAATTGGTATGTGAAAATTACTTGTATAATTCCATGAAAATTGGTGTTATGTGGGCATGTTATGTGTTTATATTATGCCTTTATGAATAAAGTGTGTTATTGGCATATATTATGTAATCACATACTTGTGATGCATTGTTGGATATAAAAATGTTGATTTATGCTTATAGATATATCGACATTGTGATGAAATTGGTAATTATATGCTTTGGATATGAATTGTCATGGAATATGTATAAATGTGGTAAAATTTGCTCATATGGTATTCATTACATATGGGCATGACATCAATATAGCAATGATGCATTACATTGCATTTGCACCGAGGCACCGCTTCCATGGACACGACACATGGGTGTAGGTATGGGTGTGTGCATGGTTTGATCAAGCACCATACTAGGTGGTTGACGGGTGAGCTCGGGAAAGTTGGATTGAAAATCTGACTGAGTCGTATAGTTGCATGAAATTTGGGTCGAGGTTAGCAAGAAGGGCTAGACAATCCCTTGGGTGAGAGGCCCGGTGATTGGATACACAGTTTGTTGGTATAAAAGTCCGTAAAGTGTGTCGGTGTACACGGAACCGTTGGTGGAATTTCATGAATTCTATGTCGGTTGGGTGCCGTTGGTGTGAGTACATAAATACCCACCCCAAGAAAGACCTAGAGATTTTTAAATAGTCATTAGGTGTGTAACGCCACTGGCAGGGCTTAGAAAGTCAATTTTTATACTCATGGGATTGCATGGGGGAAAAGAAGTCAGGGAGGGCTCGGGTTGAGTTGCATGAATGGGTATCGCCTCATATCATTGCATGACATGTTAGATTCCAACTTAGACTTGCTAAATCTTGGTTGGAATGGTTGTTGCTTGTTTATGTGTTGGATGTGAGCATTTCATATGCATCTAGGTTGGGAAGTAGCCTATATAGGAAATACTCTATTGAGCATGGCTCACCCTTTATGGGAAAAACATTTTAGGTGCAGGTGGTACGTTGGCAAAAGGCTTTCACTTGGGGCCTCAAGTATGAAGAAAGCCAGAATGTGGCTTTATTTTGAGTTTTGTACAAGTATTATGAAAATGTAGTTTTGATATGTAAATTTATGAAAATGAATGTAATAGAATGTGCATGGACCTTGTGTTATATGACATATTGTCATTACACATGTGATGGATGAAAAAGGGATAGGTTGGAATGAGTTGGAAATGCAAAATAGGAGAAACAGGCAAAAGGCGACAAAGCATACCAGTAGGGTGTACCGGTATGACGAGGTCCAATGGGCAACTCATACCTGTAGGGCATACCAGTATAACTTTGTCTAAAAGGCTAACCCTACCAGTATGAATTTTTCAGTAGGCTCACCCTATCAGTATGCCATACCGATAGGACTTACAAAACATTGAAATTTGAAAATTGTTTTGATATGCTTTTGGGTCATGTGTCCTTCCTTCCAAATGATGTAAATGGACTATAATGGAGTATGAAATGTGGTACATTGGACCACAATTTGATTAAATGATAAAATGTACATAGGTTACACGTGTGGATTATAATTCTGGTTAAGGGGATGCTTTTGACGTGATGTCAGGTTGTGCAACAATCACGGGTATTTTCGTAGGTTGATGGGTGGTCAACGGTTGAAAAAGGACCCCCAATTTTAGGGGCATCACAACTTGGTATCAGAGCATAGGTATGCGATTTACCTAGGGCTTGATGGACATGGGTCTAGACCATTGCATTCATTGTGCACTACATATTGTGTGCTTAAATTGCTATATGCTATGTGATATGTGCTACATGTTATGTGAAGTACATACATGGTAAAATTTATATAGAAAAGAGACACTATGGTTAGAAAAACATAACCTTGGGGGTCAAAAAACAAAGGAACATGATAGTTCAAGGTGTAGATGTCTACTAGTAGGGGGCATAAGCTCTACTAGGGAGACAAGGAGATGAATCTCAAGATTTCAAATTTGGTCCCTACCTTGGGATACTAAATAAAGTGCTCTATTGCTATCTGGCATATGTGTAGATGGCAAGTAAAGGAAGGGAACACCGAGGCGGTGGGCGGAACAATAATCAACCACCACCGATCATTAACCAACAAGCCTTCATAGAGGCTATTGGTACTGCGGCTACTACCATTGCACAGGCTAGTACAAATGTGGGGCAAGGAGGCACGAGTAACCTCTAAAAGTTTAAGGTGCACAAGCCTCCGATATTCAAGGGAGAGGCGGATCCAATGGTGGCCAACCATTTGTTCCGACAAGTTGGCAAGATTTTAGAGGCAATGGAGATCACCTCCGATGCCACGAGGATAAGACTAGCTACATTCCAGCTAGAGGGAAAAGCCCAACTGTGGTGGGAATGGGCAAAGGACTCCAAGAACTTGGAAAAAATGACATGGGGAGAGTTCTGGGAACTCTTCATGGTAAGTCACAGCGGCCCCTTGATATGCAAAGGCCTAGGAATTCTTGGATTTGAAACAAGGGACGATGACGGTGATGGAGTATGTGGCTAAGTTCACCAAACTATCCCATTTTGCTAATGATTATGTGGCCACGGGTATGGCCAAGGTGAGGAAGTTCAAGGATGGTTTGAAACTATCCATTTAGGGGTAAATTGTGGGCCTCCGCTTGCAAGATTTAGACTCGATAGTCGAGACAACTATGGCCATTGAGAGAGAGGTTGATGACGCAAGGAGTATCCGGGAGTCGGGTGCTAAGGACAAGAAGAAGGAGGGTCAATTCTCTTTTTCTAGTTCAAAAAAGAGACAGAGGACTTTTGCTCCATAGGGACAGGGCCGTAGCCATCAAGGCCAAGGTTGATTCTCCTAAGGCGGGGAAAACCCCAGAACAACTTATCAGGCCAGTCAACGAACATGATTCCATTACCACCAGCTGAGTCATATGAAGCGGGATTGTCCTCAAAGACAAGGATCCCAGAGTTATGGGGCGTCTCATCACCAGTCATCAGTGGGATAACCACAGATATACTTTGTTCCTCCCTACCCCACCGTAGGCCAGGGAGGCCAGTATCAGTTCTAGGATGCTACTCAGGCCTCTACCACTTCACGAGCAGGGACTCCGTAATCAAGGTAGATGGGCCAAGGTATGAGTCGAGGCCGAGGACAAGGCATGCAGGTTGGGACTTCGGGGACCTAGGGGCATGTCTACGCCATCACACCTCAGACTAAGCCAGTGGATCAGTCAGTTAGTCAGGGTACATTTTCTTCTCTCTTGCTTATGGGCTAGGGTATTATTTGACTCTAGTGTATTGCATTCATTTATATCTATGTCATGTGTAAGAGATTTGGGCTTAGGGGTTGATACCTTGAAAGAGCCGTTATATGTGAATTCACCCCTAGGAGCTAGGGTGTGTGTTGATCAGATATGTGGGGGTTGTGAGTTAGAGATCTCGGGAATTCTACTCACCACGGACCTTAGGGTCATGGACATGTCGGAGTTTGATGTCATCCTTGGGATGGATTGGTTGCCGGCACACCACGTCGTCATTGACTGTGATTGGAAGAGAGTAACTACTTACACACCAGACAATTTTTGCTTTAACTTTTTAGGAGAAAAGCATGAAGCTTTGTCCCAAGCCGTATATGACTCTCGATGGCACGGGCAGTTGATGCGTTGGCTTGCAAGCCTTACCCCGGAGGACGTGTAATGCCCCAAAACCCACCTTGGATGGCATTACAAACTAAAAACCATTCACAGCATGAGAGCACTAAATGAATCCATCAAATAATAATAAGATTTCATTCACCATATGGAATATCCAAAATATCATCCCAAAATAATAGACCAAGCTATGACAATTATATTTCAAAAAAATTACATTTAAACTTAGCAACGGAATAACAAAGTACTAGACTATACATGATCGTCAATAAATTCCCTAGCCTAGCACAAAAAGAAACTATAGCTCTAGACGTCCACCTCGGGATCCACAAGCTCGTCTAGTGGAGCTTGCCAATGTGTCGGCTCTTCCACCCCGAGCTCTTCCTCTAGACCAGAATCTGAAAAATATAGTTTGTAGGGGGTGAGCACTAAGCTCTATAGCAACATTTCTCCCAAACTTGAACAAGATTTAGAAAAAGCATATAAAAATGGTCGGTCACCTTTCACAAATAGCATATATGAATTTTGAAAGAAAACGTAATATTTTTAAAAGATCTCAAGTTTATAGATTAACAATAATTAAGTACAAGAGTAAAGTCAATCCCACAAAAAAAAACCATTCCAAAGAGTAAACATCCCCATAACGATTTCCACAATTATCATATCCAAAAGATAATGCTATGGACAATAACCGTCATGTATCTCAAGTTTGATGTAAGATAATCTCATGAATAAACACATAGAGGATATCATAGCCCCCACACACACAAATCCTGACAAGGATATCAAACTTCGGGAAGGGCGCCTACCGATGCATTATCCCACACCAATGCACTGGCAATAGCGAATCCGACCTAGGCATAGTATACTAATCCTTTGACATGACACCCGTAAGCTAATAGTGGTTTGGTCCTCGCAAGGCACCAGCCCCACTATGTGTGGTAGGAAAAGTTCAAACCCGCCCAGAGTAAGAACCACCACATCTACCCACTCTACGATACCCGATCAACGGCCACCCATGGTCATCCAAACACCTCCATGAGATACAATCACCAACAATTTCCTTAAATAATAACAATTCCATAAATCCCCAATTTCACATGTAGTGTTTCAATAGAACAATTGAAGAAAATGCAAGAGATCATCATCAATATCATTTTGTTACTCAACACCAAGCACTAAAGTTTCAAAGTCAAGAACCAAGGAAGAATCAAGAAGAAAGTCCATCTCTTTTGAAAAGTAGGGTTTTATATCAAGAAAATGAGATTTCATGGGTATTTAACCCTAACTTGTGTAAAGTATGATAATAATTGCAAGAAGACCAAGAAAAGATGATTTCATAGCAAATATATAAGATTTAGAGTCAAAGAATACATATATATTAGCCCTAGCATCAATGGAAAAGAATGGAAGAAAACCCCCTACCTTTCTCCTTGGCTTTGGTACGAAGGACAAGAAGATTTGATCTTTAATCACCTTTAAAACTCTTATTTTCCCTTTCTTTCTTCCTCTTTAAGTCTTTCTATTAGGGTTCTAAGAGGTGTGGAGTGGGAGTGGTGTGAAAGAATTGGAGTAAATGTAGTGAAAATGGGGTTTTAAAAGAAGAAAATCCTGACTTTTTAACTATCTACCGGTAGTTCGTATCGAGCTACCGGTAGTTCGGATACACTCACAACCTGCTACCTATTGAGCTACCAGTAGTTCAGATACACTCGCCACTGACTACATATTGACTACCGGTAGTTCGGATCTATTGGACATTTATTACATGTTGACTACCAGTAGTTCGAATCAACTGGACAACGTACTACCGGTAGGTCCTGTCCAAATTTGCCTATTTCCTCTATTTTTCATTTCAAACCCATTCCTAATCCTTCCAAATCCAACCCAAGCTTATTCAACATGCTTTTATACATCAAACCTAGTTGGTACAAGTTCTTGTAATACCCCAAAGCCCACTCTGGACAGAATTACAAACTAAAAACCATTCACATCATCAGAGCAACTAAATAATTTATCCATAAAGAAATTTCATACCTCAAAGGTAATCTTTACAATCTCGTTCCCAAAAGAATACGCCAAAACATGAAGAATATACCCCCAAAAGATTATGATCCCAAAAGTAAGATAATTACATCCCAAAAGAATTAAACATAAACTTATAGCGGAATTACAAAAGAGTCTAGACTTCACAATATTTCCAAAGTAAATTTTCTAGTCTAGAATAAAAATTAAGGTTGTTCTAAGCGTCCACCTCAGGATCAACATGCCCGTCTACGGGAATCTCCCAATGTATCGATTCCTCAATTCCCAAATCCTCCTCCAGTACACAATCTAAAAAATGTAGTTTGTAGGGGGGTGAGCACTAAGCTCTGTAGCAACATTCCTCCCAAACTCGAACAAGGTTTAGAAAAGCATATAAAAATGGTCAATCACCTTTCACAAATAGCATATATGAATTTTGCAATAAAACATGGACATTTAAACAGATCTCAAGTTTAAGCAACAAAAGTAATTTAATGCATAAGTGAAACCAGTATACAACTAATAATTCATTCCACGATAAACCGTTTCTCCCAAGTTCTTGCGGAATTTCATACTTTCCAAAATTCTTGTAGAAACTATTTCTGGTACAATGAACAATAACCCACCATTTTATTCATATCTCTGGTATGAAGTAAGACCTTGCATAGATACCATCAAAAATATCATAGCCCACGTACAACCCACACAAATCCTCACAAGGATGTCCGACCTTTAGGAAGGGCGTATGCCAACACCATGACAGTGACGTATCCAACCAAAGAGTAGTATACTAACCCCTTTTTCCATGATAACCCGTAAGCGATAATGATTTAGTACTCGCAAGACACTAACCCCATTATGAGTGGTAGGAAAAGTTCTCACCCACACGAAGTAAGAAGGCGTCTACACACTCCAAGATACCGGTCAATAGTAGCCCATGTTTATCCAACAACCACACAAGAGATACAATACCAACAATTTCCTTAAATAACACACAATTCCATAAATCCCAAATTTCACATGTCGTATTTCAATAGAGCACGTGTAGAAAATGCAAGAGATCATCCTCAATATCATTTTAGTACTCAACTCAAAGCACTAAAGTTTTCTAAGTCAAGAACAAAGGAAGAATCAAGAAGAAAGTCCCTCTCTTTTGAAAGCTAGGGTTTGATATCAAGAAAATGAGATTTCATGGGTATTCAACCCTACCTTGTGTAAAACATGGTAATAATTGCAAGAAGACCACAAAAAGATGATTCCATAGCAAATATATAAGATTTTTGAGTCAAAGAAAACATATATATTAGCCCTAGCATCATGGACAAGAATGAAAAACAAAACCCCTACCTTGGTGTTCTTGAAGAACTAGGGTTTTGATCTTGAATCAACCCTTAAATCTCTGGTTTTTCCCTTTTGTTTTTTCTTTCTCTCTTGCTCTCTAAAGCTTCCTAGGGTTGGAAGTGGTGAAATGGGGTTAAAGAAAGCGTCCTAATGTATTTATAGGGTGAGAAACGGAGACGAAACCCAAAATTGGGTTGAACTGGGTTTTATAGAGTGTACCGGGTCTTGTGTACCGGTACTATTTAGCTTCTTGAGTTTGAAGTACCAGTACACCGTACCGGTAAATTGTCTGTTGAAACTTCCAGCGCAGTTTTGACCACTTTAGAAATCAATTTGGGAAATTTCCGTGAAATACACTTTTGTAGCCCTTGACGTCTTGTTTCTACTGTCTAACTATCGGATCAATCCAAGTTATGAGTAGAAAGTTATGGCCAAAATACTAAGGTAGTATCAAATTCCTTTCTACCCAAATCCTCTCCAAAATAGGTTTTAACTTCAAAATACTTCCTAACTTCTAATACACCCCATATTATCTCTCCCAATATTTTTCAACCTTCCAGATTCAATGGATGCATTATTTTGACCTGAAAGCATTTAAAAAGTTATCTAATCACCATTCTTAAGCTAACACACATTTGAAACTAAGTCTGACCCTAAAGTCAATTCGTTTGAAACTTAAATTTCATGATCACTCTTTTAACAATGATTCAAGGTTTCGACTATCATCTTCTTAATCTTAGAGGAACTATTAAGATAATATTATCCTTATTTAATTTTAATACAAGGTTTTACGATCCACCCCTTGAAAGAAAGTTTCGTCCTCGAAACTTACCTCAAGTAGAGAATAAATAAGGGTACTTCTCTTGCATCTCCAGCTCAAGTTCCCAAGTTGCTTCCTCCATTCCGTGATGTTGCCACAAGACTCCCTAGGTTGGCACCACTTGGGGCTAGAGCTTCAAACGGTCTCTGCTGTTGTAGTGACCTTTGGAGCGGTGGCTTGTTTGCATTCACACGTTGCTTGGTTAGTTTTGGTTGAAAATAATGGGCAGTTATCTTTGAAGTGCCCAACACCTCCACATGCAAAGCATCGACGTGGGTCGGTGCCTACTCTCTCTGGTACTCGTCCCACTCCTCAAGCTGTTTGTGGTCTCTGTCCAACTGCCTGATCTAGGCGACGATAAGGTGCCGCTCTCTATGCTCCACTGCTACTACCATCGAACCTGATCGGACCTCCCCTAATAAGGTTCTGTCATCGTTGATTATCTTCCATGTCTCTCTCCACCAACATAGCCCTATCCACAAGATTCCTATAGTCACCGGTCCTAAGAGCCACAAGCTTCTCCCTAATGGCCGGCCTCAAGCCCTTCTCAAAATTTTTGGCCCTCCTGGCCTTTGTGGATATGAATTATGTGGCATATCAGGACAACTTCTCAAAATTTCTCTTATACTCCCCCACCGTCAAATTACCCTGTCGAAGAGCAAAGAAATCGACACTCATCTAGTCTCTAACCGAGTCATGAAATATTTGTCTTGGAAGACTTCATCGAACTCCTCCTAAGTAAGTGCATTTGTGTTCCTCCGTCTCTTTACCGAATCCCACCAATGGTCGGCCTCCCCCTTGAACAAATAGGTAGCTAAGCCAACCCTCAAGTCTTCGGTAACTCCCATGCCGCCGCATCCAAAGGATTGGAGCTCCCTTGCAAGGTAGGCGGGTGTTGCCTTAGAAATTCTCGAAGAGTTACCATCCTTCGGTTGTTGTCCCCATTGCCCTACACTTGTGCTAGGGGGTGAGCTCCACCATTATGGTTGTTGTTTTCATTCTGGTTTTGTACCAAAGTGGTTAGCTCCATTAGGCATTGATAAATGTCGTTCATATCATCGAGAGGTGGTGGTGGTGGTGGATTTGTTTGACCTCCGCGACCACGTCGACGTCCAAGCCTACCATCTATCCTACACATCAATTCACAATTTAGTTTCATTGATGCACAAAACATCCTAAATTTTACTTTAATCTAAAACATAAGACGTGTGTAGAACTTATATTAAAATTTCACTCAACCTAATCCTAACCCTCTAGTGGTAATCCATAACTTACAGTTCTCATGTAAGACCTAAAGCCTAAGCTCTGATACCAAACCTGTAACGCCCCAAAACCCACCTTGGATGGCATTACGAACTAAAAGCCATTCACCGTATGAGAGCACTAAATAAATTCATCAAATAATAATAAGATTTCATTCACCATATGGAATATCCAAAATATCATCCCAAAAGAATGGGTCAAGCTATGTCAATTACATTTCAAAAGAATTACATTTAAAATTAGTAGCGGAATAACAAAATACTAGACTATACATGATCTTCAATAAATTCGCTAGCCTAGCACAAAAAAAAAACTATAGCTCTAGACGTCCACCACGGGATCCACGAGCCCGTCTATTGGGGCTTGCCAATGTGTCGGCTCTTCCACCCTGAGCTCTTCCTCTAGACTACAATCTAAAAAATATAGTTTGTAGGAGGTGAGCACTAAGCTTTGTAGCAACATTCTTTCCAAAATCGAACAAGGTCTAGAAAAAGCATATAAAAATGGTCGGACACCTTTCACAAATAGCATATATGAATTTTGAAAGAAAACATAATATTTTTAAAAGATCTCAAGTTTATATATTAACAATAATTAAGTACAAGAGTAAAGCCAATCCCACCAAAAATAACCATTCCAACTAGTAAACATCCCCATAACGATTTTCATGATAATCATATCCAAAAGATAACGCTATAGACAATAACCGCCATGTATCTCAAGTCTGATGTAAGAGAATCTCATGAATAAACACATAGAGGATATCCTGGTCCACAGACACACACAAATCCTCTCAAGGATATCAAACTTTGGTAAGGGCGCCTACTGATGCATTGTCCCATACCAATCCACCGGCAATAACAAATCCGACCTAGGTATAGTATACTAATCCTCTGATACGGCACCTATGAGCTAATAGTGGTTTGGTCCTCCAAAGGCACCAACCCCACTACTAGTGGTAGGAAAGTTTAAACTCGCCCGGAGTAAGAACCACCACATCTACCCACTCTACGATACCTGGTCAACGGCCACCCATGGTCATCCAAACACCTCCATGAGATACAATCACCAACAATTTCCTCAAATAATAACAATTCCATAAATCCCCAATTTCACATGTAGTGTTTCAATAGAACAATTAAAGAAAATGCAAGAGATCATCATCAATATCATTTTGTTACTCAACACCAAGCACTAAAGTTTCAAAGTCAAAAACCAAGGAAGAATCAAGAAGAAAGTCCATCTCTTTTGAAAACTAGGGTTTTATATCAAGAAAATGAGATTTCATGGGTATTCAACCATAACTTGTGTAAGGCATGATAATAATTGCATGAAGACCAAGAAAATATGATTTCATAGCAAATATATAAGATTTAGAGTCAAAGAATACATATATATTAGCCTTAGCATCAATGGATAAGAATGGAAGAAAACCCCCTACCTTTCTCCTTGGCTTTGGTGTGAAGGACAAGAAGATTTGATCTTTAATCACCTTTAGAACTCTTGTTTTCCCTTTCTTTCTTCCTCTTTAAGTCTTTCTATTAGGGTTCTAAGAGGTGTGGAGTGAGAGTTGTGTGAAAGAATGGGAGTAAATGTAGTGAAAATGGGGTTTTAAAAGTAGAAAATCCTGACTTTTTAACTATCTACCTGTTGTTCGTATCGAGCTACCGGTAGTTCGGATACACTGGCAACCTGCTGCCTATTAAGCTATCGATAGTTCGGATCCACTCGCCACTGACTACCTGTTAACTACTGGTAGGCCCTACCAGTAAGCCCTGTCCAAATTTATCTATTTCCTCTATTTTCTATTTCAAACTCATTCCAAACCCTTCCAAATCCAACCCAAGCTTATTCAACATGCTTTTGTACACCAAACCTAGTTGGTGCAAGTTCTATTACAACGATTTTATATATTTGCAAGCTAAACTAAGTTTTAACTACTATTTCCTTGCCAAACTAAGTTTAAGGAGGAGCATGAGGGTCACTTGAGGGTTGTTCTTCAGACCTTGAGAGGGCACAAGTTGTACACCAAGTTTAACAAGTGTAAATTTTTGGCTTACGAAGGTAAAGTTTTTGGGACACGTGGTGTCTGCTTCGGGTGTATTCGTGGACCCGGAGAAGGTTGAGGCGGTTTTGAATTGGGAGAGACTGAAGTTAATCTTTGAGATACATAGTTTCTTGGGATTGATGGGGTATTACAAGAGGTTCATCGAGGACTTCTCCCGATTAGCTGCACCTATGACGAGATTAATCTAGAAGGAAGTCAAGTTTTTAGTGGGATGATTCATGTGAGAAGGAATTCTAGGAGTTAAAGAGGAGGCATGCTTCAACTCCTATTCTAATAGTCCTGGAGAGGGGACAGATGTATACAATGTACTGTGATGCCTCTAGAGACAGACTAGGTTGTGTTTTGATGTAGTTCGGGAGGGTGGTAACTTATGGTTCTTGACAATTAAAGAACCACGAGCATAATTATCTTACGCATGACATGGAGTTGGTAGCCATTGTCTTTGCCTTGAAGGCTTGACGCCACTATCTATATGGTGAGCAATTTGAGGTGTTTTCAGACCACAAGAGTCTGAAGTATATCTTCACTCAGCAAGACCTCAACAAGAGGTAGCATAGGTGGATAGAGTACTTGGAGCACTAAGACTTCACTTTGCATTACCATCCCGGTAAGGCAAATGTGGTGGTTGATGCACTAAGCCAAAAATTACAGGGAGTTGTAGCTAGTGTGGCTTTTCGTGAATGGCGGATGCTCCAGAATATGGGATAGTTTGGGCTGCATTATTGGGGATAGGCTCAGGGTGTTTTAGGGAGCTTGGTGGCTACGCACTCCCTACTGAGTAGGGTGATCGAGTCTCAAGGACAGGATCCAGAGTTATTATCCATCAGGGACTGAGTGCAGGCAAATACCAATGACGAGGGCTGGGCTATTCACTCGAATGGCAGTCTTCGGTATAGGGGAAGGGTTGTGGTTCCCCAGTTAGCAGATTTGAAGGTGGAGATCCTTAGGGAATTTCATTGCTCCCGATTTGCTGTGCATCCAGGTGGTACGAAGACGTACCATGATATTCGTCGCCAATATTATTGGAGCGGAATGAAGGGACATGTTGGAGATTTTGTCAAATGATGTCTCATGTGTTAGCAGGTCAAGGCTGAGCACCAGAGATCAACGGGGTTGCTCTAGCCTTTGGCAGTAGCTAAGTGGAAGTGGGAGCACATCACAATGAATTTTGTGACCCACTTATCACGGACATCGTAGGGACATGACGTGGTGTGGGTGATAGTGGACCGGCTTACAAAGTCGGCACACTTTTTAGCCGTACGAATGACCTTCACACTGGAGGAATTCTGTAGATTATACATACAGAGAGATTGTCCGGTTGCATGGGGTACCCGTATCTATTGTATCAGATCGAGATCCCAGGTTTATGGCTCATTTTTGGAGGAGTTTCCAACGGGCCATAGGGACACAGTTGATGATGAGCACAACATTTCATCCCCAGACAGACGGTTACTCAGAGAGTACCATCCAGATATTAGAAGACGTGCTACGGGCATGCGTTCTATATCTCAAGGGTAACTAAGAAGAGCATTTACCGTTAGTGGAGTTCACATATAACAACAGTTATCAGGCAAGTATTCAGATGACACCCTATGAGGCACTTTATGGGAGGCCTTGTTGTTCTCCAGTTTGTTGGATAGAGGTAGGAAAGAGACTCTCTACGAGTCCGAATTTGATCAGAGACACCTTAGAGAAGGTGGACTTGATACGGAAGCACCTTCTTACGGCTCAGAGCCGACAAAAGAGCTACGCCGATAGACGGCGGCGACCTCTGGAGTTTGAGGTGGAAGATCACGTCTTCTTAAAGGTAATGCCAAAGAGGGGAATGGTTAGGTTCAAAAAATAGGGAAAGCTATTGCTGAGGTTTATCGGGCCCTTCGAGGTACTCGAGAGGGTGGGTATAGTGGCTTATAGATTGGCGTTACCGCCAAATTTATCAGATTTTCAGGCGGTGTTCCATACCTCTATGCTCCAGAAGTATACTCCAGATCCGACACATGTAGTGGATTGAGGTGAATTGATTGTTGATGCTGATGGGACCATTGAAGAGGGACCGGTGCGTATCATGGATAGCCGGGAGGAGTTTTTGCGAGGCAAGATTATTAGGCTAGTGAAGGTGTTGTGGCAACACCGAGGCATGGACGAGGCGACATGTGAGTGTGAGGACACTATATGTACTAATTATCCATTCCTGTTCAAGAATGGAGGTACAATTCTATAATTTTAAGTATAATATTAATGTTACATATGCATGTGGTTAAGTGTGTATGTGTGTGTGAATTTCGGGGACGAGATTCTTTTAAAGGGAGGAAGAATGTAAAAACTGGGTAAATTTAAACTTTTTATGAAAAAGGGTAAAATTGTAATTTGTCACTATGGTACAAGTTGTAAACCTGAATTTTTTAAGAACTCGGATGATGAAACGGACCTCACCATTGGATTCGTCTCGCGAAATGTAGCTACCCCGTCAATTTTTGTTGAATTCTGAGATAATCGGATTTTTTGTGTTTTACGAGGTGGTCGAGTCTCGGGTGACCAAAAAACGGAAATTTTAATAAAATTATATAATTTGGAAAATAATTTAAGGCAAGTTAAAATAAAAATATTTTGAACGTAAATTAGGACAAAATTTAATCGTTTGGGGAAAAAACGGACCTAGGAAAAAGAGGGTTATGTGGCATGTTGTGGGCCAAGTAAATAAGGGGTATAAATAGGGGGAAAAATATGATTTCTCCCCCTATTCATCAGTTAATCAACCGATAGAGAAGAACAGAGGGAAATGAGAGAGCTTCTTCACTTCTCTCTATGATTTGCAAGAATCGGTTGCTCAAATCTGTTCGAGCCAAGAACAAAAGTTGTTCTCCTCGCCGAGGACTACAAAACCATACTAAGGAGGTCGAGTTTGAGCGAGATTTCAAGGATGGGATTTTGGGAAAAGTGAAGATTCAAGCTTGTCTTGGTTCTTGAGGCTTCCCCACGTCATTTTATGCTTCAAGAGGTAGGGTTCCTTCCTACTTGGGTTTATTTTACAACCTAGGGTGTGAAATTGAAATGGGTAGGTTGATAGGGATATATATCACTTGCCTTTGTTTGTGAAATTGATGAAATGGGTAGGTTAGTAGAAATATATTTTCACTTACCTCTGTTTGTGGAATTGAAATGGGTAGGTTGATAGAAATATATATATCACTTACCTATGGTTGTGAAATTGATAAAAGGGTATGCAAATGGGTATAGAAATGGTTTAAAATAAATTTCTTGCATAGACTTGGTATGTGAAAATTACTTGTATAATTTCATGGAAATTGGTGTTATGTAGGCATGCTATGTGTTTATATTATGCCTTTACGAATAAAGTGTGTTATTGACATATATTATGTAATAACATACTTGTGATGTATTGTTGGATATAAAAATGTTGATGTATGCTTATAGATATATCGACATTGTGATGAAATTGGTAATTATATGCTTTGGATATGAATTGCCATGGAATATGTATAAATGTGGTAAAATTTTCTCATATGACATTCATTACATATGGGTATGACATCTATATAGTAAGTGCGTATTACATTGCATTTGCACAGAGACATCGCATCCATGGGCACGAGACATGGGTGTGGGTATGGGTGTGTGCATAGTTTGATCAAGCACCATACTTGGTGGTTGACGGGTGGGCTCGGGAAAGTTGGATTGAAAATCCGATTGAGTCGCACAGTTACATGAAAATTGGATCGAGGTTAGCAACAAGGGCTTGACAATCCCTCAGGTGAGAGGCCCGGCGATCGGATATGCACTCCGTTGGTATAAGAGCCCATAAAGTGTGTCGACATACACGGAATCGTTGGTGAAAGTCCATAAATTCATTGTCGGTTGGGTGCTGTTGGTGTGAGTCTATAAATACCCACCCCAAGAAAGACCTAGAGATTTTTAAATAGTTATTGGCTATGTAATGCCAATGGCGGGACTTGGAAAGCCGATGTTTATACTCATGGCATTGCATAGGGGAAAATGAGCCAAGGAGGGCTCGGGTTGAGTTGTATGAGTGGGTATCACCTCATATCATGACATGACATGTTAAATTCCAACTTAGACATTCTAAATCTTGGTTGGAATGGTTGTTGCTTGTTTATGTGTTGCAGCTGAGCATTTCATATGCATCTAGGTTAGGGAGTAGCCTCTGTAGGAAATACTCTACTAAGTGTGGCTCACCCTTTATGGGAAAAATATTTTAGGTGCGGGTGGTACGTTGGCGGAAGGCTTTCACTCGGGGCCTCAAGTAAGAAGAAAGTCAGAATGTGGCTTTATTTTGAGTTTTGAACAAGTATTATGAAAACTTAGCTTTGATATGTAAATTTATGGGAATGAATGTAATAGAATGTGTATGGACCTTGTGTTATATGAAATATTATCATTACACATGTGTTGGATGAAAATGGGATAGGTTGGAATGAGTTGGTAATGCAAAATAGGTTAAATAGGCAAAAGTCGGCAAAGCATACTGGTAGGGCGTACTGGTATGATGAGGTCCAATGGGCAACTCATACAGGTAGGGCATATCGATACCACTTTATCCAGAAGGCTAACCCTACCGGTATACCCTACCAGTAGGAATTTTATAGTAGGCTCACGCTACCGGTATGCTATACTAGTAGGACTTCCAAAAATTTGAAATTTTAAAACTGTCTTGCTGTGCTTTTGGGCCATGTGTCATTCCTTCCAAATGATGTAAATGGACTATAATGGAGTATGAAATGTGGTACATTGGACCACGATTTGATTAAATGATAAAATGTACACGGGTTACACGTGTGGGTTATAATTTCGGTTAAGGGGATGCTTTTGACGTGATGTCGGGTTGTACAATAATCACGGGTACTTTTGCGGGTTGACGGGTGGTCAACGGTTGAAAAAAGACACCCGATTTTAGGAGCATCACACTCCTTCTCTGAATTGGACTGAACTTTAGCTCCTCCCCGTAAAATTGATTGAATAGAGCTATTTATAGGCACCATGGAGCACTCCAAGCAGAGCAGACACCCAAGCTGGCCAATTAGGGCCTTTTGTCATTCAAATTGACAAATGGCAGGAAGAAAATGGCAAAGGCGGTGTAGCCACCTTCCAAATGCTATCATCACCATCCAGACAGTGCTAAATCTCTAGTTTTTCATGCTTAGCAGCCTCTTTCATTGACTTTGTTGACTTTTGAATTACACTTGCTTCCCTTTCTTTATTCACCCTCTGAACTTTGATCATCTTAAACTTCCACATAAATCCTTGAAACCGTACAAAATATACAAATGAAAATTAACCCAAATACGTTATAAATTAATCACTTTAACCTAATTTACGCACTTAATTAACCCTAAATCGTAATTCATTTACACACTTTTTAGGATTAATCACACCCCCTAAATAAAACAATGTGAGGGTTTCTTTTTATCCACAGTAAATACTATTTGATCCATAATTAAGTTTGACAAATCAATGGTGTGTCCCATCCCAAATGCATATAAGAAATAAGCTTGCTGAGTATAGATTTGATTTTTCTGGGCTTGGGGCAGTAAACTGTTCACTATTATCAAATTCAGGATGCGATATTTATCAGTTAGGTCTCCTTGCTTGATATATTTATTCGGTCTACCCCAACCAAATTCTGGATTACCCATCACCTCTCTCCCTATGGTATCTACATTAGGTAATTCGGTGTACGGATATTGCAGATTTTCAAGTCTCTACATGGGTTGAAAAATATCGGCTATAGTAGCCGGTGTGACTTGAAAAACAATACCTCGTACGAACACACGCAATTGCCTTTCCCCAATTATCTCAGCATTACTATAAAATTCATGAACTAAACAGTCATATATAGGGGCAATAAATCTAACATAATGCAACCATCCTCTAGCAGCAAGAATTTGACGTATGCCTATGTTCTCAAAATATTCATAAATAACTGGCTTTTCAGAAATAATAGTTTTAGTCAAAAAATTAGCATCGTACCAGGCCTGTTGCTCAAAATTTTCAAACATCACCTCGTTGAAGATATTTTTCGGTCTTGGTTGTTGTGGAGGTATTTGAGGTTGCTCAGGTTGATCTCTTTGTGCCCGACTCGAAGATCCTCTTGTTCTTCATCTCGAATCCATTTTTTCTTGATTTCTTCTCAAATGCTCCATTTCAACTGATTCCAATCAGTAGTGACCTTCAAAATGTGATGAGTAAGAGGATAATCGGAACAAATTTGAAGAAGAATTGTAAACTATTGCAGATTTAAGAGCTTTTCCATGGAGATTTTGGCTTTTTTGAATTTTCTGGTTTGCGAGGGAGAGCATCTGATCGGTTTGCAAGGAGGAACAACTTTTATAATGAGCTTCATCGTCTGAACGACTAGCCCACCGTCTGGACGGTGCAAGGTCTCGATTTTGCTTTTATCCCTTAGAGGTTTCTCTTCTAATTTTTTGAAATTCTTTTCTTGTTTATTTTAAATTCCTGTAGTTTATTTTTTATATTCTACAAAAACTTTTTTCTAACCACTCTTTTTCTTATCACAAAACTTGATGTGTACAATCATGTACATTTATTTATAATTATGTACAATTCTTCCAAAATTATGTATTTTTATCATACTGACTCAGAGTCAGAAATTTCTAGATCAATATTACTAGTGACATGGTTAACTTCATTTCTTACATATCTTGTTAGCATTGGTGTAGAATAGGATGACGTCTTAGGATATTCCTTACTCTGCCTATACCTAATCCACCAGAGACAATCTAACGCTCGACCTGAAATTGGTTCCGCACACTGATTATATTGTCTTAAATGTTATAAAAGACCACATCTTACACAACCACCGAGATGATTTGCTCTTCGGTGTTTGGCAAATGTACTTTTTTCGCATAGGGGTCTTGGTTGACTTTCAAAAATTTCTAAATTTCTAACTCTTCTAGATTTTTGCATGATTAATGCATGGATATCTTTTGCAAGATGACGCAATAAAATTAAACTTAACCAAAATAATTTTTCGTCCATTGTACGTAACATATAAATATATATATATATATATATATATATATATAATAAAACAGAAGTGTATTTGAATTTTGTCCCTGTCATATTTTCCCCCTCAAAACTATCATCAATCACTTACCTCACCCATTATCCTTTTGTCAAACTCAAACGTCAAATCGCATCACTCTTTTCTATCACATATTTAATTATTTATATATTTCTTCCCTAAAAATATCACACCACTCATTTCTATCATATATTTAATTATTTAATATTTGATTAATTTATAATTAATGTATTTTAAAAAAATTTAATATAGTGGGATCAATTTTTTAGACGCTCGAATTTTATATTTATCGTGTCTAAAGGCACGGGTTATAACTAGTATATTTATATGACTTAATATCCCGTTCTTTAACGTTTGCCAATCACAAAGACAAACAAATTTAAAAAATTATTACTATTTTAAATACAGTTAATAAATTCATACTCATACCTCCCTTGTAAAACCCGATAAATTTAAACAATTGTAAATAAGGGCAAAATGATAATTTTGTTGCTATAGTACGGGTTAAAAACCTGAGTTTTTCTAGACCTTAGATGATGAAACAGACCTCACCGTTGGATTCGTCTCACGAAATCTAGTTACCACGTCAAATTTCATCGAATTCTAAAATAGTCAAATTTTTTCGCGTTTACGAGGCGGTCGAATCTCGGGTGACCCAAAAATGAGATTTTCAATAAAATTTTGAAAGTTAGAAAATAATTTAAGGTAAATTAAAATAGCAATAATTTGAACTTGAACCGAGGCAAAATTTGATCATTTCGGGATGAAAATGGACCCGGGAAAAAGAGGGATGTGTGGCGCGTTGTGGGCCAAGTATTCTAGGAGTATAAATAGGGGGGGAAAATCTGATTTTTCCTCCATTCTTCATCCGGCCTCCAAACGTTGAGAGAAAGAGAGGGAAAGTGAGGGAAAACTCCACTTTTCTCTACGATCTACGACTCCACGGGCTTCGAATTCACTCGGGCCAAGAGGAAAAGTTGCTCTCCTCGCCAAGGGCTACATGACCACACTAGAAACGACGGGTTTCACCGAAGGTTGAAAACGAGATTTTGGGAAAGTGAAGATTCAAGATTGTTTTGGGTTCTTGGAGCTTCCCAACATCGTTTTACGCTTCAAGAGGTAGGGATTTTCCAACTTTGGTTCATTTCCTACTTATAGTGTTATATGAAATGTATGGGTTAAAAGGAATATTTATGTCACTCACTTATGCATATGAAATGGGTGAAATAGGTATGAAAAAGGACTATGTAATGAGTTGGAATAGATTTTCCTAACTTGAAATTGTAATGTGAAAATTACTTGTTTGGTAATTCCATGGAAAAGTGATTGTATGGGCATGCTATATGTTTAACATTATGCCACATGAGTTGTTTCAAAAAAAAAAAAAACTTGGATGTACTCATCAAGGATAAATGTTTTACACTTGCATTGCATAGTGTGATGAGAGCCAGTGAAGGCTTGGGTTAGGTACGTGAGTGAATCTCATTTCATTCATGACATGACATAGAAGATTCCAACATGAATCATGTATATTCTTGATTGGAATGATTATATGATTATAAATGTTGTATATGAACATTGCATATGCACTTAGGTTGGGGAGTAGCCTCTGTAGAAAATTTTCTAGTGGGCATTGACTCACTTTATAGAAGAAATATTTCAGGTGCGGGGTTTATATCGGTGGAGGACTCACATTCGGAGCCTCAACGATGAAGAAAAGCTAGTTTGTGGCTTTTGAGAGCATGTTTTTGTAAAACCTTTGTAAAATTCCGTTTTGAGCATGTAATTGTGAAATTGGGCTTGTAATCACATGGAATTAATTGTGATAGAACTTGTATGGATCATGTATAATGTAGAAAATTATATTGTACATGTTGGGAATGAGTTTGGAAGTGTTTTGGATGAATTGGAAATGAAAAAAATAGATGAAATAGGAAATTTTGAGCAAAACCTTCCGGACGGTCGAAATAAACCTTCTGCAAGGTTTGGACAAAGACAAGGAAATACTGGCATAGTGGGTGAAACCTTCAGGAAGGTCTATTCTAACCTTCCAGAAGGTCTTCACATTTTTCAAAAAGGAGGAAATCCAGTGTGTAAAACCTTCCGAAAGGTTTAACACACCTTCCTGAAGGTCGACTCATTTTTTTTTAGAAAGGGTTCTAGTATGTTATATCTTCCGGAAGGTTGAGGGAATCTTCTAGAAGGTAAACCTTCCGGATGGTTTATGAAAACCTACCGAAAGGTTTTCCAAAAATCTGAAATTTTAAGAATGCATTGCCATGCTTTTGGACTATGTGTTCTTTGGTTCCAATGATATAAATGGACCTTAAATGAGATACATTGAGGTATGTTGAACCTCGATAGGATTAATGAATTAAAGGAAACACGGATGCACGTATGGGTTGTAATCCCGGTTCAAGGATGTGATAGACGTGATGTCGGGTTATGCGACAATCACTGGTATTCCTGCGGATTGATGGGTGGTCAACGGGACCCCTGGTTTTAGGGGCATCATATCCCCAACTTAATTTAAACATTATCTGCAATGTAAAAATAGTGATAGTAAATATTGATAATAAACCTGATAATCTGTTGTTTTTTCATCGATTGGGATATCTGGCTATTATTCAAGAGATTTATTCTGCCAAATAAAGTACAACTAATTAGTAATATTATAAAGAAAATAATATTACTAAAAATTAAGTAACAATTTATTTTTCAGACCATATAAATAGGATCAAAAAGTTGTACAGAAGTTATATATCTTGAATAAATCCATCATAATATGGTTTAAGTCTATGACTATTTACTTTAAAAACATTTCCAGTTAATAGATTTTAAATTTCAGTTGCTCCATAGTCAAAAACTTGCTTGACAATATAAGGATCTTTCCATCTTGATCTTAATTTTTCAGGAAATAAAAGAAGCTTTGCATTATATAATAGCACTTTTTGAGATGGTTCAAAAGATTTCCGAATGATATTTTTATCATGAAAAATTTATGTTCTTGATTTAGCAATTTTTTGCATTTTCATAAGCTTCATTTTTTAATTCCTCTAATTCATTTATTTGAAGTTTGTGAGCTACTCCAGCTTTGTTCATATCAAAATTCATCATTTTGATTGCCCAATATGCATGATGACATGGTTTTCCATATACCAATCCCTAAAGAGACATTCCTAAAATAGTTTTATATGCAGTATGGTAAGCCTAAAGCGCATCAGTTAATCTTAAAGACCAATCTTTACGATCTAGATTTACTGTTTTTTCTAAGATATATTTTATCTCCCTATTAGCTAATTCAACTTATACACTTGTCCGTGGATGATACAGAGTGGAGATTTTATGTGAAATCAAGTATTAGTTTATAAGATTTTCAAAAACTTTATTGAAAAATTATAATCCACTATCACTTATATTGGTCTGAGGAATTTCAAATCCGGACAAAATATTTTTTTAAAAAACTTGATCACTGTTCTGTGATCATTATTTCAACATGGAATTACTTCTACCCATTTAGAGACATTGTCGACTGCAACCAAAATATACAGATATCAAAAAGATGGGGGAAACGGGCCCATAAATTCGATGCCCCACAATCAAAATTTTCAATGATTAAAATCGGGTTTAAAGACATCATATTTCTTTTTGAAATATTTTTCATTCTTTGACATCTATCACAATTTAAACAAAAGATATGAACATCTTTAAAAAGAGTTGGTCAATAAAATCCACACTGCAGAATTTTAGCAGCGGTTTTCTTTGAAGCAAAATGACCTCCACTAGCTTCAAAGTGAGAAAACTAAATTACCTGACCTATTTCATGATTAGGTACACAACGCCTTATAATTTGATCTTTACAATATTTAAACAAATAAGGATCTTCCCAGAAAAATTTGTGTACTTCACTTAGAAACTTATTTCTACCAGACCATGTATAATTAGGAGGAATAATATCAGTGGTTAAATAATTGGCTATATCTGCATACCATGGCACTTCTATTACTGTTAACAGTTGTTTATCTGGAAATGTTTCTCTAATCGGAGCTGATTCTTCTTTTATTTCAAAATTTAGCCTTGACAAGTGATCTGCTACCACGTTCTCTACTTTTTTTTTATCTTTGATGATTAAATTGAATTCTTGTAGTAATAATATCAACATAGGAGACGTGGTTTAACATCTTTCTTTGTAAGTAAATATTTTAAAGCTGTATGATCTATAAATACCACAATAGACGATCCTACCAGATATGAACAGAATTTATCTAATGCAAATATGATAGCAAGTAGTTCTTTCTATGTGGTTGAATAGTTCATTTGTGTATCATTTAGAGTTTTACTTGCATAGTAAATAATATATGATTTTTTATCTTTTCTTTAACCTAATACAACTCCTACTACATAATCACTTGCATCACACATTATTTGAAAAGGTAATGACCAGTCAGCAGGTTGCATAATACGTGCAGAAATAGGCATGTTTTTTTAATTTCTCAAACTTTGATTGACATACCTCATTCCATTGAAATATTATATCTTGACATAACAGATTACATATAGGTTTAGATATTGAAATGAAATTTTTTATAAATCTTCTATAGAATACTACATGACCTAGAAATGAGCGAGTATCTTTTACTGTTTTTGGTGAAGGCAAATTGGCTATCAGATCAATTTTTGATTTATCTACTTCAATTCCTTTTTTGGACACTATATGACCTAGAATAATATTTTGTGTAACCATGAAATGAAATTTTTTCCAATTTAAAACAAGGTTTGTTTCTTCACAACGAATGAACACTTTTTCTAGATTTTCTAGACATATATGAAATGAATCCCCATATACTGAACAATCGTCCGTAAAGACCTCTAGATATCGTTCCACTGTATCACTTAATATACTTAACATACAACGTTGAGAGGTAGTAGGAGCATTACATAGTCCAAAAGGCATTCTATTATATGCAAAAGTGTCAAAAGGACATGTAATGTAGTTTTTTCTTGATCATCTATTACAATTTCAGTTTAATTATAACTTGAATATCCATCTAAAAAAAATAGAATGCATGACCAGCTATTTTTCTAATACTTGATCAAGAAAAGACAATGGAAAGTGATCTTTTCTAGTGAGCGAATTTAGCTTACAGTAGTCAATATATACACGCCAACCTGTGACTATACGCATTGGAATTAATTCATTTTCTTTATTTTGTATTACACTAACACCAGAATTTTTTCTAACTACTTGTGTAGGACTAACCCATTTACTATCAGATATAGAATAGATAATAGTTGCATCTAATAGTTTAAGTACTTCATTGCGAACTATCTCTTTTAGGTGTGGATTTAATCTTCTTTGTATTTGACAAGATGGTTTAGCATTTTCTTCTAAATATATACAATGAGTACACAGAAGTGGGCTTATACCTTTTATATCAACTATTGTCCATCCAAGAATACTTTGATGATTTTTCAATACTTCTGGTAATTCTTTTTCTTGACTTTCAGATAAATTTGATGAAATGATTATGGGATGAATTTCATTTTTTTTCCAGAAAAACATATTTCAGATTGGTTGGAAGTGGTTTTAAATCTGGTTTAAAGACTTTGGGATTAGATTCTATAGATTTAGGCAACAGACTTTCACATTTTGGTTGTTTGATATTTTTAGATTCATCATTAGATATGGATTCTAATGTATACAATTCTTTTTGTAGAAAATTGTTTTCAAAAAAACTTTGTGTTAATGACTTAACACGATTTACTTCATCCACTTCATCTTCTTCTCTAGGTTGTTTTGCACTGTTAAACACATTTAATTCTAAGGTCATGTTTTCAAATGAAAGTTTCATAATTCTATTTCTACAATTAATTAACGCATTTGATGTCATGTTTTCAAATGAAAGTTTCATAATTCTATTTCTACAATTAATTAACGCATTTGATATAGCTAGGAATGGTCAACCTAGAATGTAACGCCCCAAAATCTACCTTGGATGACATTACTATCTAAAACTATTCACATCACGAGAGCAACTAATATGATCCATAAGTAAAGAAGATTTCATTCATCATTCATAATATTTACAACATCATCCAAAAGAATATGTCCAACCATGGTCTTTGCATCCAAAAGAATATGCTGAACTATAGCAATTACAACCTAAAAATTTACTATTAACTTGCAGCACAATAACAAAAATATTAGACTTCACATTGTCTCAAAATGAATCTCTTAGTCCAGAACATAAAAAGAACAATTCTAGACATCCCCTTCCGGATTCACATGCCCCTCCACTTGAGCTCCCCAAAGTACCTACTCGTCCACTCCGAGCTCTTCCTCTAGAGCAAAATCTGAAAATAATATTATTTGTAGGAGGGTGAGCACTAAGCTCTATAGGAAAATCCTCGCAAACTTGGACAAGGTTTTGAAAACATATAAAACAAGTCGGTCTTATTTCACAAATATCATATATAACTTTTGAAAGAAAACAGTGACATCTGATCTCAACTTTACGCAATCTCGATATATAAAATGTAGAAGTAAAACCTGTGACGCCCCAAAATCTAGGGGTCCTTTGTTAACCCGTTGATCACCCATCAACCTGCAAAAATACCCTTGAATGCCGCATGACTCGACCCCACGGCTCAATAATAAAAAGGTTTGGATAGGGTCTCCCTAGGACCGGGGACTCCCAATTTCTTAACCTGTGGATATCATAGTCACTAGACCCATCCAAGGTCTAACACATCACAATTTATACTCCTTTGATGTCCATTTATATCCATGGAATAGGGGAACACATAACTCAAAAGCATGGCAAAGTATTCTTAAAATTTCAGATTTTTGGAAAACCTTCCTACAGGTTTTCATAAACCTTTCAGAAAGTTCCCTCAATCTTCCGAAAGATCGAGCATACTGGAACCCTATCCTTAAGAAAGATGTGTCGACCTTCTAGAAGGTGTGTTAATCCTTCCGGAAGAAGCTACACACTGGATTTTTTTATTCTAGAAAAATGTTAAGACCTTCCTAAAGGTTAGAATCTACCTTTTGGAAGGTTTCACCTGCTGTACAACAATTTTACCTTGTCTTTGTCCAAACCTTCCAGAAGGTTTGTTTCGACCTTCCGGTAGGTTTTGCCCAGAATTGTCTGTTTTACCTATTTTTCATTTTCAATTAATTCCAAACCTTCTCACAACCATCCCAAACATGTAAAATATAGTTTTTTACATTATACATGATCCATACAAGTTATATGACATTTGATTTCATACATTTACATGTCAAAACGTAGTTTTGAACAAAATTTTTACAAAACTTCAAAACAAAAGCCACATTACGGCTTTCTTCATCCATGGGGTTTGAATGGGGAGCCTTCCACCGGTGTGTGTCCCGCACCTGAAATTTTTTCCCGTATAGGGTGAGCTACGCCTAGTAGAGTATTTCCTACAGGGGCTACTCCCCAACCTAAGTTCATATGCAATGTTCACAGGCAACATTTCACAAACAACAACCATTTCAATTGAGACTAATCAATCTATGTTGGAACCTAACATGTCGTGCCATGATATGAGATGATACCCACTCATGTAACTCAACCCGAGCTCTCACCAGCTCCTTTCCCCCCTGCAATGTCATGAGTATTAAAACCAGGCTCCTCAAGCCCCGCGATTGGTCTCACTCATCCAATGACCATTTTAAAATTTTTTGGGTCTTTCCTGGGGTGGGTATTTATGGACTTACACAAACGGTCACCCAACCGACACAGAATTCATGTACTTTCACCAATGGTTCCGCATACACTGACACACTTTATGGGCTCTTATACCAACGGAAGTGCGTATCCAAAATTCGGGGTCTCTCACTCGAGGGATAGTCTAACCCTTCTTGCTATCCCAACCCAATTCTTTTCATGCAATCTGCGACTTAGCCGGATATTCAATCCAACTTTCCCGAGTCCACCCATCATCCACCTGCATGGTGTTTGATGCCAACCATGAACCCACACCTATAAAATGCGATGTCTACATGCATATGCAATGTAATGCACCATTGTTATTTCAATATTATGCCCACATGTAATGAATATCATATGAGCAAATTTAACATATATTTTCACATTTCATGGCCATTCATATCATAGGTATATAATAGCCAAATTTCATCTCAATGTTAATATATCAAAGGGCATATATCAACATGTTCATATCCAAACATAACCCATAAGCATGCTATTTCATATATACCAATAACACACTTAATTTCCAAAGCATAAATTAAACACTTAGCATGTCCACATAATACAATTTTTTCAGGAATCACTTTAAGGCAAATTCACATACCCCATGGTACCAAATTCCATGGAATCACACACGCAATCTCCACATATATCAATTCCAAGCTAGGAATTCATTTGTTAAACCTTTTCCATACTCAGTTCATTAATTTTCATCAATTTCACATCCATAGGCAAGTGATATATATCTCTATCAACCAACCTATTACATACAACACCCTGAGTTGTAAAATAAACCCAAGTAGGAACGAACCCTACCTCTTGAAGCATAAGGAACGACCGTAGGAAGTCCAAAGAACCCAATTCAAGCTAGAGTCTTCTCCTCTCAAAATCTCATCCTTGGAATCTCACCCAAAACCAACCTCCTTGGTATGGTTTTGTAACCCATGTCGAGGAGAACAACTTTCCTTCTTGGCCTGAGTGGATCCGAGCACCGTGGAGTCGTAAATCGTAGAGATAAAGTGGAGAACTTTCTCTATTTCCCTCTCTTCTTTATTGGCTAACGGCTGGACAAGAGAATGAGAGAAAATCTGATTTTTTTGCCTATTTATACTTCTTAATACTTGGCCTACAATCCGCCACACGACCCTATTTTTCCCAGGTCCGTTTCTGCCCCAAAACGATTAATTTTCGTTCTGATTCAAGTTCAAAATATTTTTATCTTAAATTACATTTAATTGTTTCCCAACTTTTGAAATTTTATCAAAAATCTCGTTTTTGGGTCACCCGAGACTCGATCGCCTCGTAAAACATGAAAAAATTTGACTATCTTAGAATTCGATAAAATTTGACTGAGTAACTAAATTTCGCGAGACAAATTCAACGGTGAGGTCCGTTTCATCATCCAAGATGTAAAAAAATTCAGGTTTTCAACCCATACTGTAGTAGCAAATTTCTGTTTTGCCCTTTTTGTAAAAAGTTTAAATTTATCGGGTTTTACATTCTTCCCCCCTTAAAAGAATTTCGTCCCCGAAATTGACACACACACACACACACTTAACCGCATGCATATGCAACAATGACATTATACTTAAAATTATAAAACTTGTACCTCCTTCCTCGAACAGGAATGGACAATTGATACGTATAGTGTCCTCACGGTCTTATGTTGTCTCCTCCATGCCTCGGTGCTGCCACAGGACCTTCACTAACCTCAGGGTATTGCCTCGCAAAACTTGCTCCCGACTATCCATGATACACATTTGTCCCTCCTTGAAGGTCCCATCCGCATCAACAATTATCTCACCCCATTCCACCACATATGTCGGATCTAGAGTATACTTCCGGAGCATAGAGACATGGAACACCGCGTGAACACCCGATAGATTTAGCGGTAATGCCAACCGGTAAGCCACTATACCCATCCTCTCGAGTACCTCGAAGGACCCGATAAACCTCGGTGATAGCTTCCCTCATTTTCTAAACCTAACCACTCCTCTCTTAGGCACCATTTTCAAGAAGATGTGATCTCCTACCTCAAACTCTAGAGGTCGTCCTCGTCTGTCAGCATAGCTCTTCTACTAGCTTTGAGCCATAAGAAGACGCTTTTGAATCAAGTCCACATTTTCTGAGGTGTCTCTAATCAAATTCGGACCCGTAGAGAGTCTCTCTCCCATCTCTGTCCAACAAGTCGGGGAACGGCAAGGCCTCCCATAAAGTGCCCCATAGGGTGCCATCTGTATGCTCGCCTGATAACTATTATTGTAGGCGAATTCTACTAATGGTAAGTGATCTTCCCAGCTACCCTTGAGATCTAGGATGCATGCTTGCAGCATGTCCTCTAATATCTGGATGGTCCTCTCCGACTGAACATCCATCTAGGGATAAAATGTTATACTCATCGTCAACTGAGTCCCCATAGCCCGTTGGAAGCTCTCCCAAAAGTTGTCGGTGAACCTGGGATCCCGATCCTATACTATAGATACGGGCACCCCATGCAACCTGACTTCGTAAGCCGGTCCACTATCACCCACACCGCGTCATGTCCTCGCGATGTTCGTGGTAAGTTGGTCACAAAATCCATGGTGATATGTTCTCATTTCCACTCAGCTACCGCCAAAGGCTGGAGCAGCCCCACTAGTCTCTGGTGCTCAGCCTTAACCTACTGACACGTTAGGCATCTACTGACAAATTCACCAACCTGCCTCTTCATCCCACTCCAATAATACTGGCGACGAAGATCATGGTACATCTTCGTGCCACCTGTATGCACTGCAAAATAGGAACAGTGGAACTCCCTATGGATCTCCTCTTTCTGATCTGCTAACTGGGGAACTACAACCCTTCCCCTATACCGAAGGCTATCATCTGAGTGAATGGCCCAACCCTCGTCACCGGTACGCACTTGCACTCAGTCCCTGATGGATAATAGCTTGGCGTCCTGCATCTAGATATCAATCACCCTGCTCAGTAGGGAAGGTATAGCCACCAAACTCCCTAAAATTCCCTAAGCTTGATCCCTAAAGTGTAGCTCGGACTGTCCTACAGTCTTAAGCATCTCCCATTCCCGGGAAGCCACACTAGCCAAGACTCCCCTTGACCTCCGGTTGAGTGCATCAGCCACCACATTTGCCTTTATCGGGATGGTAGTGCAAAGTGAAATCATAATCCTCCAAATATTCCATCCACCTATGTTGCCTCATATTGAGGTCCCACTGAGTGAAGATATACTTCAAACTCTTGTGATTTGAAAACACCTCGAACAGCTCTCCGTATAACTAGTGGCGCCAAATCTTCAAGGTAAGGACAACGACTGCCAACTCCATGTCATGTGTGGGATAATTTCGCTCATGGTTCTTTAACTGTCGGGAACCATAAGCCACCACCCTCCCAGACTGCATAAAAACACAATCAAGTCTATCCTTAAAGGCATCATAGTACACTGCGTACCTCTGTCCTTCTCCGGAACAATCAAAATAGGAGCTGAAGTAAGCCTCCTCTTTAACTCCTGGAATGCCTTCTCACACGAATCATCCCACTGAAACTTGACCTCTTTTCGAGTTAGCCTAGTCATAGGTGCAGCTAGTCGGGAGAAGTCCTCGATGAATCTCCTATAATACCCCACCAATCCCAAGAAACTACGTATCTCAAAGACTGACTTTGACCTCTCCTAGTTCATAACTGCCTCAACCTTCTCCGGGTCAACCGATACACTCGAAGCTGACACCACGTGACCCAAAAATTTCACCTCCGTAAGCCAAAATTCACATTTACTAAACTTGGCGTACAACTGATGGTCCCCCAAAGTTTGGTGAAGAATCCTCAAGTGACCCTCCTACTTCTCCTTAGACTTGGAGTAGATCAAGATGTCGTCAATAAAAACCACGGCGAACTGATCCAAATAGGGTTGGAACACCCTGTGCATGAGATCCATGAATGCCGTCGAGACATTTGTCAACCTAAATGACATTACTGCGAACTTGAAATGCCCGTACCATGTTCTAAACGCCGTTTTAGGGGTATCTGCCTCCCTGATTCTCAACTGATGGTAGCTAGTGTGGAGATCTATCTTGGAGTAGACCCGCGCTCCCTTCAACTGATTAAATAGATCATCAATCGTCGGCAAAGCGTACTTATTCTTAATGGTGACCCGAATCCACTGTCGATAATCTATACACAAATGAAGGGTCTTATCATTTTTCTTAGCAAACAACACCGAAGCACCCCAAGGTGAAGTGCTCGATCTAATAAACTCGTTGTCTAACAACTCATGTAACTGCACCTTGAGTTCTTGCAACTCAGCTAAAGCCATTCTATGTGGAGTCATAAAAATAGGAGATGTAACTAGATGCAACTCAATGCTGAAATCTACATCCCTATGGGGAGGTAATTCTGGTAATTTAATCAAAAATACATCCTGATACTCACACACAACCCGAGGTAGACCTAACTCCTATCTCACCTCGTTCTCTAAGGTAAGGCTCGTAATCCAACCCATTAACTGCCCGTGCTATTGAGAATCATATACGACTTAGGATAAAGTGTCGTGTTTTCCCCTTGAAACTTAAAACAAACATTGTCCGATGTGTAGGCAGTTACCCGCTTCCGATCACAATCAATGACGACCTGATGTGCCGCCAACTAATCCATTCCAAGGATCACATCAAACTCTGACATGTCCATGACCCTAAGGTCCACAGTGAGTAAGACCCCCAAGATGTTTAACTCACAATCCTGACATATCTGATCAACACACACCCTAGCTCCTAGGGGTGAATTCACATACAATGGCTCTTTCATGGTATCAACCTCTAAGCTCAAATTTTTCACACAAGATGCAACAATAAATGAATGTAATGCACCAAAATCAAATAATACTCTAGCCCATAAGTGAGAGAGTATAAATGTACCCTGTATAATCGATTGATCCACATGACTCAATCTGTGGCACCATGGCATAAACACGCCCTTGGGTTCCAGAAGTACCAGCTTATGAGCCCTGTCCTCGGCCTCGATCCATGCCCTGGCCTGCCTGTGGAGTCCCCGCACATGAAGTAGTAGAACCAATTGTAGCCCCTGAAACTAATATTGGCTCCCCTGGCCCATGGTGGGGTAGTGAAGAACAAAGGGTGTCTGTGGTTGCCCCACCAAAGACTATGACTGAGATGAGCCATAGCCTTGGGATCCCTGTCTCTAGGGATAATCCCGCTTCATATGACCAGGTTGGTGGCAGTGGAAACATGTCATCTGCCCTGCCTGATAGGTAGTCCTATAATTTCCCCCACCTTGAGAGGATCGACCTTGTCCTTAGCCTTGGTGACCACGACCCTGCCCCTGTTGTCCCTGGGGAGTAAAGGTCCTCTATCTCTTCCCTAAGGTAGAAGAAGAGGATTGACCCTCTTTCTTCTTGTTTAACACCCGACTCCTGGATGCTCCATGCATCCTCAACCTCCCTCTCAATGGCCATAGCTGTTGCGACTATTGAGTCCAAGTCTTGCACAAGAAGACCCACAATTTTACCTCGAATGGACAATTTAAGACCATCCTCAAGCTATCTCACCTTGGCCATGTCAGTGGCCACATAGCCATCAGCGAAACGGGTTAATTCAGTGAACTTAGCCACATATTCGATCACCATCATCATCCCTTGTTGCAAATCCAAGAACTCCCGGGCCTTTGCATGTCTTGCGGTAGCTGAAAAATACTTTCCCATGAAAAGTTCCTTGAACTCTCCCCATGTCAAGGTCTCTAAGTTGTTCGAGTCCTTCACCCAATCCCACCATATTTAGGCTTCTCCCTCTAACTGGTAGGTAGCTAGTTTTATCTTTGTGGCATCGAAGTTGATTTCCATTGCCTCTAATAACTTGCTGACTTACCAGAATCAGGTCGGCTACCATCAGGTCCGCCCCTCCCTTGAATACCGGAGGCTTATGTGTCTTGAACCTCTGGAGGTTATTTGTGTCTCCTTGGCCCACATTTGCACCCGTCTTTGCAACATTAGCAGCTATAGCACTACCTTGTACAATCGTAGCAGCTGTCGCACCAATAGCCTCCACAAAGGCTTGTTGGTAAAAGGCCGGTGGTGGTTGGTTGTTGTTCCGCCCATCGCTTTGGCGTCCTCTTCCTCGATTTGCCATCTACACACATGCCAAATAGCAATCGACCACTTACAGAGTATCCCAAGATAGGGACTAAAGCTTAAAACTTGGAGATTTTTCTCCTTGTCTCACTAGTAGTGTGTATACCCCACACTAGTAGACTTTTACACCATGAACTACACCGTTCATCCCTTTTTCCAAAACCCAAGGTTATATTTTCTAACTCTAGTGTTTCCCTTATTCATATAAATTTGACTATGTATATATTCCACATAGCATGTAGCACATAAAATGTAGCAATTTAAACACATAACAGGAATGCACAATGAATGGAATGGTTTAGACCCAATGCCCATCAAGCCCTAGGTAATTCATATACCTATGATCTGATACCAAGCTATGATGCCCCAAAATCTGGGGGTCCTTTGTCAACCCGTTGATCACCCATCAACCCACGAAAATACCTGTGAATGCCATATGACCCGACACCATGGCTCAATAATAAAAAGGTTTGGACCGGGTCTCCCTAGGACCGGGGACTCCCAATTGCTTAACCTGTGTACATCATAGTCATTGGACCCATCCAAGGTATAACACATCACAATTTATACTCCTTTGATGTCCATTTATATCATTGGAACAGGGGAACACATAACCCAAAAACATGGCAAAGTAATCTTAAAACCTTCTGGAAGGTTCCCTCAATCTTCTGTAAGATCGATCATATTGGAACCCTATCCTCAAGAAAGATGTGTCTACCTTCCGAAATGTGTGTTAAACCTTCGGAAGAAGTTACATGCTGGATTCCCTTATTTTAGAAAAATGTTAAGACCTTTCGAAAGGTTAGAATCGACCTTTTGGAAGGTTTCACCAATTGTACAACAATTTTATCTTGTCTTTGTCCAAACCTTCCGGAAGGTTTTGCCCAGAATTGTCTATTTCACGTATTTGTCATTTCCAATTCTTTCCAAACTTTCTCACAACCATCCCAAACATGTAAAATATAGTTTTCTACATTATACATGATCCATACAAGTTCTTTGACATTTGATTTCATACATTTACATGTCAAAACATAGTTTTGAACAAAAGTTTTACAAAACTTCAAAACAAAAGCCACATTCCGGCTTTCTTCATCCATGGGGTTTGAATTGGGAGCCTTCCATCGGTATGTGTCCTGCACCTGAAATATATTCCCGTATAGGGTGAGCCACGCCCAGTAGAGTATTTCCTACAGGGGCTACTCCCCAACCTAAATTCATATGTAATATTCACATGCAACATTTCACAAACAAAAATCGTTTCAATCGAGACTAATCAATCTATGTTGGAATCTAACATGTCGTGCCATGATATGAGATGATACCCACTCATGTAACTCAACCTGAGCTCTCACCAGCTCCTTTCCCCCCATGCAATGCCATGAGTATTAAGACCGGGCTCCTCAAACCCCGCCATTGGTCTCACTCATCCAATGACCATTTTAAAATTTTTTGGGTCTTTCCAAGGGTGCGTATTTATGGACTTACACCAACGGTCACCCAACTGACACTGAATTCATGGACTTCCACCAACGGTTCCGCGTACACCGACACACTTTATGGGCTCTTACCCAACGAAAGTGCGTATCCAAAATACCAGGTCTCTCACCTGAGGGATAGTCTAACCCTTCTTGCTATCCCGACCCAATTCTTTTCATGCAACTGTGCGACTTAGTCGGATATTCAATCCAACTTTCCCGAGTCCACCCATCATCCACCTACAAGGTGTTTGATGCCAACCATGCACCCACACCCATAAAATACAATGTCTCCGTGCATATGCAATGTAATGCACCATTGTTATTTCAATATTATGCCCACATGTAATGAATGCCATATGAACAACTTTAACATATATTTTCATATTTCATGGCCATTCATATCATATGCATATAATAGCCAAATTCCCTCTCAATGTTAATATATCAAAGGGCATATATCAACATGTTCATATCCAATCATAACCCATAAGCATGTTATTTCATATATACCAATAACATACTTAATTTCCAAAGCATAAATTAAACACTTAGCAAGTCCACGTAATACAATTTTTTCATGAATCACTTTAGGGCAAATTCACATACCCCAAGGTACCAAATTCCATGGAATCATACATACAATCTCCACATATATCAATTCCAAGCTAGGAATTCATTTGTTAAACCTTTTCCATACCCATTTCATTAATTTTCATCAATTCCACATCCATAGGCAAGTGATATATATCTCTATCAACCAACCCATTACATACAACACCCTAGATTGTAAAATAAACCCATGTAGGAAGGAACCTTACCTTTTAAAGCGTAAGGAACGACCGTAGGAAGTCCAAAGAACCCGATTCAAGCTAGAGTCTTCTCCTCCCAAAATCCCGTCCTTTGAATATCTCCCAAAACCGACCTCCTTGGTATGATTTTATAGCCCACGTCGAGGAGAACAACTTTCCTTCTTGGCCCGAGTGGATCTGAGCACCGTGGAGTCATAGATCGTACAGATAAGGTGGAGAATTTTCTCTATTTCTCGCTCTTCTTTATCGGCTAATGGCTGGACAAGAGAATGGGGGGAAAATCTGATTTTTTTCCCTATTTATACTTCTTAATACTTGGCCTACAATCCGCCACACAACCCTCTTTTTTTCGGGTCCATTTCTGCCCCGAAACGATTAATTTTCATCCTGGTTCCAATTTAAAATATTTTTATCTTAAATTACATTTAATTGTTTCCCAAATTTTGAAATTTTGTCAAAAATCTCATTTTTGGTTCACCCGAGATTCAACTACTTCGTAAAATGCAAAAAAATCTGACTATCTCAAAATTCGATGAAATTTAACCGGATAACTAGATTTTGAGAGACGAATTCAACGGTGAGGTCTGTTTTATCATCTGAGATATAGAAAAATTCAGGTTTCCAACCTGTACTGTAGCTACAAATTACCATTTTACCTTTTTTGTAAAAAATTTAAATTTACAAGGTTTTACAAAACCAATTCCAAAAATAAGCCATTTCCACAACAACAACTAATAACCCACAACTTGTACCATTACCCACAATGTATATCAAGCTACAACTTGTATCTTTCACAACATTAGTATATGTATCTCAAGTATGAAGTATGACATCGCATGAATAAATACATCGAGAATATTCTGACCCACACACACACACCCAATCCTCGCAAGGATATCCAACATTTAGAAAGGGCTTATACCAACGTATTGGTAGGGACGATCCAACCCAGGAATAGTATACTAACCCTCAGTCTTGGTACCCGTGAGCGAATAACGGTTTAGTTCTCGCAAGGTACAAACTCCACTACGAGTGGGAGGAAAAATTCAAACCCGCACGAAGTAAGAAACACATCTACCCTGTGACACCCCAAAAATCCGGAGGTCCGTTGATTACCCATCAACCCGCGGAATACCCGTAAATACCGAGTGACTCGATATCACACCGTTATGTCCCATTTATCGAGGTCCATAACTTAACAAAATTTGGGCAGAGTCTCCTTTGTACAGGGAACTCTACCCAATACCCAACCTGTGCAACATAACTCACATGACCCATCTGAGGCCCAATATAAACAATGACCGCACCGGGTCCATTTATAAGTAAACATTGACCACACCGGGTCCAATTATCCATATTTATGGCAAAACATGCAACGTTACTTTAACATTAGTGCATATATGTAATAGTTATCATTTAAATCCACCAAGGTCTAATAAGCCTCAATATACCTCAATTAGTGTCCATTTGTATCCTTGGAACTAGAGAAATCCAAGTCCATTGGTGTTCTTTAAATCAAAGAAATCCAAGCCTGGAAGCTTAGTGCATAGTTTGAAAAATTTCGGTTTTAGAGTCACCGTTCGAACAGCACTATTCACATTCGAACGTCCCTTGGTTTTGAAAAATAGGTAGCTCCCAGTACATTTGGTTCTCTGCTGGTTTTGCTGTTCAAAACTCGCACCATTCGAACGTCACTTTACGTTCGAACAGAAAATGCAGTTTCTGTTCTGCTGCAACTTCCAGTGCGGTTTTGACCTGTTTAGAAGTGGAATTGAGAAAATTTCATAAAAACACTTTTGTAGCCCTAGGTGTCTACTACCTACTGTAAAAATGTCAGATCATTTGGACGTCACAATAAAAAGTTATGGCTCAAACACTAAGCAGTGTCTGAAATTTCTGTGTAAACTGTGTATGATTTCAACCCCAAATCAATCCATTCCAAAACCAATCCAAACCAATCCAAGGTTATCCAAAACTTATACAACATCTATTTGATACCAAATATAGTCAATACAAGTTCTAATACAACTATTTCCATACTTTTACATGCCAAAATGGAAATTAACCAAAAGTTTTACAAAAACTAAATTCAAAAGCCACAACCCGGCTTTTCTTCAACCAAGAGCCCCCGAATGAGAGCCATCCACCGGAACGTGTCCCGTACCTGAAATTGTTTCCCGTATAGGGTGAGCACAACACCCAATAGAGATAAACCTATAGAGGTTACTCTTCCCCTAGATGCACATGCTCATGTAATCATCACACAAACATACAACCAAGCATTTCTCACACTTATGCATCCTATGATGGAATGCAACAATGCTATGCCATGGAATGAAGTGACACTCACCCATGCAACTTTATTCCGAGCTCTCTCCGGCTCCCCAACACATGCAAGTGTCAATTTAGTCGAAACCACCATTTATGTTACACACAATGGCGTTAATCACTCTAGGGTCTTGTATAGGGGTGGATGTTCATGGACTTACACCAAGGGCCTCCAACCCACACGAAATTTACGGACTTGGACCGAGTGTTCCGAATACACCCACACACTTTATGGGCCGAGCCAAGGGAGTGCGTAGCCCAATCACCGGGTCTTGCACCCGAGAGGTCGCCATGCCTCTTCTTGCTACCCCAACCCAATTCATCATGCAACCAAGCGGCTTAGCTAAGTCCTCGACCCAACTCTCCCAAGCCTTCCGTCAATCACCAAGTGTGGTATTGACGTCAAACATGCACTCACTCATGTAATGAGACACTTCCGTGCAAATGCAATGTGATGTTCCATTGCACACAAAATAATGCTCAATATGCTTATGACAAACATATAAACATTTTCATACATCAATGCAATTGTATCATAAGTATATAACTACCATATCTCATTATGCTCAATATATCATTTCATGCATATGTCAATAACACTCTTCATCCAAAAACCATATCCTAAGCATATGATTTCACAATCACCCAAGCATGTTATAACATAGCATCATGCAAGTAACACACTCAATTTCACTAGGGCATTTTATCAAACATCTTATAGTCATTCAAGTCATGTATTCACATAACACATTCCAAGGCATAGTTTATAAAACACATAGCATGCCTTAAGTTTTCACCAAGTTACAAAATAATCACATGGAACCTCCATATACCAAATTCAAGCTAGAAGCTAGCCTAAGCTATTCCTATGCTATTTTTTTTCACTTTCATATCCATAGACATATATGCATAACAATACATATGCATATACATGATTTTCACCCTTAGTCTAGCAACACCTAAGGTAAGAATAATCCAAAGTAGGAATAACCCCTACCTCTTAGGAGTGTAGAAAACCCCTAAAACACCAAAACCAACCCAAAAGCTTTGATCTCCAAAAATTCTTTCTTTGATTATTCGGTGAAATCACTTCCTTTTGGTACGTAGACGTAGCCCTTGACGAGGAGAACGATCTTTGTTCTTGGTCCAAGCGGATTTGAGCACTAGAATTATGTAGATCATAGAGAGAAGTTGAAGCTTTCCCTCTCCTTTCCCTCTCTTTTCTATCGGCTGAAGAGGATGCTGAACAATGGGGGAAAAATCTGATTTTTCCCCCTATTTATACTTTAGAACACTTGGCCCACAATTGGCCACATGTCCATTTTTAATTTCGGGTCCGTTTTTGTCCCGAACAATTAAATCTCGCCCCGGTTTAAATCTAAAATATTTTTATTTCAATTTATCTTATTTTATTGCCCAAAATTTAAAATTTTATAAAAAAATTCGTGTACAGGGTCACCCGAAGCCCGATCGCTCCGTAAAACGTGAAAAATTTGACTATCTCAGAATTCGACGAAAATTGACGTGGTAACTCGATTTCGCGAGACGAATCCAACGGTGAGGTCCGTTTTGTCATCCGAGTTACAAAAAATTTCAGATTTACAACCCGAATCATGGTGACAATTTACCATTTTACCCTTTATTCATAAAAGTTTAAATCTACCGGGATTTTACATTCTCCCCCCCTTAGAAGAATTTCGTCCCCGAAATTCTCACACACATGCACACTTAGACACATGCATATGCAATAAGTAACCTCATACTTAAAATTTTAAACATGTACCTCCATCCTCGAACAAAAATGGGTAATTGGTACGGATGGTGTCCTCACGCTCCCATGTCGCCTCCTCCACTCCTCGGTGCTGCCACAGCACCTTTACTAGCCTTACAGTCTTGCCCCGCAAAACCTGCTCCCTGCTATCCATGATGCGCACCGGTCCCTCCTCAAAGGTCCCATCCACATCAACAACAAGCTCGCCCCAATCTACCACATGAGTCGGATCTGGGATATACTTCCGGAGCATAGAGACATGGAATACCGCGTGAACACCCGATAGATTTGGCGGTAACGCCAACCGATAAGCAACTGCACCCACCCTCTCGAGTACTTCGAAGGGCCCAATGTACCTTGGCGACAGCTTTCCCCGCTTGCCGAACCTGACCACTCCTCTCGTAGGCATCACCTTCAAGAAGACATGATCTCCCACCTCAAACTCTAGAGGTCGTCGCCGTCTGTCAGCGTAGCTCTTTTGCCGGCTCTGAGCCGTGAGAAGACGCTTCCGTATCAAGC
Source organism: Ilex paraguariensis (assembly GCA_963454935.2). NCBI lineage: Eukaryota > Viridiplantae > Streptophyta > Magnoliopsida > Aquifoliales > Aquifoliaceae > Ilex > Ilex paraguariensis. The sequence goes on along the minus strand of CAUOFW020005170.1, from coordinate 30,518 downwards.
CCACCTTCTCTGAGGTGTCTCTAACCAAGTCCGGACCCGTAACAAGTCTCTCTCCAACTTCTGTCCAACAAATCGGAGATCGACATGGCCTCCCATATAGTGCCTCATAGGGTGCCATCTGTATACTCGCCTGATAACTATTGTTATAGGCGAACTCTACCAAGGGTAAATGATCTTCCCAGCTACCCTTAAGATCTAGGACACATGCCCGTAACATGTCTTCTAATGTCTGAATGGTTCTCTCAGACTGACCGTCCGTCTGGGGATGAAAAGCAGTGCTCATCATCAGTTGTGTCCCCATGGCTCGTTGAAAACTCTCCAAAAATGAGCCGTAAACCTGGGATCCCGATCCGATACTATAGATACGGGTACCCCATGCAACCGGACAATCTCCCGTATATATAACCTACAAAATTCCTCCAGTGTGAAGGTCATCCGTACGGCCAAAAGGTGTGCCGACTTAGTAAGCCGGTCCACTATCACCCATACCGCGTCATGTCCCCGTGATGTCCGTGGCAAGTGAGTCACAAAATCCATCGTAACATGTTCCCACTTCCACTCAGCTACCTCCAATGGCTGGAGTAACCCTGCTGGTCTCTGGTGTTCAGCCTTCACTTGCTGACACGTGAGACATCTACTAACAAAATTACCAACTTGCCGCTTCATCCCATTCCAATAATACTGGCGACGAAGATCATGATACATCTTTGTGCCCCCTGGATGAACCGCAAAACGGGAGCAATGAAACTCCCTAAGGATCTCCTCTTTCAGATCCGCCAACTGAGGAACCGCAACCCTTCCTCGATACCGAAGACTACCATCCGAGTGAATGGCCCAGCCCTCGTCACCTGTACCTGCCTGTACACGGTCCCGGATAGACAATAGCTCTGTGTCCTGACTCTGGGACTCAATAACCCTGCTCAGTAGGGAAGGCGTAGCTATCAAACTCCCCAAAATACCCTGAGCCTGACCCATATAACATAGCCCGAACTGTCCCACAGTCTCGAGCATCTGCCACTCTCGGGAAGCCACTCTAGCCAGGATTCCCCGTGGTTTCCGACTGAGTGCATCAGCCACCACATTTGCCTTACCGGGATGGTAATGCAAGGTGAAGTCATAATCCTCCAGAAACTCCATCCACCTGCGTTGCCTCATGTTGAGGTCCCGCTGTGTAAAGATGTACTTCAAACTTTTGTGATCTGAAAATACCTCGAACTGCTCACCGTATAGATAATGGCGCCAAGCCTTCAAGGCAAAGACAATGGCTGCCAACTCCATATCATGTGTGGGGTAACTCTGCTCGTGGTTCTTTAACTGCCGAGAACCATAAGCTACCACTCTCCCGGACTGCATCAAGACGCATCCAAGTCCGTCCTTGGAGGCATCACAGTATACCGTATACTTCTGTCCCCTTTCCGGAACTATCAGAATAGGAGCTGATGTAAGCCTCCTCTTCAACTCTTGGAATGCCTTCTCACAAGCGTCATTCCACTCAAACTTGACCTCTTTTCGGGTCAACTTGGTCATAGGAGCAGCTAGTCGAGAGAAGTCCTCAATGAACCTCCGATAGTACCCTGCCAATCCCAAGAAACTGCGTATCTCGAAGACTGACTTCGGCCTCTCCCAATTCATAACTGCCTCAACCTTCTCCGGGTCCACAGATACACCCGAAGCCGACACCACGTGTCCCAAAAATTTCACCTCCGTAAGCCAAAATTCACACTTGCTGAATTTAGCGTACAACTGATGGTCTCTCAAGGTCTGGAGAACAATCCTCAAGTGACCCTCATGCTCCTCCTCAGACTTGGAGTAGATCAGGATGTCGTCCACAAAAACCACAACAAACTGATCCAAATAGGGTTGAAAAACCCTATGCATGAGATCCATAAATGCCGCCGGGGCATTCGTCAATCCGAATGGCATCACTGTGAACTCGAAATGCCCATATCGCGTTCTGAACGCCGTCTTAGGGATATCTGCCTCCCTAACCCTCAACTGATGGTAACCGGTGCGAAGATCTATCTTGGAGTATACCCTTGCCCCTCTCAGCTGATCAAACAAGTCATCAATTCTCGGCAAAGGGTACCTATTCTTGATAGTAACCCGATTTAACTGCCGATAATCTACACACAATCGAAGGGTCTTGTCCTTCTTCTTTGCAAATAACACCGGAGCGCCCCAAGGTGAGGTACTCGGTCTAATGAACCCCTTGTCCAACAATTCCTGCAATTGGACCTTGAGTTCTTGCAACTCGGCAGGCGCCATCCTATGCGGAGTCATGGAGATAGGCGATGTACCCGAATGTAATTCGATACTGAAGTCCATATCCCGATGGGGAGGTAATCCCGGTAGTTCATCCGGAAATACATCCTCGTACTCACATACCACCCGAGGTAGACCCAACTCCTGTCTCACCTCATCCTCCAAAGTAAGGCTCGCAAGCCATCCCATCAACTGTCCGTGCCATCGTGAGTCATACACGGCTTGGGGTAAAGCATCGTGCTTTTCCCCTTGGAACTTGAAACAAATACCATCAGGCGTATACGCCGTGACCCTCTTCCTATCACAATCAATGACAACCCGATGTGCTGCCAACCAATCCATCCCGAGGATCACATCAAACTCCGACATGTCCATGACCCTAAGGTCTACAGTGAGTAGAATCCCCGAGATCTCTAATTCACAGTCCCGACATATCTGATCAACTCTCACCCTAGCTCCTAGGGGAGAACTCACATGTACCGGTTCCTCTAAGGTCTCAACCTCTAAGCCCAAATCTTTCACACAAGATGCAGCAATAAAAGAATGAGATGCACCAGAGTCAAATAATACCCTTGCCCATAAGCGAGAGAGTAGAAATGTACCCTGTATTACCGACGGATCTGTCGACTCAGTCTGTGGCACCATGGCATAAACACGCCCTTGGGTTCCCGATGTCCCGGCTTGTGAGCCTCGACCTCGACCCATGCCCTGGCCTATCTGGCCTGTTTGTGAAGTCCCTGCTCGTGAAGTAGTAGGCACTTGTGCAGCACCCTGAGATTGGTACTGACTCCTTTGACCCATAGTGGGGTAAGGAGGAACACTCTGTATCTGCGACTGGCCCACAGAAGGCTGGGATTGGGATGTCCCATAGCTCTGGGATCCCTGCCGTTGAGGACACTCCTTTCTGATGTGACCCGGCTGGTGACAAAAATAGCAAGTCTTCTGACCCGTCTGGAAGGTGGTCCTGAAGTTTCCCCCACCTTGAGAGAATCGGCCCTGGCCTTGGCCTTGATAGCCGCGGCTCTGCCCCTGAGACCCTTGTGGAATAGAAGTCCTTTGCCTCTTTCCTGCACCTGAAGAAGATGATTGACCCTCCTTCCTTTTGTCCTTAACACCCGCTTCCCGGATGTTGCGCGCGTCCTCCACCTCTCTCTCGATAGTCATTGCAGTCTTGACCATCAAATCAAGGTCTTGCAGGAGAAGTCCCACAATCTTGCCTCGAATAGACAACTTCAGTCCATCCTCAAACTTCTGTACTTTGGCCCTGTCTGAGGCCACATAATCATCAGCAAAACGGGCCAACTCAGTGAATTTGGCCACGTATTCTAGCACACTCATAGTCCCCTGCTTCAATTCTAGGAACTCCTTGGCCTTAGCGTGTCGAGCGGTCGCCGGGAAATACTTTCCCATAAAGAGTTCCTTGAACTCTACCCAAGTCATTATCTCCAAGTTCTTTGAGGTCTTGACCCAATCCCACCATAGCTGGGACTCTCCCTCCAGCTGAAAAGTTGCCAAAGTTATCTTGGTGGCATCGGAAGTGATCTCCATAGCACTCAAGATCTTCTCCACTTGTCGAATCCAACGATCGGCTACCATTGGATCCGCCCCTCCCAAAAAGACCGGAGGATTATGGGCTTTGAACCTCTGGAGGTTACTCGAGCCTCCGTGTCCCATATTTGCACCAGTCTGTGCAATGGTAGCGGCTGTAGCACTAGCCTGTGCAATCGTCGCCGCTGCCTCACCAATAGCCTCTACAAAGGCTTGGTGATCAAAGGCCGGAAGTGGTTGGTTGTTGTTTCGGCCACCGCCTCGGCCTCGGCCACGTCCTCTTCCTCTTCCTCTATTTTCCATCTACACACACATAAGATAGCAATAGATCAGTTACTTAATATCCCAAGTTAGGCATCAAGTATTTAAACTTGACGATTTTTTTTTCCTCCTTGTTTTACTAGTAGTGCGTGTGCCACCTACTAGTAAACATTTACACATTAAAACATAATCTTGAGTTTTCTAACCCTAGTGTTTCTCCTTTCCATATACATTCTACCATGCATATAATTCACATAACAAGTAGCACATAGCATATAGTAAGTAGAGAACTTAACATGAAATGCATATGGAATGTAATGGTCTAGACCCATGCCCAACCAAGCCCTAGGTAATTCGCATACCTAGGCTCTGATACCAAGCTGTGACACCCCAAAATCCGGGGGTCCGTTGATTACCCATCAACCCGCGGAATACCCGTAAATACCGAGTGACTCGATATCACACCGTTATGTCCCATTTACCGAGGTCCATAACTTAACAAAATTTGGGCAGAGTCTCCTTTGTACAGGGAACTCTACCCAATACCCAACCTGTGCAACATAACTCACATGACCCATCTGAGGCCCAATATAAACAATGACCGCACCGGGTCCATTTATAAGTAAACATTGACCACACCGGGTCCAATTATCCATATTTATAGCAAAACATGCAAGGTTACTTTAACATTAGTGCATATATGTAATAGTTATCATTTAAATCCACCAAGGTCTAATAAGCCTCAATATACCTCAATTAGTGTCCATTTGTATCCTTGGAACTAGAGAAATCCAAGTCCATTGGTGTTCTTTAAATCAAAGAAATCCAAGCCTGGAAGCTTAGTGCATAGTTTGAAAAATTTCGGTTTTAGAGTCACCGTTCGAACAGCACTATTCACATTCGAACGTCCCTTGGTTTTGAAAAATAGGTAGCTCCCAGTACATTTGGTTCTCTGCTGGTTTTGCTGTTCAAAACTCGCACCATTCGAACGTCACTTTACGTTCGAACAGAAAATGCAGTTTCTGTTCTGCTGCAACTTCCAGTGCGGTTTTGACCTGTTTAGAAGTGGAATTGAGAAAATTTCATAAAAACACTTTTGTAGCCCTAGGTGTCTACTACCTACTGTAAAAATTTCAGATCATTTGGACGTCACAATAAAAAGTTATGGCTCAAACACTAAGCAGTGTCTGAAATTTCTGTGTAAACTGTGTATGATTTCAACCCCAAATCAATCCATTCCAAAACCAATCCAAACCAATCCAAGGTTATCCAAAACTTATACAACATCTATTTGATACCAAATATAGTCAATACAAGTTCTAATACAACTATTTCCATACTTTTACATGCCAAAATGGAAATTAACCAAAAGTTTTACAAAAACTAAATTCAAAAGCCACAACCCGGCTTTTCTTCAACCAAGAGCCCCCGAATGAGAGCCATCCACCGGAACGTGTCCCGTACCTGAAATTGTTTCCCGTATAGGGTGAGCACAACGCCCAATAGAGATAAACCTATAGAGGTTACTCTTCCCCTAGATGCACATGCTCATGTAATCATCACACAAACATACAACCAAGCATTTCTCACACTTATGCATCCTATGATGGAATGCAACAATGCTATGCCATGGAATGAAGTGACACTCACCCATGCAACTTTATTCCGAGCTCTCTCCGGCTCCCCAACACATGCAAGTGTCAATTTAGTCGAAACCACCATTTATGTTACACACAATGGCGTTAATCACTCTAGGGTCTTGTATAGGGGTGGATGTTCATGGACTTACACCAAGGGCCTCCAACCCACACGAAATTTACGGACTTCGACCGAGGGTTCCGAATACACCCACACACTTTATGGGCCGAGCCAAGGGAGTGCGTAGCCCAATCACCGGGTCTTGCACCCGAGAGGTCGTCATGCCTCTTCTTGCTACCCCAACCCAATTCATCATGCAACCAAGCGGCTTAGCTAAGTCCTCGACCCAACTCTCCCAAGCCTTCCGTCAATCACCAAGTGTGGTATTGACGTCAAACATGCACTCACTCATGTAATGAGACACTTCCGTGCAAATGCAATGTGATGTTCCATTGCACACAAAATAATGCTCAATATGCTTATGACAAACATATAAACATTTTCATACATCAATGCAATTGTATCATAAGTATATAACTACCATATCTCATTATGCTCAATATATCATTTCATGCATATGTCAATAACACTCTTCATCCAAAAACCATATCCTAAGCATATGATTTCACAATCACCCAAGCATGTTATAACATAGCATCATGCAAGTAACACACTCAATTTCACTAGGGCATTTTATCAAACATCTTATAGTCATTCAAGTCATGTATTCACATAACACATTCCAAGGCATAGTTTATAAAACACATAGCATGCCTTAAGTTTTCACCAAGTTACAAAATAATCACATGGAACCTCCATATACCAAATTCAAGCTAGAAGCTAGCCTAAGCTATTCCTATGCTATTTTTTTTTCACTTTCATACCCATAGACATATATGTATAACAATACATATGCATATACATAATTTTCACCCTTAGTCTAGCAACACCTAAGGTAAGAATAATCCAAAGTAGGAATAACCCCTACCTCTTAGGAGTGTAGAAAACCCCTAAAACACCAAAACCAACCCAAAAGCTTTGATCTCCAAAAATTCTTCCTTTGATTATTCGGTGAAATCACTTCCTTTTGGTACGTAGACGTAGCCCTTGACGAGGAGAACGATCTTTGTTCTTGGTCCAAGCGGATTTGAGCACTAGAATTATGTAGATCATAGAGAGAAGTTGAAGCTTTCCCTCTCCTTTCCCTCTCTTTTCTATCGGCTGAAGAGGATGCTGAACAATGGGGGAAAAATCTGATTTTTCCCCCTATTTATACTTTAGAACACTTGGCCCACAATTGGCCACATGTCCATTTTTAATTCCGGGTCCGTTTTTGTCCCGAACAATTAAATCTCGCCCCGGTTTAAATCTAAAATATTTTTATTTCAATTTATCTTATTTTATTGCCCAAAATTTAAAATTTTATAAAAAAATTCGTGTACAGGGTCACCCGAAGCCCGATCGCTCCGTAAAACGTGAAAAATTTGACTATCTCAGAATTCGACGAAAATTGACGTGGTAACTCGATTTCGCGAGACGAATCCAACGGTGAGGTCCGTTTTGTCATCCGAGTTACAAAAAATTTCAGATTTACAACCCAAATCATGGTGACAATTTACCATTTTACCCTTTATTCATAAAAGTTTAAATCTACCGGGATTTTACATACCCACTCTATGATACCGGTCAACAGCCACTTATGGTCATCCAAACATCCACAAGAGATACAATACCCAACCAATTTCTCCAATCACAAGTAAAAATCTAAAATCCCCAAATTTTACATGTATTATTCCAATAGAACAATTTAAGAAAATATGCAAGAGATCATCAAAAATACCATTTTATTGTTCAATACCAAGCACTAGAGTTTTGAAATCAAGAACAAAGGAAAAATCAAGAGAAAAATCCATTCCTCTTGGAAACTAGGGTTTTAAGACAAGAGAAAGAGATTTAATGGTTATCCAACCATAGCTTTGTTTAAAACATGGTAATATTTGCAAAAATATCGAGAAATAATGATTGCATAGCATATATTTAGGATTGAGAGTGAAAACATACATATATATATGCCCTAGTCTTAATGGACAAGAGTGGAAGGAAACCCCAACCTTTCCTCTTCCTTGGTGTTCTTGAAAACCTAGTAGTTTTGGTTCTCTTCAATATGCAAATCCCTCTTGATCTTGTGTTTTCCCCCTTATCTCTTCCTCTATATGCCTCTCTAGGGTTGTAAATGTTAAAATGGGGCTAAGAAAGGTGTGCTTAAGTATTTATAGGAGGTCAAATGGTCCACTGTGCGCGAATTTGAAACTCAGAATCCATAAATCACGTTCGAACGTCATTTTGGCGTTCGAACATTGGTTGCTTCCAATACTTTTGCATTTTTATCAGAGCTTTGCAGAGACCAAAGTACTGGGACTCACGGTCGTTCTAACGTCGATTCACGTCTGAACGTCATCCCAGTTTCTACTGAAACTTCAAGTAAAGTTTTGATCCATTTAGAGGTCGATTTGGAAAATTTTCATGACATAGTATTTTGTAGACTTTGAAATCTAATATCTATTGTCAGAATTTCAGATCCAATGGACATCAAATTAAAAAGTTAGGGTCCAAATATTAGACAATGTCCAAAATCCTTTTTTATCCAAATTCTCTCTAATGTGTGCTTTCACTCTGGAATACTTCCAAACTTCTACAATATATCCTATTACCTCAACTGCCATTTTTATTTCTACTCTTAAAATCTACATAGTTCATGCATACATTATCACATATATTAGCATTTCAAAACATAATTATGTTGCGATATAAAGCTAAGAATGTGGGGGTTACATAGAATAATGGGTATGTATGCAGATGTATGAAAATTGGTTGGGTATCTATAACGATAAAATCTACTGGAAAGTAGAATTGATCCACTTGGATGATAACATCTTCCACAATCCCTCGTGGAGTTTTTATTAATCAGTCTGCTAATTGTAGTGTAACACTGGTGGGTTTTAGTTCACTTAATCCTAATTGTGTATACACTGAATATGATATTAAATTACAGCTAGCTCTAAGATCTAGCAGAGCTTCTTTAATTCAAAAATTTCTAATGATGCATGAGACTGTTGGACTTCCTGGATCTTTGTACTTAAGAAGAGTATTATGGTGTATTATAGTACTGACTTGTTCACTTAGAAATGCTTTCTTTGGTACATTTGTTTTTCCTTTTATTGTGCAAAGATCTTTTAAAAATTTAGCATAAGCTGGAACTCTTTTTATAGCATCTAACAAAGGAATGTTAATCTTGACTTGTTTAAACAGTTCAAAATTTTCAGATTGATCTTTTTCAGATGTAGGTTTCTTAACCCTTTGAGGAAAAGGTAAAAGAATAGGACATGGTTGATCTTTTTGTATTTCTGGTTATTTTTCAATTAAAGGTTTAGGTTCAAGTGGTTGATTAATAGGAATTGGCTTACACATTTTCTTTGAAATTTTAGGTTTAATAGTTTTATCAATGATTATACCACTTCTTATTGTTGTGATTGCTTGTACTAGACTTGGAGAAAGTTCAGAGGATACAACATTAGCTTGGCTTTGACTTTGTGGAGGATTTAGCTGAGATGAAAATTTTTCCTTTTCTGGCATATTAAGGGATTGAGTTAACTTAGCTAGATGACTTTTGATATCTTCAATACTCTGAGAAGTTTGGGCTTTAAAATCATTAAAAGCTCGAGTTTTTTGATTTTTAAAACTCATTTGACTTTGAATAAATTGATTCATAGTATCTTCCAGAGTTCTTCTTTGTGGGGGTTGATATGGTTGTTGTTGATTTTGTGGTTGTGATGGACCTTGTGTTTGATTTGTAGGTTGCGTATTTCTCAAATTAAAATTTGGATGATTCCTCCATCCTGGATTGTAAGTTTCAGAGTATGAATTCAAATAAGGCTTATTATAAGTTGGAACAACATTAGATTGTTCAATTAAAAAAATCCACTACAGGATGTCCTGACAATGCACAAATTTCACATATTTTATTAGTAGTTGAAACAACAGACACTTGTTTTATTTTTTTTCATCTCTAAGGCTTCTAGTTTTCGAGATAGACTAGTCATTTTAGCTCTTAAATCATCATCTTCTTTTAACACATATTCTCATATTTTGGGTGTAGATGGCTTAGTTTCTACTATATTTAAAGAAGTTGAGTCCCATATTTGGGAACTCTCCTAAATAGTATCAAAAAATTGAAATGCTTCTTTAGGATTTTTACTCATAAACTCCCCCTGCGCCATCATTTCAATAAATTTTCGCATTGCAGGTGGAAGACCATCATAAAAAAAAACTAACTAAATTTCATTTTTCAAATGCATGATGTGGACAAACTTGGAGAAGATCTTTAAATCTTTTCCAATATTGATAAAAAGTATCGCCTTCTTTTATAGAAAATTTTAGTATATGACATCTTAATGTATTAGTACAATGCACAAGAAAAAACTTTTTAAAGAACTCAGCTTGTAATGCTTGCCAGTTTGTGATTGAATTAGCTCTTAAAGAACTAAGCCATTGTTTTTCTTTATCTTTCAAAAAAAATGGAAAAACTTTCAATCTAACCATTTCAGAATTATCTTGCAAGGTTCCACAAACTTCTTCAAATTCTTTCATTTGAACATAGGGATTTTCAGTTTCTAAACCATGAAATTGGGGTACTAATTGTATTGTTCTTGGTTTAATATTAAGGTGTGGAGCATCTATTGGAAAAGCAAAACATGACGGGACATTAGTTAGGGTTGGATGTTAATATTCTCTTTATGGTCAAATATTTTGAACTACTTCTTGTTCTCTAGGTTGTTATTCCCTAGGTACGTTTCTAGCCATACTTAATTCAAATGATTCTGGTGTAGATGCGGATGATGAAGATGAAGGAGATGACTGATTTACAGACCCTACAGATGAGTGTACTAACATAAACTATTAAAGAAAACACACTTTTTATATATATAATACAACTAAACAACTTTTGTCTTTTATTTAATTTCAAATTACCATAATTCCCCGGCAAAGGCGCCAGAAACTTGATTCACACTTTTTTGTAATCGGATTTATATGTATACACCCAAGTATAAGTGGTCGAATTGCAGTTTTTTTGGTTTGAAGTCCAAGTATCGATCCCACGAAGAGTTTGAATAATTAAGAAATAAAATAAAAATAGTAAAGTTGTTATTTTAGATAGGATAGCATGTGATAGCTTGTGATGTGAGCTTAGATTGATAACTAGTCTAGTTAAACTTTTATTTGCAGATAGATTAAGACAATAATAATAAAAAAAAGTATCCTTCAGTTCAAGGATTCCATATGCATTATACTGATCAAGTACTGGAAATGCTACCTTACAACAATTAACTTTCATGTTACTGGCAAGTCAATCGGTAGGTCTAATGTATATTAACCATCACACAACCACTTCTTAGGATAACTGGTGGTATTCATGACAATTGATTAATCCAAGCAAACTAGAAGGTCAAGCCATTCATGACGAATACTTGAATTATTCTATTGACTTCATAATAGTAGGTGCATATATAATAAACCATAACACAACTACTTTGTAGGTTAACTGGTGGTAATAAGTCATAACACAACAACTTCTTAGGTTAGCTAGTTATAGATGTTTCATTTAACTAATTCGAGTGAACCAGAAGGACAAGCCATTCATGAGGAATACTTGAATTATTCACTTGACTCCATCTATGATACATATATCCCAGTTAAACATCCTCAGTGTTCTAGTGGAGGATAAACCATACCGAAAGGAATGCCGTAGATATTCGACTGGGAATATTATCATTTATACCAGTTAAATGATCATAGTAATCCAGAAGGACAAGCCATTCATGAGGATCACTTAGGACATTAATCTGATAGTTATATATATATATAAGTTAAACCCTAATATCCTAGAGGGACAAGCCATTCATGAAGATCATTTAGGTTTTGTACCATGCATCAGTAGAACATCCTCAGTGTTCCAGTGGAGGAGAAGCCATAATGATAGGAACACCGTGGTTGTTTAACTGACAAGTTGATGATGCATTGATGACATAATTCCAGGCACAACACCGAAATTACGTACATCACTGTATCCTGGATGAAACATAAAATACATATATAGATAAATATATGAATAAAACATCAACATTTATAGATGTTAACCAATACTGTACATAAGTTCACCTTTCATTGGAAGATATAGGTAACTACTCACACCCCATTGCTATAGACAAGAAAGGAGTGTTGGCAATTTTCATTATAACTTAAATTAAAATATGGATGCTAAAACTTCATTCACAAGGAACAACTGAAACACAACCACCCTTATTATCGGTCAAGACAAAAAGGTGGCGGTAGTTCAACTATCCAAATAGAAAGTTACAACAAAAATGTAGAAATACAGAGTTTTGACTAAAGTGTATGATGGACCTGATCATTTTGGAACTTTTCTTTTTCCCTTTCTCTTTTCTCTCTTGGATTTCTCTCTGGAGCTCTTGTTGTCCGGCCTACTTTGAAATGGAGGCTTGCATGCTTTATATAGAGGAGGAGGAAGCAGGAGGATTCAAGATCAACTTCATTCGCCAATGGGGACCGTCCAGACGGTGGAGCCTTGCTAGATTCTCCACTTGCATGCTTGCTGACTCTTCATGTGTGAAATTTATACTTTAGTCCTTCATTTTTTAAAGCTTTGACGCTTTGTTCCTCCTACTCTTCAGTACTTCTATATTAAAACCTAAGATTTTTAAACATACATGATTAAAACCCTAATTTTTGCACAAACCCTAATTCACTTTAATTAATAGTTTTTGGTTGTTTTATCTTATCAATTTGACTTATTTAATTATTCTAATTTATACACTAATTAGGGTTAATCAATAATTATTTTTGAAATGCTAACATATGTGATGATGTAAGCATGAATTATGCGGATTGTATGAATAGAAACAAAATGTTAAGCGACATAATAGGGTATGAATTGGAAGTTAGGAAGTATTCCAGAGTTCAAACACATTTGAGATGAAATTTGGGTAGAAAGGATTTTGGACCATAACTTTTTACCCTGATTTTCGTTTGAGCTGAAATTATTATAGCAGACAATAGACTTCCAGGACTACAAAAGTGTATTTCACAAATATTTTCCAAATCGACCTCCAAATAGGCCAAAACTTCACTTAAAGTTTCAGAAAAAACTGGGAGGACATTCGAGCGTGAAGAGACATTCAAACGACTGTAAGTCCCAATACTTTGGAGTCTGCAGAGCTCTGATGGAAATGCAGAAGTACTGGGAGCAACCAAAGTTTGAATACCAAAATGACATTTGAACGTGAATCAATAATTTGCACTACTGACGTTCAAATGCCAAATAACGTTCGAACATGAGTTACAAATTCTGACTTTCAGATTTGCGCATAGGGGACCATTTCACTCCCTATAAAATACTTAAGCACACCTTCCTTAGTCGATTTCAACATTTCTAACCTAGAGAGGCTTAGAGAGCAACAAAGAAGGGGAGAAACAAGAGATCAAGGGGGGATTTTCAAGTGGTAAACATCAGATCTTCAAGTTTTCACCCAAAACCAAGAAAACAAGGTAGGGGTTTCTTCCACTCTTGTTCATTGAGGCTAGCGCATATATATATGTATGTTTTGACTCTCAATCTTAAATATAAATATGATATGAAATCATTATTTCTTGATAATCTTGCAAATATTACCGTGTTTTGATGGAAGCCGTGGTTGGATAGCCATGGAATCTCTTCTTCTTGTCTTGAAAACCCTAGTTTTGAAGAAAAATGGATTTGTCTCTCAATGTTCCTTTGTTATTGATTTCAAAATCTGGTGCTTTATATTGAACAATAAAATGGTATTTTTGATGATCTCTTGCATATCTTCTTAAATTGTTTTATTGTTTCTGACTTGAGGAAATGAGTTTGTATTGTATCTCTTCTGGATGTTTGGATGACCATGGGTGACTATTGACCAGATATCGTAGAGTGGTGTAGATGCATTTCTAACTCTGTGTGGGTTTGAAGGTTCCCTTCTACTCGTAGTGGGGTTGGTGCCTTGCGAGGAATAAACCACTATTCGCTCACCTATAATCGAGGCTAAGGGTTAGAATACTATTCCTGGGTTAGATTCGTCACTGCCGATGCATCGATATACACCCTTCCTAAAGTTGTGTATCCTTGCGAGTATTGGATGTGTGTGTTTGTGGGTCAGGATATTCTCGATGTGTTTATTCATGCGATGTCATACATTATACCTGATAAACAAGTTGTGGCTTGATATACATTGTGGGAAATGGAACAAATTGTGGGTTATTGTTTATTTTTGTGTAAATGGTTTATTACAAGAATGTTGGAAATGGTTTATTGTTGGGAATTGGTTTTATGGCTTCATTTAATTTATTGTTGTTGCGTCAAATGGAGATCTGTTGAAATGTCACTATTTTATGTCAACATTTATATTTGATATTTGTGAAACGAGACCGACTTATTTTATATATTTTCAAACCCTTGTCCGATTTTGGGAGGATTTTCCTATAGAGCTTAGTGCTCACGCCATACAAACAATATTTATTTTCAGATTTCGCTATAGAGGAAGAGCTCAGAGTTGATGAGCAGGTAGCTTGGGAAGCTCAATTGGGGATGGAAGCGTAGAACCCGATGGGGATGTCTAGAATTGTTCTTTTTATGTTTTAGACTAGGAGATTCATTTTGAGAAAATGTTCATCTTAATATTTTCCTTATTCCTCTGCGAGATAATAGTTTGGCATATTCTTTTGGGCGTAATTGCCATAGTTTGACATATTCTTTTGGATGTAATGGTTATGGTTTGGCATATTCTTTTGGCTAATGTTATAGATATTAAGGATGATGAATGAAATTTTTCTTTACTTATAGATCTTATTAGTTGCTCTCATGATGTGAATGATTTTAAATAGTAATTCCGTCCAAGGTGAATTTTGGGGCGTTACAATCAGTCAGTCTCAAAGACCAATCTTTGCAATTTGAATTGACTGTTTTCTCCAAAACTATTTTATCTCCCTATTGGCCAATTCAATTTGTCCACTTATCTGGTGATGATAAGGGGTAGATAATTTATGTGAAATCAAATATTTTCTCATTAAATTTTCAAAAGATTTATTGTAAAAATGTGTACTCCATCATTTATGATGGCTCGAGGAATTCCGAACCTAGACAAAATATTTTCTTTTAAAAATCTAATTATTGTGCGTGATCATTGTTTCGAGAAGGAATTACCTCCACCCATTTGGCAACATAATCAACGACAATTAAAGACACCATGTTTCTTTTTGAAATATTTCTCATTTTTTGACATCTATCACAATTTAGACAAAAAAATATATACATCTTTGAAAAGAGTGTGTCAATAAAATTCACACTGCAAAATTTTAGTAGCGATTTTCTTTGAAGAAAAATGCCCTCGATAAGCTTTAGAATGACAATGAAATGACCTAACTGATTTCATGATTGGGTACACAATGACTTATTAATTGATCTTTGCAGTATTTAAACACATAGGAATCTTCCCAAAATAAAATTGCTTACCTCACTTAAAAAATTTTATTGTTGTTCTAGGTATAATGAAAAGGAATAGTACATGTGACTAAATAATTGGCTATATCCACATACAATGGTACTTCCGTTATTGAAAATAATTTCTCATCAGGAAAAGTTTTTTTGATTAGTATTGACTCTTCTTTTATATCATAATTCAGCCTTGATAGATGAACAATTACCACATTTTCAACTCATTTCTTGTCTTTGATGACAAGATCAAATTCTTGGAGCAGCAGTATCCATCGTAGGAGATGAGGCTTTGCATCCTTCTTGGTAGGCAAATATTTCAAGGTTGCATGATTAGTAAACACAACAATTGAAGATCCAACTAAATATGATCGAAATTTATCTAAAGCAAATACTACAGTAAGCAATTCTATTTCTGTGGTAGAATAATTTATCTGTGCATCATTCAGAGATTTGCTTGTATAGTAAATTACATATAGTAAATTACATATTAAACTACTACTGCATAATCATTCACATCACACATTAATTCAAAAGGTAAAGACCAATCAAGAGGTTATACAATTGGTGTAGAAATAAGCATGCTTTTGAGTTTATCAAATGCTGATTGACATACATCATTCCCATCAAATGGTACATCTTGACATAGAAGATTACACATAGGTCTGGAAATCAAACTAAAATCTTTAATGAATCTCCTAAAAAATCCTACATGACCTAGAAAGGAATGAACATCTTTTTTAGTGTTCGGTGGAGGGAGATTGACTATTAAATTAATCTTTGACTTGGAACTTCAATTCCCTTAGCAGAAACTATATATCCTAGAACAATACACTGTGTGATCATGAAATGACACTTTTTCCAATTCAAAACAAGATTTATTAAACACAATTCAAATGAATCATCATATACAGAGAAATCATCCATAAAGACTTCCAAAAATTGCTCCACCATATCACTAAAAATGCTCAGCATACAAGATTGAAAAGTGAATTAAGCCACTATTTAGCTTTATCCTTCAAAGAGAAAGGAAAAAGTTTCAACCGGGCCATTTCAGAATTATCTTGCAATGCATCGCATACTTCCTCAAATTCTTTCAAACGCATTGAATCAAAAGCATTGGCTATGACAATATTTAACCCGTCTATAACCAATCTCCTAACTGTTACATAAAGCCCAACTGCATGCATCATTGAATCATGCATAAAGTACGTAATAACTTATAGATAGGATGGTATATAACAATAGGCTTTGCTCAGTGTTCATAACCATGAGCATATAATAATAATAATAACCATCCATCACTTAAGGGAGGTATAAACATTAAAGCATAAATAAAACATTGGCATTTTCATAATTTAAACAATATTACACATGCATTCACCCTTCACCGAAGAGTATAAACTTACTATTCAGGCTTCATTGCTAAAGGCAAGCAAGAAGAAGGAGATAATTCCATTACAACTGAAAATAAAATGCAACAAGTCCTTCCTCGAGGAATAGCTAAAACATTGTCACTCTTATTACTAGCTAGGGCACAAAAGTGGGAGAGGTTCAACCCTCAAAGAAGAAAGCATACACAGAAATATAAAAGTGAGAAAATTATGGTTAGGAGGTGATTAGGGCAAGGCTTCACTCTTTCTGGCTGTAAAACTCTTTGAAGTCTCTCTTTGTCTCTTTTCTTCCCACCTTTTCTCTCCTTCTCTGAACTGGACTAAACTCCGGCTCCTCCCCATGAATATTGACTGAATAGAGTTATTTTAGGCATCCAACCTGGCCAAGCAGGGCCATTCATCACTCAAATGGACCAATGGGAGGAAGAAAATGGCAAAGACGGTTTAGCCACAATCAAGACGCTATCAACACCGTCCGGACGGTGCTAAATCTCTGGTTTTCCATGCTTGGTAGCCTCGCTCATTGACTTTGTTGACTTGTGAATTACACTTACCTCCCTTGCTTTATTCAGCCTTTGCACTTTAATCATCTTAAACTTCTGTATTTATCCTTGAAACCCTACAAAATATACAAATTTCACATTAACCCAAATACTTCATAAATTAATCACTTTAACTTAATTTACGCACTTAATTAACCATAAACCATAATTCATTTATGCATTTTTTAGGGTTAATCAATCACCTTCAAACCACAACCAAACTTTACCTTTAATCCCTAGAAACCATCTCCAAACCTTAGATTAAGCCAAAACTTCCCCAAACTTCAAACCCATTACAAACCCAGTTCAAACCCATTAAACCTAAAAAATTTAAAACTAAAATTCATGCATATATAGACATTAAAACATGAATTAAACAAAATAAATGGATTCCTAGCATCCAAATTAACATAGAAATGTACCTCTCCTTGCTCGAATTCATGCCCAACAAATTTTTGGATTTTTCCAAACTCACTTTCTCTCTCTAGCATCTCTTTTCTCTATTCTTTCTCCCTCATCCAAACCAGCAGCAAAGCCTTAGTCTTCCCCCCAAGCAGTTGGGTGGAAGACATGCAACTAGGAGCTCCAAATGCAACTAGTAAGCAGCTCACAAGTAGTTGGCCATGTAATTGCAGTTTGGCAATTTTCATCAAATCCAAAAATTAAATTTTAAATTATATATTTTTTTAATTTTTTTATAATTACATACCTATTAAAAAATCCATATAAAATTATTATTTAAGTTTTGAAGTCCTTAATAGCCTCTAATTTCATCCTCGAACCTCACTCCCGTACCTATAACTCTCCTGGTACACACCAATCTACTTCGTCTGAATCCACGTTTTGGCTCATTCTCTCTTCACCACACACACTTCTAACCCAAATCTAACACCTTATACATCACTAGAACCCAACGTACTCACTCCGGAGCTGTTAATTCCTAGTCCGGATGTATGAACTCTGAACCCCTAGTCGCTCTTACACTCATTCTTGTCCTAATCTTTGTTTTCCAAACACTTGGTCGTTAGAGTCTAACCACCTTAAAAGAAATTTCATCCTCGAAATTTGACTCATACACCATACTAAATGCATTAGTGTATATACAAAAATTAGAATAGCTATTTAAAATTTATACTTGCCTCGACGCTCTTACGTTCGTCATTGTAAACACACATCTTTTCATCACGTTCACTTGGTTTCCACTCGATTGTTCCACTATGCTACCGCTACGTATATCTGGTAAAATACTAACCACATTGGCGTAACCCTAGTCACAATAGCCCACGTACAAATCATTCCTAAAAGTCATCTCCACTAAAATCAAAGTAAAACCACAAACAGATAGATAAGTCACTAGTACTAAAACCTTTGATATGATAAATCTTATGTTCGTCACAAATCAATTCCACCAATACCTAGAAGGCGTCATCCTAAGTACCTAAACCTAGGACAATCTATAGAATCTCAAACTCATGCTCTGATACAAAATTGTTGAACCACAATCTATTTCCATAATATCCACGAACTTCCCCGCCACCTTCTAATCTGAAAAAGGAGAAATAATGTAGGGTGAGCATCAAAGCTCAATAGAGTAACTCAATTTCCAAAAAAATGAGTTTAAAAATAACATAATTCAACATGATTGGGTAGTACGAAAATAATTCATATAATACATAAATAATAGAACATAAAACATTGAACAAAAGCATTTAAGTTGAGAACCGTAGTATGATCATAATAACAATAAAGTGTTGCAAAGGTGGTCAATCATCATAATAGACCATACAAGGTCAATACGAACATATCATCCCACATTTTGGAGGAATTTCACTATGTGGAAGACACGCTCCCTAGTAACAATTCGGTACCCAAGTCCGAAGACCAACAATGTCACCTGAGCATTTACGAACTCAATGAGACACCCTCAATGGTCTCAACCAGGAACGTATACTCTCTCCAACTCAACCGTTGCGTACTTACATTTGATTCCATAAGTATCTAGGAGTTTCATTAATACTAAAAATACGATTATTTTTTACCATTTGTTCAAAGCCGCACACAAAACCCTAATTCGGGTTTGGATTCCAAGTCAATTTTCAAACACCCAATCATATATTTCAAAACATGTTAAATGATCATAAATGACATGTAGAATAATTTAAAAGTAAGTTGCAAAAGCATTGCCTATTCTAGAATTGAGAAACCCTACCAATCTCGGTGTTTTGATATGAAATAGCCAATAATGAAATGTTGTTATTTTTAATGAAATTTGATACACATATTCCATTCAACTAATTAAAAGTGAACATAAAATTAATTTGGCAAAAATCCCTCAAAATTGGATTCAATTGACCCTAGATGGCAAAATAGTCATTTTTACCACATTAATTCGAGTATCGGCTTAACCTCAAATTTTACTAAGACCTCCACATGGACGGAACTTTTGGCATTGAACATTGATCATTTGGACCTTCAATGCGTCCTTAGTCTCTATCAGGGTGGATAGTGGTGCTATCCTCACTTCATCTTCAACCTCTAGCTAAAACCCTAAGTTCAACTACTCTTCCAACCACCCTACTTCATCACCTAATAACTCCCTACTCAGTAACCCATTTCCCCCATTTTTAGTGCCTTCTAACTCACTTCACACCCCTATATTGAACATAGCTGAGATGCTACAACTTTAAATCTATAAACCCAAGCATAGGTTGTGCGAAGTAATATGTTTCTTGAAAATCCGAGGTCAAACCCTCAGGGAATTGTGAAAGCAACTGAAACCACACTAAAATTCTTAAAAGAAAACTTGTGAAGATGTTTTGAAGGAATACTTGTGTGAAGAAAATTTGATTAAAATAATTTAAATAGAATATAAAATATACTACAGCATCAAGTACTCTCTCTCAAATTCATACAATAATGATTAAAGACTTAATTTTCTAAATTAGACAAGAATCAAATGTCGGTTGACTCATGCCACCAAATTTAGCAATACAACCAAGTCAATAACATTACCGTACTTCATTAAGAGATTTTTCCCTTGCCCTAGCTGAACTCTCCAGTCAAACATGATAACAATAAATCAAAAGAATAAAAATAAGGGACTACCAATAAAGGTCCCCTTTACATAGATGTCATCCTCTATTTATAGGGTTAAGTGGGAGAAGACCTAGTTAAAATCAAATTTCATCACTGGCGTTGGCAACTATCAACAAGCGTCCAGACGTGTATTCTCATCCGTCCGGACGCAACTTCCAGTAAGCTCATTTCTTTCTTCTTCTACCTTCTATTACTCGCATCTGGACGCAAAACCTTCCACCATCCGAACACGTCTTCTAGTGAGCCTCTCCTCAGCCATGCTTCCTTTCTTGCGTTATTTTTCCCATTCTTGGGCTCTTCTCCTGCAAAATAAGCTCATCTTAACCAAAATTAGTATAACATTAATTCTTTAAGAACTTCTCATATTTACCAACTTTTCCTATCTAAATAAACAAGCTTTCACAACAATTAATGTTAATGTAACTTCTCCTTCCACAAACCACCTCCACAGACCATGACCACCCTTCAAGCCACCACCAAAATACACCTTTAAATTCCAAAAACCAGCCCCAAACCTTAGATTAAGCCAAAACTTCCCCAAACTTCAAACCTATTTCAAACCCATTAAACCCCAAAAACTTCAAAAACTAAAATTCATGCATATATTGAATTTAAAACATGAATTAAACAAACTAAATGGAATCCTAGCTTCATAATTAACATAGAAATGTACCTCCCCTTGCTCGAATTCATGTCCTACAATTTTTTTGGATTTTTCCAAGCTCACTTTCTTTCTCTAGCTTTTCTCTTCTCTCCCTCTCTTTTCTCTATCATTTCTTCCTCATCCAAAGAACCAGCAAAGCCTAAGTCTTCCCCCCCCCCCCAAAAAAAAAACCTAGGTGGGATACATGCAACTAGGAGCTCCAAAAGCGACCAGCAAGCATCGCACAAGGAGTTGCCCATGCAATGGCAGTTTGGTAATTTTCACCAAATCCAAAAATTTTAAAATTTATATTTTTAATTTTTTTTATAATTAGATACAAAATAAAACAAGCCCTAGAAAATTATTCATTTAATGTTTGAAGTCCTAAATAGCCTCCAATTTCATCCTCGAACCTCACTCTCACTGTCTCACACACCTAACTATCCAGTATATGTTAATCTACTTCGTCCTAATCCACATTCCGGCTCACTCTCTCTTCACCAACCACACTTCTAACCCTAATCTAACACCTTATAAATCATAAAATCCCACGCACACACTGTAAAACTCAGGAAATTTTAAAATTTTAATGTGAAAATACAAAATGCTAATTAGTCGTTACAGTAAGAGTTAAAAATCTAAATTTTTCTAGAACTCGGATGATGAAATGGACCTAACTGGATGATGAGACTCTGCCCAAACTCTGTATGGGTTACGGTCCTGGTGAAAGGGATATGATGACACATTCCCAGGTTATGTGGCATTCACGGGTACTTCTGCAAGTTGATGGGTGATCAAAATGTTAAGAAAGGACCCCCAAATTTTGGGGCATCACAACTTGGTATCAGAGCCTAGGTTTTCGATTTATCTAGGGGCTTTCCGGGCATGGGTTTAGGCCATTGCATCCATTATGCATTACATGTTTTATGCATTAAATGCTACATGTTGTATGATATGTGATTATATGCATGGTTCTATGTGTATCGAAAAGAGACACTAGTGTCAGAAAACATAACTTTGGGGGTCGAAAAAGAAGGAATGGGAAGGTTCATGGTTAAGGTGTCTACTAGTGAGTGGAAAACCTCCTGCTAGTGAGACAATTAGAGAAATCTCAATGTTTTGACTTTGTTCTCTAATTTTGGGATACTAATTTAGTGCTTTTTGTTATCTTACGTGTTTGTAGATGACAAATAGAGGAAGAGGACACCGGAACGATCAAGGGGTCGACGCATCAACAAGCAATCTCCACCGGCCTTTGATCAACAAGCTTTCATGGAGGCTATAGGCACAATTGCGGCTATCTTTGCATAAGTTAGCCCCAATGTGGGCCAAGGAGGTTCGAACAACCTTCAGCGGTTCCAGGCACATAAGTCACCAACCTTTATGGGAGGTTCGGATCCTATGTTAGTCGACCATTGGTTCCAACAGATAGAAAAGATCTTGGAGGCTATGGAGATCCCATTTGACGCCACTAAGATAAGATTAGCAGCCTTTTAGCATGAAGGAGAGGCTCATATATGATGGAATTAGGCTAAGGCCTTGAAGAATGTTGAGTCAATGACATGGGAAGATTATTGTGAGGTCTTCATGGGAAAGTACTTTCCATCGAATGTTCGACAAGCGGAAGACCTTGAATTCTTGGATTTGAAATAGGGGACTGTGACGGTGACGGTGATGGAATACGTGGCTAAGTTTGTCGAACTAGCTCATTTTGCCTACAAATATGTGGCCACAGACTTAGCCAAGGTAAGGAGGTTCTAGGATGGTTTGAAGTTGTCCATCTGGAGAAAGATTGTGGCTTACTGCCTCCAATGCTTGGACTCAATGGTCGAGATGGCCATGACTATTGAGATAGAAGTGGAAGGTGGAAAGAGCATCTGTGAAGCCGGTGTTAAGGATAAGAAGAAGGAGGGGTAATCCTCTTCTTCAAGTTCGAGGAAGAAGCAACGAACGTCTACCCTGCAAGGATATTAAGGGCAGGGCCATGACTATCAGGGCAAAGGCCAAGGTCAATCCTCCTAAAGCAGGAGAATTTTTAGGGCCAACTACTAGGCGGGTCAAAGAACTTATTTCATATGCCACCAACCAGGCCACATGAAGCGGGATTGTCCTTAGAGGCATTGATCCCAGAGTTATGAGACATCTCAGTCCTAAGTGGGGTATCCACATACATTTTTCACACCACCCTATCCCCCAATAGGCTAAGGAAGTTAGTTTCACTTCTAGGGTGCTGTATAGGCCCTTACCACTTCATGAGCGGAGACCCTGCAATCAGGCCAGATGGACCAGGGTTTGGGCCAAGGCCGTAGACAGGCTTACAGGCTGAGACTTCAGGGACACAAAGGGTGAGTCTACACCATCACATCTCATGTTGAGCCGTTGGATCAATCGGTGATTTAGGGTACATTTCTACTCTCTTGCTTATGGACAAGGGTGTTATTCGATTTTGGTGGATCACATTCATTCATAGCTACATCATGTAACCCAGTAGAGAGAATGGGGAGAAAATCTAATTTTCTCCCTTATTTATACCCTTTGGAATGCTTGGTCCACATCATGCCACACGTTTTCCATTCTCTGGTCTGATTTTATCCCGAAATGATCAAATTTCGTCCATGTTCAAGTGTAAAATATTTTTATATGAACTTCTTTTAAATTATTATCCACTTTTCCAAATTTAAGTCTTGAGTTATGTTTTTAGGTCACTTGACACCCAGTCGCCTCGTAACACATAAAAAATCTGATTGTCTCAGAATTCAACGAAAATTGACAAGGTAACTAGATTTCACAAGACGAATTCAACGGTGAGGCCTATTTCATCATCTGAGTTCTAAAAAAATTTAGATTTCAACTAGTATCGTAGTGGCAAATTACCGTTCAACCCTTTTTTGTAAAAATTTAAATTTACCTAGGATTTACATTCTTCCCCTCTTAAAAGAATTTTTGTCCCCGAAATTCACCCACTCACGGACACTTAACCACATGCATATGCAACAAGTAATACAATACTTATTAATTCAAGAATGTACCTCCATCCTCAAACAAGACAGATAACTAGTATGTATGGTGTCTTCATGCTCCCACATCGCCTCGTCCACACCTCGGTGCTGCCACATCACCTTTACCAGCCTCACGGTCATGCCTCGTAAAACCTGCTCCCAACTATCCATGATATGTACTGGTCCCTCCTCGAAGGTCTCATCCGCATCAACAATCAACTCACCCTAATCCACCACATGTGTTGGATCTAGAGTGTACTTTGGAAGCATAGAGACATGGAACACTACATGAACACCCAATAAATTTGGCGGTAACGCCAACTGGTAAGCAATTGCACCAACACTCTCGAGTACCTCGAAGGGCCTGATAAACTTTGACGATAGCTTTTCCCACTTCCCGAACTTGACCACTCCCCTATTAGGCATCACCTTCAAGAAGACGTGATCTCCCACCTCAAACTCTAGAGGTCGTCGCCGTCTGTTGGCATAGCTCTTCTGCTGGCTCTGAGTCGTGAGAAGATAATTCCATATCAAGTCCACCTTCTCCGAGGTGTTGTTAACCAAGTCCAGACCTGTAGAGGGTCTCTCTCCAACCTCCGTCCAACAAACCAGAGAACGAAAAGGCCTTGCATAAAGTGCCTCATAGGGTGCCAACTATATGCTCGCCTGATAACTATTGTTGCAGGCAAACTCTATTAAGGGTAAGTGCTCTTCTCAACTACCCTTGAGATCTAGGATACATGTCCTCTAAAGTCTCTGACTGACCATCAGTTTAGGGATGAAAATTATTGCGCATCATCAATTATATCCCCATGGCCCGCTGGAAACTCTCCCAAAAAAGGGTCATAAACCTAGGATCCTGATCTGATACTATAGATATGAGCACCTCATGTAACCGACAACTGATAGAATTCCTCTAGTGTGAAAGTCATTTGCACTGCCAAAGAGTGTGTAAACTTTCTAAGCCGGTGGCACATGGGTCAGAAAATTCATCGTGACGTGCTCTCACTTCCACTCAGCCACCTCCAAAGGCTAAAGCAACCCTGTTGGTCTCTGGTGCTCAGCCTTGACTTGCTGACACGTCAGACATCGACTAACGAAATCTCCGACATGCCTCTTCATCCCACTCCAATAATATTGGCGACGAAGATTATGGTACAATTTCATGCCGCCTGGATGTACAGTAAAACGGAGCAACGGAACTCCCTAAGGATCTCCTCTCTCATATCCGCCAACTAAGGAACCACAACCCTTCCCCTATACCTAAGACTACCATCTGTGTGAATGTTCTAGGACCTGTACCTAATCCCTAATATACAATATCTCCGACGTGCCTCTTCATCCTGCCCCTGGGACTCGATCACTCTACTCAATAGGGAATGTGTAGCCACCAAACTTTCCAAAGTATCCTGAGCCTGATCCATGTAGTGTCGCCTGAACTGTCCTACAATCTAGAGCATCTACCACTCCTAGGAAGTCACACTAACCAAAACTTTCTATGACTTCTGGCTGAGTCCATCAGCCACTACATTTGCCTTACCAGGATGGTAATGCAAAGTGAAATCGTGGTCCTCCAAATACTCCATCCACCTGCATTGCTTTATGTTGAAGTCCTGTTGTATGAAGATATACTTCAGACTTTTATGGTCTGAAAACACCTCGAACTACTCATCATACAAATAGTGGCACCACGCCTTCAAGGCAAAGATAATGGCCGTCAAATCCATGTCGTGGGTAGGGTAGTTCTGCTCGTGGTTCTTTAACTGCCGAGAACCATAAGTACCACATTCTCGGACTACATCAAAACACACCCAAGTTCATCCTTAAAGGCATCATAATACACTATGTACCTCTGTCCCCTTTCCAGAACTGTCAAAATAGGAGCTGAAGTAAGCCTCCCCTTCAACTCTTGGAATGCCCTCTCACACAAGTCATTCCACTCAAACTTGACCTCCTTCTGGGTCAACCTCATCATATGTGCAGCTAGTAGGGAGAAGTCCGCAATGAACCTCATGTAATACCCTGTTAATCCCAAGAAACTACATATCTCAAAGATTGACTTCAGCCTCTCCTAACTCATGACTGCCTCAACCTTCTTAGGGTCAGCGGATACACCCAAAGTCGACACCACGTATCCCAAAAATTTCACCCCCGTGAGTCAAAATTTACGCTTGCTAAACTTGGCGTACAACTGATGGTCCCTCAAGGTCTGGAGAATAATCCTCAAGTGACCCTCATGCTCCTCCTCAGACTTGGAGTAGATCAAAATACCATCAACAATGACCACGACGAACTGATCTAGATAGGGTTGGAATACCCTATGCATAAGATCCATGAATGTCGCCAAGGCATTTGTTAATCCAAATGGCGTCACTGTAAATTCAAAATGCCCATACCATGTCTTGAATGCCATTTTAGGGATATCTGCCTCCCTAATCCTCAACTGATGGTAACTCGTGGGTAGATCTATCTTGGAGTAAACCCGCGCTCCTCTCAGTTGATCAAACAAATCATCAATCCTCGACAAAGGGTATCTATTTTTGATAGTAACCTAATTCAATTGTCGATAGTCTATACATAGCCATAGGGTCTTATCCTTCTTCTTGGCAAACAACATTGGAGCGGCCCTAGGTAAGGTACTTGGTCTAATGAAGCCCTTATCTATCAATTCTTACAATTGGACCTTGAGTTCTTGTAACTTTGTAGATGTCATTCTATGCAGTGTCATAGAAATGGGTGATGTATAGGTGTGCAACTCAACGGTGAAGTCTACATTCCTATGTGGAGATAATCCAAGTAGTTTGTCCAAAAAAATGTCATCATACTCATAACCCACCCGAGGTAGACCCAACTCCTGTCTCACCTCATCCTCTAGGGTAAGGCTTGATAGCTGACCCATTAGCTGCCCATGCCAATGGGAATCATACATTACTTGGGGTAAAATGTCATGTTTCTACCCTGAAACTTGAAACAAACACCCTCTGATGTATAGGCAATGACCCTCTTCCAATCAAAATTGATGACAACTCGATGTGCCATCAACCAGTCCATCCCAAGGATGACATCAAACTCTGACATGCCTATGACCCTAAGGTCCATGGTAAGTAGAATCCCCGAGATCTCTAGCTCACAAACCCAACATATCTAATTAATACTTACCCCTAGCTCCTAGGGTAGAACTCACATGCAATGGCTTTTCTAAGGTCTCAACCTCTAAGCCCAAATCTCTCACACATGATGTAGAAATAAATGAATAAGATACACCATAATCAAATAATACCCTTTCCTATAAGCAAAAGAGTAGAAATGTACCATGAATAATCGACTAATCCACTGGCTCAGTCTGAGGTGTGATGGTATAGACACATCCTTGGGTCCCCGAAGTCCTAGCGTATGAGCACTATCCTCGGCCTCCACTAATGCCTTAGCCCATCTGGCCTGATTACAAAGTCCCTACATGTGAAGTAGTAGGGCCTTGTGTAGCACCTTGTAACTGATACTGATTTTCCTAGCCTATGATGGGGTAGGGAGGAATGAAATTAGTCTGTGTATGTCCCATTGATGACTAAGACTGGGATGCCCCATAGCTCTAGGATCCCTACCTCTGCGGACAATCTCACTTCATGTGACCTGGTTGGTGGCAAATGAAACAAGTCCTTTGACCTGCCTAGTAGGAAGGCCTCTGATTTCTCCCACATTAGGAGGATTGACCTTGGTCGTGGCCTTGATTTCCGCAACCTTGTCCTTGATATCCTTGCGGAGTAGAAGTCCTCTACTTTTTTCCTAAACTTGAAGAAGAAGATTGACCCTTCTTTTTCTTTTTCTTGACCTTGGCTGTCATCTACCTCTCTCTTAATGGCCATAGTTGTCTCGACCATCAAGTCCAAATCTTGTAAGTGATGACCCATAATCTTCCCCCAGATGGACAATTTCAAATTATCCTCAAACCTCCTTACTTTGGTCATGTCTGTGGCCACGTAATCATCGACAAAACAGGCTAA
The DNA here is from genome assembly GCA_963454935.2 of Ilex paraguariensis. Taxonomy (NCBI): domain Eukaryota; kingdom Viridiplantae; phylum Streptophyta; class Magnoliopsida; order Aquifoliales; family Aquifoliaceae; genus Ilex; species Ilex paraguariensis. The sequence goes on along the minus strand of CAUOFW020005170.1, from coordinate 2,551 downwards.
CTCAGTGAACTTAGCCACATACTCCATCACCATCATAGTCCATTGTCCAAATCCAAGAATTATTAGGTTTTTTGTATGTCAAACAGCCGATCGGAAGTACTTGCCCATGAAGAGCGCCTAGAACTCTCTCCATGCCATTGCCTCTAAGTTCGAGGCCTTTGCCCAATCCCACCACAAATGGGCTTCTCCTTCTAGCTAAAATACAACTAGCCTTATCTTAGTGGCATCAGAGGTGATCTTCATAGCCTCTAGGATCTTCTCCACTTGTTGGAACCAATGGTCGGCCACCATCGGGTCTGCCCTTCCATAAAAGTTGGAGGCTTGTGTTGAACTTTTAGAGGTTACTTGAGCCTCCTTGGCCCACATTGGAGCTAGCCTGTGCAAAGGTAGCCATCATCGTGCGAATATCCTCCATAAAGGCTTGTTGGTCAAAGGCCGGTGGTGGTTAGTTGTTGTTTTGCCCACCGCCTCGGTCGCGTTCACTTCTTTTATTTGCCATCTATACACATGTCAAATAATAATAAAGCACTAACTTAGTACCCCAAGATAGGGATCAAGTTCAAACTTTGAGATTTCTCTCCTTGTCTCACTCGAAAAGCATGTGTCATCCACTAGTAGGCATCTACACCCTGAACCATCTCGTTCCTTTGTTTTTCGACACCCAAGATTATGTTCTCTAACCCTAGTGTCTCTTTTCCATATAAATTTCACCATGCAAATAATTCACATAACATATAACACATAACATGTAGCATTTAAAGCACATAACATGTAATGCATAATAGATTCAATGGTCTAGACCCATGCCCCGCAAGTCTTTGGTAAATCGTAAACCTAGGCTCTGATACCAAGCTGTGAGGCCCCTAAAATCAGGTGTCCTTTGTCAACCCATTGACCAACCGTCAATCCGCAGAAACACCCATGAATGCCACATAACCCGTCATCATGACACAACATCTCTTTTACTAGAATCACAATAACTCAAAGTTTGAGCAGAGTCTCCCTTGTATTGGGCACTCCCAAAAACATATCTCGTATACATTTAATCACATGACCCATCCAAAGTCCAATATACCACAATTTATACTCCATTATTATCCATTTACGTCATTTGAACAAAAGGACACAACGCCTGAAAGCATGACAAAGCATTCTTAAAAATTTAGATTTTTGGTAAACCTATTAGTAGGTTTGTCATCATCTTACGGTAGGTTTTTTCCACTGGAAAATTTCTACCGGTAGGTTTTGCTTATTTTCGCCCATTTTTATCCCTTTTCGATTCCAATCCATTCCAACCATATGTAACACCAACCCAAACTCCCATAACATGAAGTTTTACATAAAACATGGTTCATACAAGTTCCATTACAATCATTTTCATATGATTACATGCCAAAAACTAAATTTCAACAATAGTTTTGCAAAACGTGATTCAAAAGCCACAAGTCGGTCTTTCTTCATCCTTGAGGCCCCAAATGTGAGCCATCCACCAGTGTATAACCCGCACCTGAAATATTTTCCTATAAAGAGTGAGTCACGCTCAATAGGGTATCTCCTAAAAAGGCTACTCCCCAACCTAGATGCATATGAAATGTTCACATGCACAATTCAACAAGCAACAACATTACAATCAAGAATATGCAATTCAATGTTAGAAATCACCATGCCAAGCCATGATATGAGATGAGATTCACTAATGCACTTAACCCGAGCCTCTACCGACTCCCTCACACATGCAATGCTATGAGTATAAAATCGGACATTCCAATCCCTTGCCATTGATGTTTCACATCCATTGGCCTTTTAAAAAATAAACCATGTGTCTGTTGTTAGGTATTCACAAGTCACAAGTCGGTCTTTTAAAAATGAAACACGTCCTTTGAAATCTCACTGTCGGTTCTGTAAATCGTTATACTTTTTTGGACTTGCACTGAAGAAAGTGTATAAACCAGTAATCTGGTCTTATGACTTGTACTGACGAAAGTGTATAAACAAGTAATCTGGTCTTACACCCGAGGGAGTATCTTGCCATTCTTGCTATATCCGACACAAGTTTTTCATGCAACCTATGCGACCCTATTGAACCTTGGTCCAACTATACCGAGCCCACTTATCAACCACCAAGAGTGATGTTTGATTTAAAAATACACACACACACCCACACTCATATCTAATGCTCACGATTGAGATGCATCCGTGCATATGCATTGTAATGAACAATTACAATATCAATATCATATATGTATGTAATGAATTTTATATGAGCTATTTTAACCACATTTCAATACATTTCATGGCTAATTATATCCAAAGCATATAATTTTTCATAAATCATCAAAATGCCAATATATCATAAGCATATATCCACATTTACATTCAACAACAATTTTTCCAAGCATGTTATAAACAATCTATGCAATATCACACTTAATTTCACATGGGCATTTAATCAAACACCTTCAGGGCACAAAATCATGTAGTCCATAAAATGCTCAATTTCATCATATAACTAAAGAAATTACATTAAATAATTTCTACATACTCAATTCAA